>CM052438.1:115574159-115626446 GCA_028533085.1 Varecia variegata
ATGGTATATCCACATTGTGGGATTTCTGGTCTGTTTTTCAGAGTTTATCCTGAGAGTATTGTAAATGTGCAGTCTTTAGAAGTTACAGTGGTTAATATTCTGTAGAAGATGATTTGGTTTAAATTATATACTATCCATAAATTTTTAATATCCCAAATAAATTAATATAATCTTTTCTTATAATATTTCTGAAGGCAGCTTTAACTGATTTCAACTTCTCTACTGGAAAATATTAAGCATATTTAATTAATTGGAAAAGCTCAAAAGCATGCTGTGTCCTGAAAACCTAGTTAAAGATTTACTTGATAAATTTTATTGTGCAAACGTCCCTTGGAAATCGACTTCACAATAATACTGCCTTGATTTATGTAGTGTATTTTCTTTCAAGATCTCAGATAGGAGAGAATCTTTGAAATAGCAGAGCATAGTTTACTTAGTTGAAGTTCAAAATCAAGCAAAACTCTACTGGTTCCATTATCAGCATGAGAGATACAAGAAAAGATGGATGGATGCCATATACTTCCTCAACTATTCCGTATACTGCTTCGGCTAGGAATGTGACATTTGTCAAAGATCTAAGTTGCTAAAATTATGAATATGTTACCATGTATTGTTTTTTAACTTTAGCATCTTAAGAAAACACCTTAACACATTTTGTATATCATTTGCCCAGAGATAGGCCTTAATAGAAAAGAGATCTCAAGGTCCTCACTGAAAAGAGAAGCCATACTTTTTGTTTGAATGCACTGTCTGGCGGGGGGGGGTGGTTCAGAATAGGAAAAATACAAACATCCACAACCACACACAGTACTCAGAGTTTAAAGAAATAAGAAGACTCTTGCTTCAGAAGTGGTAACCCATTTTTTTTTCCTCGTGATTGAATGTAGTTTAGCCAGCAATGCAAAGATGAATCAGTATTTCATAAAGTCTTTCTAAATATGACACAAACTGGAAACTAAAAGATTTGTAAATTCAACAACTTTAAAAATATCTAAAATATTTTCACATTAAAATCACCATAAACAAAGACAAATTGGGAAAATATTTGCAATTCATAGCACTGAAAAATGACTAATGTATCTGTCTATATCTTCCTTTTTAAAAATTTTTATTGATATACAATATTTGTACCTTTTTTTTTTTTTTTGAGACAATGGTCTCACTCTGTCACCCAGGCAGGAGTGCAGTGGCCTAATCATAGTGCAGTGGCCTAATCACTGCATCCTCGAACTCCTGGACTCAAGGGGTCTTCCCACCTCGGCCTCCCAGAGTGCTAGGATTACAGGCGTGATATTCTTTTTTGTGAAAACTTTCTGGGATTTTTCTGTCAGTGTAATTCTGCCTATAAAAGTTATCCTCCTTTTTCTATGTATTGGAACAATCTGAATAGCACTGAAGTTATCTTGTCTTTAAAGCTGTGTGTAAAAATTCCTTGCTTCTCTTACTTGTTTTTACCATAGCCTTATAATGTAACTGGTATTTGATTTCTATTGTTATACATTATTTTTCCTATTTTTGTACTGCAAATGGAATCAAAAAGTATAAACTCTTGTATCTGGCTTCTTTTACTCAGCATTTTATCTGTAGCCTTGTTGATGTTGTTGTATTCATTAGTAGTTTATTATTTTACATTACTATATAATTTTATATGGTATGAATACCAACATTGCTGGGCACAGAAATTTGGGTTGCTTTCAATGTGGGTCATTACAAATAATGCTGCTATGAACATTCTGTCTTTTAGTATATAACTCTCTCTCTACATCCATGTATCTATCTATCTATAATCAATCATTTATTTTCAAGTCTATACTCAGAAGTAGAATTGCTAAATCATAATAAAGTTAATACATCTGTAGTTTAGTAAACACTGGTTAAAGAGTTTGTGAAAGTCACTGTGCCAATTCCATTTTGGAGCAGCAGAGCATGATGATTCTGGCTACTCCACATCCTGCCAATTTTTACATTGTCTGTTTAGTTTAAATCATTTACTGGGTTTTTAGTGGTATCATATTATGGCTTTAACTAACGTTCTTCTGTTTACCAATGAGACTAATCATCACTTCACATATTTATTTGCCATGTAGTTATGTTGTTTTACAGTGGGCCTGTTCCAATACCATGTTATTGGGTTTTCCATATTTTCCTTATTGATTTTTAGGAGTTTGTCTATATTCAGGATGCAAGCCCTTTGTTTGTTATATGTGTTAGAATTATCTTGTCTACTCCATAGATTCCTTTTTTACTCTTATTTTATATTTACATAGAATATTTAATTTTAACATAGTCTAATTCATCAAACACCACTTAGGGATAGTGCTTTATGTGTTTTATTTGTAAAAATTTCCCTACTTAACTCATGTTCATGTCAGTAGTCTCACATCAGTTTCTAAAAGCTTTGCTCTTTTTCCTTTATGTCTACAAATCTTTGGAATTAACTTTTGTGAATAGTGTAAAGTAGGGGCCATGTTTCATATTTTTAAAAATATGGGTATTAAATTCTTAGTTCCACCTTTGTCAGAAATTAAGTATCCCTTTAAGATCAAATCTTTTTCTACAGTATCTATGTAGAACAGAATACTGTTGTTTATTTGTTTGTCCTTAGGGTAGCTATTCTTGACCCTTTGCAGATTGTTATAAACTTTAGAATTAGCTTGTGGCCAAACACAGGAATAAAGCCATTAGAGTTTTCATTGGAATTGCATTAAATCTATAGACCAATTTTAGGAGAATTGGCATCTTTACAATATGTATCATTTAAAATACTTTACATGGTACATCTAATTATTAAGATCATCTCTAAATGTGTTTCTTTATAATGACCATAAAATATATATTAAATTTATTACTAGGTATTTTGTATTTGTGATTCTATTTGAAATGGTATCATTTATTGTTACATTTTCATTTTCTCTCTTTTTCCTTGTATAAGGTCTTTATATTGAACTTGTATGCAGTAAGCTTCTAAACCAAATTACTATTTTTAATATTGATCTATAGATACTATTCTATTCTATGAATATTATATCTGCAAATGTTTTTTCTTTACAATTTTCATAATAAATAGTCCTATTACTATTTAAGAAATTACATTCATTATTTAAATATTTCCTACAAAGTAAAAGGCAGATGGCTTTAATGGTGATCACTAGCATATATTTATTATGTTAGAACACTTCTTTTTCTATATATTTGAAAAAGAAAAATATATTCCATATATTTGTTCTGTAAGAATAGCCTAGCCTTGATAGCAAAACCTGGCTAAAAAATTATAACTAAAAAGTTATAATTTTTTATTATATGGCCAATTTTTTATTAATAGGCCAATATTATGAACAGAGATGTAAACTTCTTGACTAAAATATGAGCAAAGTGACCCAATAAATAAATTAAAAGAATCATACAATACTATTAGGTCGAGGTTAGTCAATTAATGTAATCTAATTATAAAAAATGAAAATTAATCAATATTTTCAACATTGCATGAGACTTCAATTTGATTATATTATGTTAATATCTCATAACATTTGGGGACATTTTGACATCCACACAAATGGTAACTGTGTTTGGCAACATAGTGAATAATGTTTCTTATTATTTCATACAACAAATACTAATTGCACACCTACAATGTATAAAATACACTGTACTGTGTGTGGTGGAAGATACATGGATGAGGTAGACTTTACTCCCATCTTGAAGAAATATACAACATAGTCATAGGTGTAAACAATGAATTATTTTAAAATACAACACAATACACTTTATATGGTTCCCCTTTACCGGTGACTAACACAATACAAGATGCATACTCTTCATTTAACCTACTCAACATAGAGGCCCAAACTAAATATGAGGATAGTCTTAATATTTTGTACTCTCTAAACTATGGCCCCATCTGAGAATAACTTTCCCCATATTGCCTACTATTTTTTTCAATTTATTTTAATATAATGGTTGAAATGTTGTCAATTAAATCTTTCTGAGTGGCTTAAATACACATTAGTCATTCAAGCCTTGGTGCAAATTACTTCAATCAAATTGCTTCCTCTAACAAATAATTAGTCCACCTGCTCTAAAAGAAAGTGAATATTGATCTGGGGAAGTAATTTTGTTGAAAGGTTACTCCCTTAGTCCAGGTAAGTATAAAACACTCTTACAGAAACAGCAAACCTGATTGGTGGGAAGATGTTTACAAATGGTTCTGGTGCATAAAATACCACCCAAAACTTCCTGGCATAAGACCACATACTCATCTGTTTTTCTCATTAACCTGTCATTTGTGCAGGGGTTTGTGAGGGGAACTAATCACTGGTCCCATTGCATCAGCCTCACTGCAGCTAGACGATGCTTCTTCTAAGATGAGCTCACTTGTGTGGTTGGCACATTGGTGCTGGCTGTCCTCTGGGAGCTCAGTGGGACTGTCAGACACCTCACTTCCTTTCTACAAGGCCTTCTCTACAGGGCTGCTTGGATGACCTCAAAGCATAGCAGCTAGGTTCTAAGGGTTAAGTATTCAAGAGACAGGGAGAGGAAGCTGCCTAAGTGTCTTAAAACTAGGTCTGGAAACCAATATGGCAGCAATAGAATAATCACTTTCACATTATTTTATTGGGCAAGTAGTCACAATCCCTGCTCAGATTAAAGGAGGAAGAATTAGACCCCACCTGTTAATGCAAGGAGTGTAAAAGATTTGGGGCATTTCTTTAATCTTTCAGAGTCACTGAAACCTTTGACCTCTGTATGAAGTGCTTCCAAAGTGCTTTTCAAAGCAGTGAAATAACAAATTTCATTGCTTTGAAAATTATTCTGCCATCTCTAAAATTAGGAATGAAGAAGAACACAAACTTATTCTTCACAATACCTCCTTTTAATCATGTGGTTTTTTTCTTTCTACATAAAATGTCTCTCTCTTCCTCCAGGACTAAAGTTTTAGGATAGTGCTATTAGTATTACAGTAGAACTACATTATGAGTTAAATTGCTTTTTGTAGGATAACCAAATAAGCTACCAATTTATCACTTTTATTCCTTCAAGAATATTTATAAACTTTTACTTTAAAAACCTGTTTGTAAAAGGAGATAGATTGTCATCCACAAAAATATATTGATTACCTGCAGACAAATACCAAGATCACTGTTAATGTTATGTTGACAGAGACATGCATTACTTTTTCCGGGAAGAGCTGAGCTTGAAGAATGGCAGTTTTAAGAGTTCTATGCGAATCATAACGCCAGGTCAGTACCAATGTCCCAGCCCAGGTGTAGTAGTTGAGGAGCAAGGCAATAATAATGGACGGCACGCAGAGGTAAATGATTCAAAAAGCCCTGCTGAGGAAAGATGCCTTGCAGCAACTTCACAAAATCCAAATAAAAACTAAAGGAAAAGAAAGTGGCAAAATGATTCATATTTCAAAAAACTCAAAAATAAGCAAAAGGTCAGCCTTAGTCATCTTAAATTTTCCTGGAGAGTTAACAGGAACATATTGAGCAATGTCTTTTTGGTTTGTTTGTTTGGTTGGTTTTTTTGGAAGTAGCCAAAGTTCCTTCCAAAAATGAGATCTATTTTTTCTATATTTAGGAAAAAGTTTGTATCATACTCATATTGGGGTCCTAAGTTTAAAGAAGTTGTACTATATAAAAATGGGCTTCTCTACCCTCAAAGTACATATGGTATTTCATGGAGAAAACGACAGGTTCTGAATTATCATGTAATTTTGAACAAGGTTCATTAATTGTGCAGCTTATAGTATTTAATACTAAGCTAGATGCTATATGAAGACAACTCTTGAGAACTTTTCTTTCTTACGTGGCAGCAGAGACCATGCAAAGAGATAGAATGTCTGGGTTAAAGGGGTCTAGTTTCTAGTTTCAGTCCCACTCTGCCAATAATTTTGCCTCTTGGCACCTAGTTTTTCCACCAGCAAATTTAGGTGCCTGGAATCACTCCTCTGTAAAATCTTCTTTGGCTTTAATGTCTAGCATCTTATTCTTTTGAGCATTTTAATTCTAGGACAGAAGTTGTTTTTAAACATGTAGATGTATTAATGGGGTTATTTTACCTTAATTTTATTAAAGACCCCGTGTGGAATCCCGGCCTTCTTAAGGAACTTGAAAATCGAGTCCCGTTCAGCACTAATGCACTTGCTCTTCCTTCTGCCTCGGCAACTCTCTCCTACCAGATACCTGCAGGGCTCCCATCCCTCTTTGCCATCTTTCTTCAAATGTCATCTCTGTCAAGGTCTCTTCCCTCAAATACCACCTAAAACATCCCCAGTACTCTCTCTTCTCTGACACTACCTTTTTTCCTTCATAAGTCTTATCACCACCTGATGTTATAATTATTTTTTTATTGTCTCAATCCTTCACTAGACGGTAAGACCCATAAAGGCGAGGACTGTGTTCCATTCCCTGTGGTGTCTAAGACTGTCTGGCACATCACTAAATAGTTCAACCCAATTCTGATTGGCTTCGGTGTCCATATTGTTTCCACTATCTCAACCTCTGTGACTTTCTCCTGTACTTTAAATTTGTCCCAGCCTGTGAGCTTATTATCAATGCTTATATAGGACTTTTCATCAAGTAATCTACTCAATTAAAGTTAAGAGTGATCCTTCCTCACAATTAAACCTGTATTTAAAATTGAGCCCCCAAGAATTCTAAACACTGTGATAACTTCCTTCTCTTTCCACCCTTCACTAACTTAGTGGCCCCATTAGATGACTTGTTTATGAAATGATCTCACCTTCTAGAATTTGCAACTTTTCTGGCTAATTATCTTTTGTCTGTGTATCTCCAATAATGTGCACAGAATTTTTCATATAGCAGGCAGTCAATAATGTTTTTAATTAAACAAAGCATATTAAACATGCTTTCAGAATCAAGGTTTTCCATTATAATAAACTGTATATATTGGCTTAAGTTTTAGGTTAAATATAGCAAAGCAAGGATAATAGAAAATGTAATCAGATAGGGCAAATAACTCAATAAAATAATTTTTAGCAATCTCTTCTTTGTGATACTTGAAAAGACAATTTGTTCTTGTGATTAACATTTAAAATATCCTTCTATCACAAGGGGAAATGCTTATGATAGCTTGTAAAGCCTTCAAGCCTTGCCACTCATTTCTAGACTCATGCCTCCTAGCTCCATTGCAAACACGGTAGCATGCTTTTCAGTTTCTGAAAGGCACCATCGTATCTATCAATTTTATAGCCTCTCTCAGGTTGTACTTGAGCTTAGAAAACTGTCCCCCCTTTCTTCCCAACAGTGTTGCCTTTTGCTTGACTAATATCTCTTCATTTCTCATACCTACAGTGGTCTGTGTGATGACTTTATACTAAGCCTGGTATTTTTGGACCTTTGATTCCTGTTGCATGTCTTAAAGAGAGCTTTGCTCACTTGCCTTCATTCTGTCTGCTGAATGGCATATTCTTTATTTACTGTAGCTACTTCTTGGCATCTCTATGTTGTGCTTTAATACCTGAAGCTGTGATTTGTCATAACCTTAAGGCATCCTAACAACACTGTGTACTATTATCTTACCAGTTCCAGGTCTCCCCGACAAGCCCCATTAGTATAACTTTGTCTTCTATTATACTATTAATTAAGAAAGTAAGATAACTATAGTGCCTTCCTCCAGTCACAGCAGATGATTTGAAAACAGTAATTGAATTTAATCCTATTATTTCCACACTGTCAAAGAGAATGGCATGTTGACTACTTTCTACTCCACTTTGTCAATTTGGAATGAGCTATTCTCATGAAAAGAGTTTTCCAAAATATTCACTAACTTGGTTTTCCAGAAGGAAAGCAGTGCATGCCAACCTGATTATTTTTTTTTTCTTATTAGCTACTTGCAAAGTCCCCAGAACAATAAAAACTCTTTATTGTTCACAGGATAAGTTTAAATCTCTATGACTGCAGTCCTTCATATTGTGTTTGTGTTTCATGTCTATTGTTATGTCTTACTTTTTCCAAGCATGGATACTTCATTCCATGAGGCTTTATTTACCTTGTTTACATTGTCCATGCCACCTCTACTCCTAATAGGAATGCATAGTTGTCATCCAATCCAACCCAGTGTTTGCAGTACAACTCACATCTCGTCACTGCCCTGAAGCCACCATGACCTTATTGGATAATAATTCAACAAACTCACACTTAGTGTATGTTACTGCCAGATTTCATCTCTGTGTTGGCTTCCTTGTAACTTTAGGCAATCGCCTTCCCTTTGTTTATCTATCAATAGGAAAATATAAACTGAGGACTGATACATGTTATGTTCTTATTATTTGTAGGAACAATAGCTCTAAAATAAAGCCTGCCACCAAATTGCATAGTTGAGGATTACTGCACAAATTGCACAGCTGTGCATTAATCCATGGCAAAAATCCATGGAGAACTAATCAGCAGGAGCTGGAGATTATGTCTATATTAAACTCTCAGTCATCACTCTTGCTTATACCTCTTGAAACACACATGGATCTCTCTGCCTAAAAAACCAATTCAGGAAGTGAATTATTTATTAGAAAATAAATACATATTTCTACAACAAATCCAAATGAAAACCCTATACATCTCTAAAGTGCTTTTTTACTTTTTCCTCTCAACTGATTTCAAACAAACAAGCAAACATGTCAAGCCTTGTTTCTTAGTGTGCCATTCATCAGAAATGCAGGGGTTTAGAGGTCAGTGACAGAGAGAGAGCCATCGTCATGGAATTAGTTCTTCTGCCAACGACCTGAGAATAAGAATGTCATTGCTTCTGACCTTGATGGCCCCCAGGGATTGAAAAAGGAAATTGTCCATAACATGAAAGACTCTTCAGTACATGCCTGATACTGGGAATATGCCATTTCTAAACTCTGGTGACATAAAATGTTGAGCAAAATATTGGTGGTATCTTGTTAACTACAGAAATTCAGAAGTCCATAAGATTAAATATTTTCATGGAATATACATGGAGCGAGAGGAGCAAAGTGGCTCAAACTGGGTAGGTAGTAGGGGGTTAATCAGATTGAATTTTTAAAACTTGGGCTTCATGCTTGTGAATATGTGGCAAGAATGTGGTTGCTGGACTTCGAGTTACCTCAAATGTCAGATAAAAACTATGATGTTGAGTTCAAAAGCTATAGAATTTCAAAAAGCTAGCTTCACATAGACATAAAAAAACAGCATCCAGTTTTTTTAAATAATGCAGTTAATTCTTATTACACTTCCAGTTTAAATATTACTGATGAAATTATATCAGTTAGGACACAGTTACTGGGGAATCCAGAAAATTAAAACCAAACTTGATTTCAGGACAAAAGGAATATGCTAGCTTCCGCTTTGGTTGATCAGGGGCTCAGACAATGTCAAAAGAACTCAGTTGTTCTCTTGTTCTATCATCGTCTTCCCTCCATTGTTTTTGCTTGTTTTATTATCAAAGAGGCTCTCTTCACTTTGTCACATGCAGATGTTGCTGCTCCAGAACTGCATTCTCACATCTCCACATCCAGCTTGTTGGTTCTGAGGGCCTTGACTTGGGTCTTGTGCCCATCGCTGAACCAATCACTGTGGTCAGATGTAAGGAATGCACAGCTGGCTCACTCCTCAGTCTACCTCTGGAGGGGACTTAAATTTTGACATCATTCTATGCACACGGGCTGCATGACAGGGAACCAAACCAAAATGAAGTTCTGTTACCAGAAGATCCTGGAGTATATTCTAAGTGGCAAAAAGCTAGAACAATAAATGTTCTAAGAAAATATCAAATTATCTGATCTCAAATAAATTTTATTTCTCATAAAAATTCTCTCCAAATCATTTTACAACATAACAGTTCCTTCAAATGAATAAGCACATAACTTAGATTAAACAATGCCAGCCAGAATATACCTGAACTATGATCCTTAAAAATATAATAAACATAAAGGCTAGTAAAAAAAAAAAAAAGCTCAGAGCATTTCCGTCTTTTGCTGAAATCCATATACCTTCAGTAAGTCATATCAGAGTTTACCTTAATAATTATGAAAAATTTCATTGAGATAAGATAACCATCTATTAAAAAAGTCTACTATCATTCATTAAAATCATAATTGGACACTGCAAAACTATCCATTAAAACCCTTTGTAGGCAATTTTTCTTTTCCATGCAGGCTTGACAAAGCAGAACGTCTTTGGATTTTAATGAAAAAAAGGATCCAGCTTCTAATCACCTAAGAAATCCTCCCTGGCTAACTCCAGCCAATGTTACTACAGTCCAGGAGCCGTAGTATCTAGTCTCTACACTGTCGACCTCATTCCCTAAATTATTTCAAGCAATATAACCTTAATAACTGAAAAGGAAACTTAATATCCTTAAAGGAAGAGAAGTGTTTGGTTATATGGGAAAGAGGATATTAAACAGATAAAGAGCAGAGAAACGGGAAGTGAAGATGTTTGTAATCAAGAGCCGTAATATCACACTCACTGCTAACACTTTCTGCACACCCCCACGCATCATCACATTAGCTGAAACTTGAAACTAAATCATCCAACAAATTTGTCAAGGACTTGTCATTTCTGAGTGCTAGCTAACTGGGACTGAATTATAATATTGAAAACTATTAATATAATGAAGTATTTTAGCCATAGAAACAGGCATGGAAGATAATACAACCAACCATGTATCCACCCCCAGCCAAGGAAATAAACCATTAGTAGTAGAGTTTGAGCCCCTGTATGTTTCTTTCTTATGCCTATCTCACTGTCTTCCCTATGTTTCATAAACAAACAGAAGTTCCAACTCAGTTTGCTATAAAATATTTCTGAAGAAAATATTTCAGCATCATTAAAATGAATTATTTCAAATGTGACTTTATAAATAGTCACTCCAATCTCTCACATACACATACACAGATAACATGAAATTTGTGATTAAATTCATGGTCATTTTATTTATACATCCTTAGCATAGCTCCTTCCCTCTAATCATATTTGTTAATTTTTGGTAGCCATGACATTTACTAATCAACTTACTGATTTTTCTCTTTTTATCTTTACAACGTATCTATGACATAGACATTATTATAATCATTTAAAAGAGAAAGGAAATTAAGGATCAGCCAATATAACTTGCGAAAGCTATATAGAAAGAAAACAGTAAAGATGAAATTTGACCTTGGGCCAATTGACCCAAACCAAAGCTCTACCATATCATTTCTTTGTGTGCTTGCTTGTTTCTCTGTCACAAACTATTCCTTTTAATATTTCACACAAGCCTTTAACATCACTAAACATTTATTGTCCATTCTTCTTTGAAGATAACTTGTTTTATATATTTGTTGCAACATGAGTTGTCATTGTTAGAGCCTTAGAGAAAATATATCTTTTTTCTCTGCATACACAACTTAAAAAAAATATTTTAAGTAACCTAACTGTGATATTCTTATATATGATTTTACATACCTAGAAATTGAGACTCAGAATTATCCAAAACTTGTCCAATGCCACATTGTAAAGTCTCAGAGTCAGGAGGTAACCTATGTCTCTAGCCTCAGCAACAGGGTCTTCCCTTTAGTGTTCCATACAAAAGCACCATAGAATGGTTCTAGTTTCCTTCCTTTTGCTGTTATTATTCTGGGAAAGATATTCATAACAACAGGCATTTTTTTTTTCTGTCATTAATGGCAATCAGCAAAAAGCAGTCTCTCTGTGTTGAGAGCTGTCTGTGACAGATGACTTCATTTCCTCAAGAACAACAACAAAAATGACAGAAAAAAAGAAAGAGAAAAGGAAGAGTAGTAGTTAAAAAAAAAAGACTTAAGTAGCATTTCAACTGGTTGCAATATATGGATTGTATTTGAATTTTCAAATATATATGTCATATGTTTACATGATATATAAATATATCATATATTATCATATATACAATATATAATTATGTATAATATATATTGCAATCTGGGAAATATGAACTGACTAAACATTTGATTTAAAAAAGATATTATCTTTAATTCATGGGACTATGTTAATACTATTGTATTATAGTTTATTTATTAGGAACCATTATATTTTAGAGATATATACTCAAATATTTATTTATAAAATTTTTAATGCCTAGGACTCACTTCTAAATAATCAAATGGACAAGGGGTGTGAGTAGAGTTATGGGAGGAAAAGAATTTGTCATGACTGAATAACTCTTGAGTTATTCAAAGTTGACTGAATAACTCTTATGATGGGAACATGCAGTATCATTATGTTATTCTCTCTACTTTTATATAAATATATGAAGTTGCTATTAAACAATAAGATTTTAAAAGGTTTTCTCAAGGCTGTCAAGGTTTTTCACCAAAGACACTGGAGTTCTAACTCAGGCCCAGGCTTACTCCTTATATCATTACTTAAATAATATTCTCATCACTGCCATGGGGAAGAACATGGAAATTATTGCATCTGTTCTTTACTTCTCAATAGTATTTGGGAGCAGAAATAAAGATATACTGGGTTAAAACAGTGGAGAACAATGTTTCAGATACATGAAAATGCATAATAATGTTTCTGTCAATATATAGCTAACAGGGAATTGCTAAAATTGGAATTACATTTTGAGTTTCTTATCACTATTTGGGTTTAATTTTTACCTTCAATTAATTTGTAAAATTTGGAGGACCCTGATGTGTAAAAGTTTGGTGTCTAGTAATTTCTCTTTCCAATTGTTAAGATGGAGGATACTTGGGTTCGTAATTACTCTGACTAATGAATTTCAGAAAATATAAGAATTCTGACCACGGCTACTGATAGATGAAAAACAAATGGCTTAGTACATTTTAATAAAATGACATCAAGGTCAGACATTCTATTCATCTGTCTACACTCTGAACATTCTTCTTTGATTCTAATAAGTATGCAGAATAAGAAATAACTTTGGGAAGATTTCCTCTTTGCCATCCCCCATCAAGGAACAAAAAGCTACATGGGCAAGAAATTCCACCTCACTTTTGTGCAGCCAGCTCATTAGTAGACTCTGATGAGTGAAGTTTAAAATTATCTGTTTTAATTTGAAGCTTCTGCTGGACTGGAATATGTAGGTCTGGGTGACAGCAGAAAAATATCATTCTTATATGGGAGACTGTTTTTTATTCCATTACTATTGTGTTATGGGCTGAATTGTGTCCCCCAAAAAGTTCATATGTTGAAGTCCTGACCCCCAGTACCTCAGAATTCAAGTGTACTTGGAGATAGAGTCTTTAAAGAGATAAAGTTAAAATGAGGTCATTGGATCGGCCCTAATCTAATATTTGACTGGTGTCTTTACAATAAGAGGAAATTTGGACACAGACATGTACTGAGCAAAGACTATGTGAAGACACAGGAAGAAACCAGCCCTCTACAAGCCAAGAGAAGCCTCAGAAAAAAACAACCCTGCTGATACCTTGCTCTGGGACTTTTTGTCTCTAAAATTGTGAGAAAAAAAATTATGTTGTTTAAGTCACTCATTTGGTAATGTTTTGTTATGGACGCCCTACCAAATTGATATAGAATGTTAAAAAATAATTTCTGTTCCATGTTAGAATAAAAAATCTTATATCTGAAAATAGGATTTCATTGACCTCAACTGTGTGTGACTACAAGATGAATCAAGTCAATCTTCTTGGTTGGATACCAACGTTATCCACCTGGGGCTGTGGATTCCATGTTTTTGGTAGTTGGTCCATTAGGCTGTTTTGATTATGGCATCCTTATGTCTCACCTGTTGATTTTGAAACCATGTGGTAAGCCACCAACCATTGTTAGGTGACATGCATGTACATATTCACAGTTCCCGTTCTTTCCATTGGCCAAGCAAGCCATTCAGGAACTTGGAGTGAAGAAAATCCAAAACCCTATTTTATTTTCACTGTTTATGAACATTACCAAAAGCTGGATTACAAATACTGTAACAGTGTAAACAGTGCAGGCTGTAGTAAGAGTGGAGAGCCACTGCAATCAGAGAATTTTTTTCTCTTGAATTGACAATAAATAACTGGCTCACTTACCAATGTTTTCAAGAGTCTCCCCAGTGCACATATATAAACAGATACACTATACTATAGTATACTGTTGAAGGTCACAAGCTCTGAAGCCAGAGTACCTAGGATTATATCTTGACTCCACAATTAAACAATATAGAAGTTACTAGAAACTCTCTTATCATATTTTCTTCTTCTTGAGATGAGACGCACATGTACATGACTTAAAAGTTTTGGGGGAAGTTTAATTGGGTCTACACATGCAAGGTACTTAGAACAGTACCAGAAAGTGGGCAATTAATAAATGTTTGTTCTTATTGTCATGAAATGTGAAGAACCATGAGGCCTCCCAGCCACTGACATCATTAAACTACTGAATGTATGTTTATTACTGATGGGCTTTCTCAAAATAATAATAGAAACTAACTTATTAGGAAGAAATATTAATATGTCAAGATTTTTAACTTTCTTACACTTCAGGTAACTCAGTTTTACTAAGTTGACATGATCTGCCTCCATGTCCACACTTAACTATTATCTTAAGGCATTTCTATTCTTAAGATAGTTCTGTTTCCGTTTACCACAAAGATTAATAGTAACAATGACAGTAATAGTCATTTATGGAATAATTAAAATGCCACAGACACTATAATAAAACTCTAATCATACATTAGTGTGTTGAATAATCATAAAAATCCAGTGAGGTAATTACAAATAATATCCCCATTTTACAGATTTGGAAACTGAGTCCATAGTTCAACTAATTTGTTTGAACTCACCCAGTAAGTTGTAGATTTGGTGTTTGAATGAGGCATTCAGACACCAGAGCCCATAAAATTGAAACATTTCCCTTCACTAAGCATCCATTGACATTTTCTTTGCTCCTGCAAGTTTTGTAAGATGCAGTTTTCCCCAGAAAACTCCATTTGCAAGAAGACTTACATCTTGGCATTAAGAATGAGCTTTGGTATGCTTAATTACATAATTTTATTATGTAATTATAATAAAGCAGTCAGCAGTCAGCAATGATTCCACAACTGAAACACATCTTAATAAATATATTTCATAGCAATTCATATGCATTTATGAATTAAAAATATCATTCTTTTATTTAATTAGGGGCTTCAAGAGTTAGTTCTTTTCCCAGGGAACATTTTAGGTGATATGTCATTTTAAGCAGTATCTGTCATTTTTCTGGGAAATGCTACCGTCCCCACAGGCCTCCTTTGCTCTTCTATTCCTTAGCCTCTAAGAAATTTTTGCTTTCTTTGTGGAGTTGCACCAAGGATTTAAAACACACACACACACACACCTCTCTCTCTCTCTCTCTCCTTGCAGGTTTATCATTCTGATGACTTTCATAGCTTTCATTTAAGCTGTGAAATTATGAATTCTCATTTTCTCTGCTCTTGGCTCTTTAGTATTATTTAGGTGGAATAGAGGCAGACCCCATGGGCTGAATCAATTTTAATTCTATCTTCTGTAATTTGTCTACTGCACCTCTGAAAGTTGGTCTAGGGAAAAAAATGCAAGCAGATTTCTCCCTTCAATCCCCTCTGGCACACTAACTTTACGGGTGTTGGCTCCACGATTGTGTTTTCTGTGACCAATATTCTTCCTTTCAGAATCTCTACCACTTTTCCCTTGCAATTCATCTTCTAAACTGCCTCCAAATGCTTTTCGATTACCAAGTCTATACTTGAGTTTCCCAGCTGAATTTTGAGAGGCTGGGGTGAGGAGAGATACCTCTTTAAAGCTGATGAGTATTCTCTCTAAACAGGCAAAAATGGGGATAGTTGAATGATAACCTAGTGAACGGGTTTCAGGCAGATGTGTGGAGAGGATCCTGTGGTTACACAGGCAGCCCAGATGCCCTTTCCTTATCTCTGACACTTATCCCCCAGCGGGCTGGCTGCTGATTGCTTACAGATGTGTCCCTCGCTGCGCAATTGCTCTTACATGATAGAAGCCCCCTCCCTTGATGTTACACCATTTTCCCAGGAGCAGCACATATCCAATAACTGGCTAGTGGGGCCAGGGGCAAAGCTTGGGCCTTTTTCTTCAACTTGATACGACTCTAAAGATTACTGGGGCCCCACAGGCCCACGTGGAATCGTGGAGGCCTCCGTGGAAACCAGACTGCAGTTCAAATTCTCCCTTCACCCAGTTCTTTCCTCACCTCCCTACAGGCACCATTTGTCAGTGTACTCAGATAAACCTGCCTGCAAATTGCCAGCTCAGAGTCTGTTTCCATGGAACCGGCCGAAGTTAATGTTGCAATGAATCCTTGAAGACCACATTTAATTCTGTAAATCTTTGCTGTTTGTTTTTTTTTTTAACTAAGCTATTCATACAATTGCCTTCCTCATCTAAATCCCATTCCCCCTACCTTCTTTCTATAAGGCAAATCAGCTACAAGGTAGTACGAGAATTCTGTTTATTGGAGTTACCTTGTTTAATGCTAATTGATACTATTACAATCTAATTCCACTTTGAAAAGTAATTGGCAAGCCTCTCTCTCTCTCTCTCTCTCTCTCACTCACACTCACACACACACACACACCTTTTCTCTTCCTCATGAGCAAGGTCACTGAGGAAAATCGGGGTGTTGTCAGTTACAATCTATTGGTAGTGAATATCTCTTCATTGAAAATATACTTCATTTTCTCTTCCCATTATACTCTAATCTCCAAGAGGTTAATGATTTCATATAATATTATAATCCCAAGTATGTATTAGATACTCAAATAATTTTGTATGGATAAATAAACAATCTAAAACTTTTAACTTTCATTCAGCACAGCTGGAAACAGCCACAAGCGCCCTACCTCAAGAAGCCATGAATAGAGAATTGTTATATTTTATGTATACTTTATTACATTTATCTAACAATTTATATACATTATATATAACAATTATTACTTTAGAGGATATAAACTTGACTTCCCTTTCCAAGCAGCATTTGGGGTCTACCTTTGCTACTCCATTTGAGAACAGTGATTGATACTTGATTGGCCCAATTCACTAAGGTTTCTCTTTCTCAGGAGCTAGTTCCTGATTATTTTGTACAAATTTTCCTTACCCATTTATTCTCTTAAGAGACAGACATAGCCACAATACACATTCTGCTAATTTTTAATTGGGTAAAAAATAATCATCTCCTGCTTTTGCTGAAGTATTCTCATCCAGCATGTCTCCTAACCTACTGCAGCAGCTTATCATGGTATTCACCTGTGATCCCCTTCCCAGGCCCTTATCAGCAAAAGTAATTATATGCTTACTTTGCAGATTCCCTTGCAGCACAGGAAGGAGTCAAGCTATGAGGTGTGTGGTACCCTTGATTCACTGAAGGACATCGTGCCTTGCAGAGAGCACAGCACCAGTGGAGACCCACAGGGGAAGCTGAGACAGGAAGGGGACCCGTAGCCTCCTGAGCATTAGCGATTCTCACAGGAGGGTGCTAAGTGTCACAGAAAAGCCACTTTCACATGCTAGAATGTCCTCTATTGCCCCAATGTTTTAAAACTTTATCTTTCCCTATTCCACTTAAACCCATTTGTTTGCTAATTTTGTAGTCTTTAAGATGATGTGTGAGTTTTTCCTTTCTCCTTCTCACATAGAGGTTTTTGTTTTTTTTTTTTTTGGGGGGGGGGCAGGGGAAGGCAGAGGTTAGACATTTTAGATAACCTTCCTGCTTTCCCATTTCCTCTTACAGATGGCCCCGTGGAGAGTCATTCATTCCTTCTCTGATCTCAAAGTAACCACTAACACAAAATGCTTGCTAAAGTGGGTCACTTAAAACCATTTAATATGTATTTACTGAGATGAGCCCTAATACCTAATTTACTCTCCTGTATTAATAAAGCCATTTAAGATGACTGCTTTCTTGGTCACACTAGAACATAAGATAAGAGCATGGTTAATCATAAACATAATAGCTGACTTGTGAAAGAAAAACCAAGAATCGTGGGTTAGGACAACCTCCACAGGTGAATTCTATTAGCCCCACTGATTTTTTTGTAAGAGGTAATTTCTAACAACTGTGAGTGACACACACACACACACACACACACACACACACACACACAGGCTACTGCATTTATATACAACACACATTTAACTTTCTTGGCAGCCATGGCTGATTTATTTTCAGTTGGCAGTCAACTAAAATCCTGAAGTCTTTTTCACACAAATTGCTGTCAAGATCTTTTCAAATATTGATTGTTATGCAGCACATTAGCTATTTCTCTCAGCTTTTTGTTATCTGAAAATTTTATAAGCATACATTTTTGTCTTTATCCAAGTCACTGATGAAAATGTTAGAGAGGACAAGGCTTAGGACAGAATCCTGTGTGATCTCTCTTGGGAAGCATCATTCAATCATTTGAATCTACTCTCATCCAACTCAGACAATACTTGATTTTTCTGACATCTGGCCTACATTTTGCCAACTGGTAAACAAATAAATCATCAGTGATTTTAACACATTGCTGTAAAACAGATAAGCTTTTATATATGACCTTCCTGTGCCTGGCCAGTCTTATTAGATACCACTTGATTAAAAGAGCCATTGGAATTGGTTGTATGTCTTTATTCTGCATCTATACTGATTCCTAGTCATGATATTTTTATCTTTTAGTTTCTTGTAACTCATTCAGTTTTATAAACAATTCTTGAGTACCTGCTATGTATTATGTGTTATTGTTTTGTGTATTTTGTTCCCCAGTTGTAACATATCTACTCTATAATTCCTGCTCTCAAAGGGCTCACTGAGTGATTCAAAATACATTATAGAGTGTTTCTAGAATTTGATATCAAGTTTACCCGTTTGTAGTTTCTGACATTAATACTTTGAAAAATCCAGATCATATCTGATGATCCCATGATGATCACAGCTATTCTGGCACTCTGATGACTCAAAAGTATCCAGGGTGGTATTGATGACATACTCATTACTTCAGTACTTTAGCATGTATTTCAGCTGGAACTGAAGCCCTAAATACATCTATAATGATTCTTACTCTGCTCTGTGCCAGGGGTCCCCAGGACAATCCTCAGGCTTGGTGAGTTGCTAGAAGGACTCAGAGAACTCAGAAAAGCTGTTATATTCACAGTAAAATATTATTACCTAACTGTACAGATTCAGGTTAAAATCAGCAAAAAGAATAGGCATGTGAGAAAAAGTTCAGGAGAAACCAGACACAAGCTTTCACATGTTCCCTTCCAGGGGAGGCAAGGGACATGTTTATTCTTCCAGCAATGATGTGTAACAACATATAAAAAATAATGCCAGCCAGGGATGCCCACCTGAGCCTTAGTGTCCAGGGTTTTTTGGGGGGGCAATCACATAGGCATACAGGGACTGTGTGACAGACCTTAGCTACTCAGATTCTACCACTCCCAAAGCAAAAATAGGCATGCACTAAATTGCATTGTTAGGATAATTGATTTGATCAAACTCTAACAGTACATCATTGGCCAAAGGCCTCAAGCATACAAAAATTTTCTTACCAGGTGAAATATTCTGAGGAATATGAGGCTATCTCCCAGAAGTCTGCTAAGGGCCCAATCTTGAAGACAGACCTGTTAAAGTCTTGTATTCTCTCCCTGATTCTTTAAGATTATATATTTCTATTACATCTTATTAAAATACATCACAGAGATTCCTTTTAATTTAAAAATCAGATTTTGTTGATATAATGAAACATCCTTAGTATGGACTAGAACTAATTGTCTCTTGACATTTTATTATAATGCATACCAGTATTTTTATGATTTTGCACAAATTCTTTTTCCTGTGCATTTCCCCCCTCTATTAATGATATGTCTTGAGAGACATAAATTAGATATTTCAGGTAAATTATAAAAAGGAAATAAAGGCTTCCCACAAGGCAAATTAAAAAAAAAAAAAAAAACACCACAATGGCTGAGAGGTAGATGACTCAAATCCCTGGAAATTGCCTTATAAAATATCAAGAAAGCTAAAAATTCTTAATAAATTATATTTAAGTGAAATATCACTGTATTAGTTATCTATATATGCATAGTAAATTACTCCAAATAAATGGAAAGATATTGCATGTTCATGGATTATAAAACTTAATATTGTTAAAATGTTCACACTACCCAAAGTGATCTATATATTCAATGTAATACCTGTCAAAATTTCAATAATATTTTTCACAGAAAATAAAAAAAAGTTCTAAAATTTTTATGAAACCATAAAAACTCCAAATAGCCACAGGAATCTTGAACAAAAAGAATAATACAAGAAATATCAAAATACCTGACTTATAGTAACCAAAACAGCATGGTACTGACATTAAAAACAGATATATAGATCAATGGAACAGAATAGAGAGCCCAGAAATAAATCCATGCAATTACAGTCAATTGATTTTTGTCAAAGGTGCCAAGAATACACAATGAGGAAATAAATGGTGCTGGGATAACTAGATATCCACATGCAGCAGAATGATTAGACTCTACCTCACACCATATACAAAAATTAACTAAAAATGCATTAGACTTACACATAAGACCTGACATTCAAAACTACAAGAATAAAACATAAAGGAAAAGCTCCAAGACATTGATCCATGCAATGATTTTGCCTTTGTGATGCTCATTTAAGACCCCCATCATAGCTAAGTGCCCTTGTTGAAAACAGGAAACAGTGCATTAAAAAAGAGCTTTAAATATCGAGAAGAAGTGTAAAATAATAAAATTTTTTGAAAGAAATGGGAGAGCCTGTGATGGCTCCCAAACAACAGGCATAAAGGAATGCATATTGAGAGTCATCAGAGACAATGCTCTGAAAACAAAAGAACATCTATGATTAGGACAACTTCAAGTACTGCAAAGTCAATGAAAACAAGGCCCAAAGAAATAGAATTAATAGAAATATTGTTGAGCTTATGCATGGAAGATCAAACAGTAAAAAATCAGAACACCCTTTTTCACAATTAAATATAAAACACTATCTATAAACTAAGACCTTAAACAGAAATTGCCAAATCCTGCAGAAGCAGCTCCTTTTAGTGCTAGTAGTGGCTAGTTTGGTGATTTTCAAACATCATCTAATTTTCAAAGCCTTCAGCGGTCAAAAAAGCCATGAGTAAAGATTAAAAAGCAGCAAAGAAATTTCCAGCAGGGATACAAAAGTTAATTAAAGAAAGTTATGCATCATACCAGATTTTCAATTTTGATGAAACAGGTATCTACTATTAATATAAACACATGCCTTAAAGGACTTACATCTCAAAGGCAAGAAAAAGCACACCCCCAGTTTTAAGGCTGCAAAAGATTACAAATTTGGTAAACTTTTTTCTGCCACTTTAAGGTAACTCTGAAGCTTAAATCCATCCTTTGCCCACTTACACAAACAAATGTCAGCCCCTCCCAAGACAAAGTACAGTATTTATTGTAGCATTTATGGTTTTTCTTAACCATTTAATGTGTATAAATCTGGGCTACCATTTTTATTATGTTTCTACCTTTACATTATGTCACTTGTGAAATT
The DNA here is from genome assembly GCA_028533085.1 of Varecia variegata. Lineage (NCBI taxonomy): Eukaryota > Metazoa > Chordata > Mammalia > Primates > Lemuridae > Varecia > Varecia variegata. Next base: position 115,595,660 of record CM052438.1, read on the forward strand.
TGTGAGGATTTTGCCCCTAACTTCACATTTATCATTGAGGCTGTATTTTACTGTATGATTTTTCATAGTGCAGTGAATATTAGGAATGCATATGTTGCATTATAGCAGAACTAGATATAACAGAAAACTGTTCAAGTAAGATTATGCAAGGAAGAAATGAATTAAGCAGCTCTTCATTTGACTGAAGCCAAGAAGGGTAATTGTGACTTATGAGGCATCCTAATTGGGTCCTAAAAATTTTTGATAAACCAAGAAAGCTATTCTCATCTCTTCAGGACCAGATAATCTCTTTTTTATTTCTTCTGAAAATCTGTTTGTTGATTTGTTTCTATTTACTACTGAATTTTTCTAACAACCACATGGAAAAGATGGCCAACCCTCAACCTCTCAGAGTAGGCAAGCTGCTATGGTTTGAATGTCCCCTCCAAAGTTCATATGTTGAAAACTTAATCCCCAAAGTGGCAGTGTTGGCAAATGGGACTCTTAGGAGGTGATTTGACCATGAGAGCTCTACCCTCATGAATGAATTAATGCCATTTTCACAGGAGTGGGTTCTTTATATAAGGACAAGTTTGGTCCACCTCTTGCGCACGCACCCACACTCTCTATCTCTCCCTCCCTCTCTTTTCCCTACCACCATGTGATGCCTTTCACCCTATTATGATGCAGAAAGAAAACCCTTGATATTCTTGAAGTTCCCACCTTCTAAAACCATAAGTCAATGAATTTTTGTTCATTAGAAGTTTCCTAGGCTGTGCCATTCTGTTACAGTAACACAAAACAGACTAAGACACAAGCAGAAGAGATTGACTACTGTGTAATCAAAAGCCCTTTCCCAGATTTTTGTGGGAGATAACTTGATTAACCACTCTTGGATTGGAAAATACTCCAAAATTTGTTGAGAGGCTTTATTTTTACATTATCACTACGTTGAATTTAATTATTAAACAAGATAATAAGTTATGAAATTCATGAAAAAAGACTGAGATGAGCATTTGAAAGTTGAAACACATTTTTGTGGTGAATAAGCTTCTCATTTTGTTTTATTTAATATTTTGTTTTGCTTTAAATGATTCTGCCTCTATATTTAACAATTCATGGAATTTTAGCTACAGGGGATCTCGATCATTTAGACAATAATTTAATTCCCAAGATTAAGACACTGAGGCCCAAAGAGGTTGTGAATTGCCAAAGGCAATGTTTGTTATAGAGTGACATCCTAGCTGTAGTGGCAATGCTAATATTATCCTAAATTATGGTTTCTGGCAGCTGAGAACTAGGTAGTACATTAAAAAGTAAGAAGAGGAAAATGTGTCCTGATCCTATCTCAGTGTACTTCTAGCCTTAAAGAACATCAACAATCAGTAAATTAAGCATGTATTATTGGCTGTTAGAAATAATATGAATAGTTTCAAGTTTCTGCATGATGAGGATTTCTGAGCAATGAAAACTGGAAGCTAGGCTGAAGGACAAGCATGGGATGTTAAAAGGTGACCAATCCCAAGTTGCCCATGGAGTGCTCAAGCAGGTTTAATGTCCCTCCACTGCAGGGTGTTCTCTGCTCTGCCGGAGCAGCCAGGGGAGCTGCATGGGGAAGGGCCAGTGGGCAGGGAGCTCAGAGTCTGAGCACCCCTTGGTCCACTGCAGGTCTTTAAGAGGAAAGGTATGAGTGAATAGACAACCTACAGAATGGGAGAAAATATTCACAGACTATACATCCAACAAAGGACTGATATCTAGAATCTACAAATAATTCAAATCAGCAAGAGAGAAACAAACAACCTTATCAAAAAGTGGGCAAATGACAGAAACAAAAGTTTTTCAAAAGAAGATAGACAAATGGCTAACAAACATATAAAAAATGCTCAGTGCCACTAATCATCAGAGAAATGCAAATAAAAACTAAAATGAGCTATCACCTTATCCCTAACAGAATGGCCATTATTATTTAATAAAAAGTCAAAAAATAATAGATGCTGGCATGGATGCAGAGAGAAGGGAACACTTATACACTGTTGGTGAGACTGCAAATTAGTACAACCTCTATGGAAAACAGTATGGAGATTCCTCAAAGAAATAAATGTGTACCATTTGATCCAGCAATCCCGCTCCTGGGTATATACCCACAGGAAAGGAAGTCATTTTATCAAAAAGACACCTGTACTTGAATGTTTAGCACAGCACAATTAACAATTGCAAAGATACAGAATCAACCTAAGCACCCTTCAGTTCATGAGTGGATAAAGAAAATGTGGTGTATACACAAATACACACCCCCCCATGAAGTACTACTCAACCATAAAAAGGAATAAAATAATGTCATTTGCAGCAGCATGGGTGGAACTGGAGACCATTATTCTAAATGAATGGACAACCAAACACCATATGATCTTACTAATAAGTGGGAACTAATAGATGGGTACACATGGGTGCAAAATGACATAAAGTACATGAGAAACCAAGGAGGGGGGAGAGTGGGAGGGTCAGTGTGGGATAAACCCTTACCTACCAGGTACAATGAACGCTCTTTGGTGATGGGCATACTAAAAGCCCTGACTCAAGCATTGTACAAGATATCCAGGTAATACAAACATGTATTCTCCCTTAATTAATATTTTGAAATTTAAAAAAAGATGACTGAATAGGGAAGGAGAAAACTCCAGAAATATTTATCTCCATGGAGATATGTACTTTCATTTCAAAGAGGGAAAAAGCTCAGAATGGTTGGGACATTTCAAGGAGTGTAAATCAGAGATATTTATCTTATCTACCCTACTGGAGAGACTTATTTTTATTCCAGTGCACAAGATCCAAAGGACCTTACCCTTTATTTTTATGGAGAATTTGTTTTTTCAGGGACACTACTATTCTTTCCCTCTCTTAGGAAGAGAGGAGGACTGCTGTGCAAGCTATCTTATGTAAATTCCTACATTCATAATTGTTGGGTCCTCTCCCTTGCTGTGGTTATTGCTATAAGTGATAATATTATTCCTTGATTCAAACATCTCATATTTACGTTCAGGGAAATATAAATAAATACAGATATTCAAAATGTATACCTGGAGAATAATGTGAGGAGCTCCTTGGACCCCCTCCCCAGTGGGGGAAAAAAACATAATGTGAAAGTTATAAACAAGTCACAAATAAAACTTGAGTAAATCGCTAGTAGTCACCTCATAAGAAATACAAAAAGTAGAACTTTGTGGAGCAAGCGACACCAGAAGGTAAGGTAATTGTGTTATTACAAAAATAGTATAAATATGTATTTCTTCTTTCTGCCCTTAATTGATTTATAAAGCCTCTTTATATCACAATATGTATATATTTATTGTTGGAAATTTATCATAAAGAAATGCAATATGTATAACAATAACAGCACAAAATGGAAGATAAGTGACTAGAAGTCTATAGAAATAACATTTTTATATCTTGCTGAAATTAGCAAGTATAAATCTGAAGTATGTTTTGGTTAAGTTGTACATAGTAGGCCCTAGAGCAACCACTAAGAAAATAACCAAAAAAGTAAAAATCAGTATAGGAATTAAAATTTTATAATAGGAAATATTTACCTAATTGAAAGAAAACAGTAAAGAATGAATAAAGACATGAAACTTATAGAAAACAAAAGGTAAAATAGCAGGTGTAAATCCACATATATAAAAAATAATTTCTGATGTGAATGAATTAAACAATCTAACTGAAAGAGAAAGATCATCAGACAGGATGAAAAATAATATCCAATTATAGGCTGTCTATAGAAGACATACTTTAAATTCAAAAAGGTACATAGATTGCAATTAAAAGGAGAGAGAAAAGATATACCCTGTAAACACCAAGTATAAGAAAGCTGGAATGGCTGAATTAATATCAACTACTAAAGTTAAGCAGGAATTAGCCAGGCAAATGGAATGGGAGAAATGAAATTGAAAAATTCAGCGGGTATTATTTTATGCAGAGCTTGATGAGGTATGTTAATTGGGTTAGGTTTTATCCTAAAAATTATTGTCTATAAATGGTTGTCAATATGATAATGGAGCGTTCAGAATTGTATTTTAGATAATTTATATCAGCTTCAGTGAGGAATCTCTTCCTCTTAACTAGTGAAGTTCCAGCTTCCCCTCAACCTTCTGAATCTCCCCTCCCGCTCTTTAAAATCTCCAAGTTATTTTACAATAACTCACAAATGACTGATAATAGAGGATGAGTTCAGGCTAAAGATAGAAAAGGAGCCATATAAGAGAAAGAGCATAAGCTGGTAAATCAGGGGCCACCTGCACTTTCAAAGGTACTCAAATGAGGTAGAGCATGTTCTCTCCACACAGTAAGATCACTTTATCGATCATCTATCTACTACATTCCAGATGTTGTCCTTAGTGCTGTAAAGATACAAAGATAAATAAGACACTATCCTCACCTTCAGAGAGTTAACATCATAGTTGGAGGGGAAAAAAAACACAGGTACCTCTAATAGATGTTAATCTATGAACACTACTATTAATGGTAGAAACTTTATGTTCCATGAGATCTGACCTTGCTCAGCAGGGGTCCTGAGTGCCTGAATGTTTCCTGGCTCATAATAGGCATTCAGCAATTATATTTTGAATGAATATTTGGAAAGGTGATATAAATTCAATGTAATGGTAGTTTAGAGATGATCCTTTCTGGCTGTGGATGTAAAGGCATCTGGAAATAGATTGCATGTGCCTAGGTCTTGAAAGTTAGGTTAGCACTGCACAGCAAGAGAAGGAACTAGATGAAGAGTGCAGGAGCTCCTTCCAGGGAGATGTGTCAAGACAATCAAAACCAAAGACAAGATGTCAGTAAAAGAAAACAATATTTAGTAAACAGAGAACTGAACTGCCTAGATTAGGATAGAAAGGAGTGAAAAAAGGATTATAGAGGTCAAATATTGGGTTTTGGTTTTTTGTTTGTTTTTGGTATTTTTTTTTTAAGAGATGAGGGAGGTCTCACCGTGCTGCTCAGGGTGGAGTGCAGGGTCTATTAACAGGGGCAATCCTAGTGCACAGCGGTCTCCAACTCCTGGGCTCAAAGGATCCTTCTGCCTCAGCCTCTCAAGTGGCTGGGACTACAGGCATGAGTCACTGCACCTGGTTGTTGGCATTTTTAGGGGGAAGGAAGTGACAATTTGCTACCTGGCTAAAGAGTTTGAAGAGATCGCATGAATGAAGTAAAACAGGATTGTTCTCTTTTTTTCTGCTAGTGGGCTGGTGGAAGTAGGGGAATGACGTTGTGAATAGAAAACAGAAGCAACGACCTTATCTGGCCAGAAAAAGATAACCTACAGGAATTTCATCATCTTTCTTTAAATTAAAGGTTTTGTCGTGATAAAGTCAATAATAATTATTATTTTTCTATAGACTAAACATGCCTTACAGAAGTTTTTCCCTATTCCATTAAGTTCCATAATAAATCATCACAATGAGTAGAAACAAATAAGTGAATGATTGAGAACCTTTTCCCCAAAATGTTAATAATACATTACCATGTGAAAAAAGCATGTTTCTAAAGAGAATATTACTTTTTTTCTGAAAGAATGACTTAAGGCATTATCTCTTTCCCTTAAATATTTATAATATTTAGTTTAGCTTATCATCTTATTAAATATTTTAACAAATTACTCAATACAGGTTATGATAATTCTAAAGCTACAGCTGTACAATTTAAATAACTAAAAAGCTATTGTCACTTATGCTGATTATAAGTAGTTATCACCATTTTTAAATGAACACTTTAATCATTATAATTGTATTAGTGATTTTGCTACTTACTGCCTGAAGCACTTAAGTTGAAGATTGTTAGCCATGCCTTAGGGGTCTAGTCTAGTGCTATAAAGAGAAAATTAACTGAAAGGCTGATTACTAAATAAGTCAGGGACTTGCTTACATATTGAACATAGCAGTATGTCACAAATATATTTCAAATTTAACAGTCAACTTTCATTAGTTTTAGTTTTCCTTTTGGCTTATAAATTAAATATAATAGTGATGAAATTTTAAAATAATGTCTGATTTGAAACATATTTGGGCCACATCATTGTGGTGCATTTTGTATGGGTCTAGTGTGTGGAGATGCTCTGAATTATTGATGTCACAACAATCACTCAGTTATGGGACGGGGAATACCTTTTGTTTCCCAAAATGGAAAAGGTAGCTCCAAGGATAATTAGAAATTGTTACTTGTATTGAATAACAAGTAGTCTAAGGGTGACCCAAAGGCCATTAAACAAATCCAAAAGCCATTATACAAGGTTATCATTTCACTGAGGTTGTGTAGCCTTAGGTGGTCTTCCTTGAGGAGTGGTATGGGATAACCTGCCTCAGAATAGCCTTGGAAGAGTTTAATTAGAAGGAAAATAATTGAACTGAATACCAGGTCTTTATAATAAGTAGCTATAACCAGAGACCCTAAAATCTGCATTTTAAAAGTTTTCCTTATTCCTTAAAACTGAAGTCTTAGAATCACTACACAAATGCTAGTAATTGTGATTGTTAAAGAGCACTGTTTTTAAAATGTCTTCTTAAACTACTTTATTTAGGAGGGGGGCACATTCAGGTGGAACTTGTATAAAAATAAGTAAAAATTAAAAATAAGAGACTTAAGTCTTGCTGTTGAATTTAAAGGAAGAGACTTCTCTCTCCTCATTTATCTTAGAGCATTTACTTTAGAAAACTTGCTGTAAGTACTCTATCCTCTCTTTGGAATGTACATAAATCCTTTTGAAAATTAGACCTTTTGTGGGCTTTAGGACCCAGGAATGTCTTTCTCAAGGGCCTGGGAACCCTTCTTTTTAAAATGCAATCATCAAGGAAGAAAGTGTCCCTATCTCCCAGTTTCTGTGGAAGGGTAGGAGCCTCACTTTTGTGGGCATCTTGCTCCAGTTTGGAAAGCTATCTCCTGTCATAAAAGTATGAAGTTTTTGTTTTTTCGCTGGGTAAAGCCAATAAGCTAACTTAGATGGTCACCCCACTTACAAGGTAAAGTTAAGATGAACCGTGTGACAAAACGTGCTGTCAAATCCTCTTACTTGAGGATTATTCTCCATTTCGAAAACATCTATGTAATGGGTTGTATCTACTTGACTATATAAAGGGTGGAGATTCCTTTCTGTCTTTCCCATCTCTTAGCTGATTGCCTGTGATGTGGATCACATTGTGGTTGAATGCATGTTCAGCAATAAAGTGTTCTCTTTCTCTACTGCCTTTGTGGAGAGAATTTCTGGGTTGGGAGAAGATTTTGTTTTAGTTACATTTCGCCAACACTTGTAAAACCAAAGTGAAAAGGTTACCTGGGAAGGCAATGTGGGTATGTGAAATACACTGGTGTCAAGTGATATGTCAATAATAGTGACTATGGAGAACAGAAATATGCATGCTGTGATAATGATATGAACATTCAATTTTTTAGCATTAGCCGATATAAATAAAACAAAATTTCAGGTTATAGAATGTCAGTTTGCAGACCTGCTTTATGTATTAGCTGTGTTCTTTAAAAAATCTTCTGTACACATACATACACACACATAAACTATTTTTAATGCAAAAAACTTATTCTGGTTTTTAGATATTCAGGAGGTGGCCACTTTTGCAGTTTTATTCCTTTGTAACTTCAATCCCGGAGTACCAAACGTATCTCATCTGTAAATTCAGATTTCTCCCCATAAAACTATTAGTAACTTAGCACTAACATACAGTGGTGAGAAACTGCCTGCCATAGCACCCCCTACCCCCAACCCATTAAGGACCAGCATGACAGACTGTGCAAAACACCCCATCAACTAGACTTGTTGCAGGCCAGCCACAGAAAACCCTCAATCCCTAACATTGAACAATACTTCTTATTTTGAAATGGTCCCCAAATTCTGGCTTATCCTCTTCCAGCCAACCAAATACTGCCAAATATACCTGAATAAGTCTCTTTTGCTTCTACATCCCACCTTAATAGAATGGTTGCTCCTTAGACTATTTTGATATTTTTATCTTTTTTACTATGTAAAGCTTATTCTCCTAACACCCTTGAACCTCTGCTGAAATGACAGTGAGAGCAGATGGATTCTCTTGCTGTAGGTTTATGAATAAACAGCCTGCGTGAATTTTGACTTGAGCTCAGTTTTGTCTTTGACAGCGTATAATATATATTTACTTGTTTCTATCCTGCATAATTTGAAGGCTTTCATATTTCAGTGTTCCAGACAAGAGTAAGCATGCTTATTATTGGATCTTCACTGCCAAACACAGTGCCTGGCACACTGAGAGATCTAATTCGTATGAGGTGGACAGATGCATGCTATCTCAATAAAGTTGTTATTTTTAAAAGAATCCTGAATTTTAATGGTAGTATATTTTGTGGAAATAAACAAATACCACCTGAATGAGAACAAGCAAAAGCTATTTATTCAGAGTTTCTCATAACAAAGAAATCAGCCATTATCACTTGCGTTTTGACAAAGACTCCAAGGCAGGCAGGGTAGTAGAGAAGCTTTATAGTGGAAAAAAGGGAAGGCTTCAAGCATGCCCTGAGTGGAGGCTGTTGTAGGTGGGCTATACAGCCTGGGGAAGGTGTAGGTGGGCTAACTAGAAGTGGGGCATCCTAAGGGATTTGTTGGAGGTGCATAGCTGGCTTTCTCTAGTTGGTCTTAAGTTGTAAGTAGGTATAAATATGAGTAAAACTGTCAGTTATTAATCAAGGCCTGGCCATTTGGGGTCAATTTTTACAAGGATTATTGTTTGGCTTCCTGGATCCATTAGTAGAGATAGCGGTCTGACTTCCTGCGAGTATGACTTATAGCAAGCTGGTTTCCTGGGCTGGTTACTACAGATAATTGGTTGGTTCACTGGGCTGGTTGCTGCAAATTCTGGGTTAGAGTTCTATTTTTATATAAGGTCTGACCATTGTCCATTTGCACATTTGGTCTCTCAATTCCTAAAATAGCATCCTAAAAATGACACTATCACTAGTTCCTTCTTCTTAAAGACCAGATCTAGTCTGAATTCTCCAGGCTCTACAATCTTTAGGGATCAGCATTACCTACCAAGGAAAGTTAAAATCTCTTAGCCTGGCACAATCCAGTCTCTGTCTTTTTTGCCTGTATAGCTTGCAATGCTCTTCCATGTTTCCTGTGCTATAAACAAATCGGAGTCCTTGCAACCATTTAACATAACCATGCTTACTGGCTTTTGTGCCTTCAAGTCAGATCTTTCCTTTTTTCTGATCTCTTCTTCATCTACCTCCATCCCTGCCAGTTTCCATCCTACTATCCCTGAAGGCCAAGTCTAAATATGTTTTTCTCTTCTGAACATTCCATAAAATTTCAATTAAATGCTTTTTCAGGGTATAGGTCTATGTAAGTATAATATGTACAGATTGCCTTTATCTATGTTAGAAAAAATATCTAAACCTTGAAAAATGAGGAAAAATGACAAAATACTTTGTCATTGCTACATGAAAGCAAAGCGTTATTTATGGGAATGTTCATGGTTAAACAGTTTACCCAAGGTCTCAGACATGAGAAGGGGAATTAAATTTTAAACTTCATTTAAAAAATTTAGAAAGCTAGATTTTAACAACACGGTTAAAATCACCAAAAATCCAAAGTCCCAGACTTAAGAGGGGGAATTAGATTTTAAACTTAATTTTAAAATGTTAGAAAGTTATATTTTACCTTACAGACTTTTTTTAAAGAAAGATGCACATAATTTCTCACTGGTGTGATACATAGTTCCAAAATTGCATTTCCCTTTTGGAAATTAACTGGTTTTGTCTCCAATCCAATGATTTCAACATAATGCTATATTGTCATTTTTCTCATTTTCAAGGTTTAGATAATTTCTCCAACATAGACAAAAGCAATGGATTCATAGAATACGTAGAATACTTTGAAATTGTTTGTGTTGACATAAAGAAATTAAATCCATTTCAAGTGCTATTGCAGGCCAAATAACAGATTTTGAGTTTATAAAAATAACTGATGTCATCTAGTAATGTGAATATTTAAGAGTGGTATTTCCCATTTTCATTGTGATGATAGCTTATTTTTGTGCTTCAAATTTTTCATTAATGACACAAATTATTTCTTGTCATCTGACAGTGTAAATAAACAAATACACTTCATTTACACATTTTAGTCAGCTTACATGGCAAGCCAAAGATCCTTAACTACCTAACTTAAAAAAAAAAGAACCTCACTAAAACATTTGTTTTCACTAAAGATATAAGATTTTATTCTGGTTATCAAAAAAAGAAATATTTCTTTGGGTCCATTATTAATCAAAATTGGATGAGCTGTTCAACAAACATGTATTGAACATATTAATATATTATTTTCAAGGCACCAAAATAAGACCTGTAAAGGGATAAACAATGGGAAAAAACCTTAAAGCACACCTAAAGGTGTTCCGTTTTGTTTTTGCTTTTAATATACTGTATTTTTAGAGGAGTTTTAGGTTCACAACAAAATTAAGCAGGAGATAACAGATTTCCCACATAACCACGGTCTTTATAGCTTTTCTTCCCACCAAGATCCTCCCACCAGAGTGAAATATTTGTTACAATCATGTGTCTACATTGACACATCCTATCACCCAGACTCCATTGTTCACATTAGGGATCATTCTTGGTTTTGCACATTCTATGAGTTTGGACAAATGCATCATGACATGTACCCATCATTATAGTTTCATACAGAATAGATTCACTCTCCTAAGGATGCTTTAACACACCTATGTTAAAGTGTAACTTCCAAAAGATTAAAGGTATGACTTATGAATATATAAAGTTGTACATATGTCAAAAATTTATTCTAGTCTTTAATTAACGAAGGAACCAGTAAGATGTTTTAATTGGTACAAAGAGCATTCTACGTATGTAAAAAGTATGTAAGGAAGTTCTTACACTACCTGACAGAAATCAATCCATGTCCATGATAAAGAGTCAGTGGGCTTTAAGCAGAAAAAGGCAAGAAAATAAACTATAATACTAAGAGATGACATGAGGGATAATGATTTACCACTCCAAGCTTTGAAATCAACATATAATTTTTAGCAAATAAATACACTTGTGAAGTAGTTCTAGCCTAAAGAAAAGCAGTTTCATATAAATTGCAGTAGCAATGTATGAAAAGGATAATACATCATGCCTAGTAGACTTTATCTAAAGAATACAAAGCTATTTTAACACTCAAAAATCAATCAATGTAATTCACCCTATTAACAGAATAAAGAAGAAAAACCATATGATCATCCTGATAGAGGCATATAAAGCAATTGACAAAATTCAATGTGCATTTCTGAGAACTTTGCACAGAATAGAAATAGAGGGAAACTTCTTCAGCTGACAAAGGGAACCTGTGAAAATCCTATAGTTAACATTCTACTTAACGGTGAAATATTGAACTCTTTCCCAATAAGATTAGAAACAAATCAAGGATTGCCATTCTTACCACTTTTATTTAAAGGAGTTTTATGTAAAAAAAAAAAAAAATCCTAACCCATCTAGAACTATCTACTAGACCTAATAAATTGATTTAGCAAGGTCATTGGGTACAAGCTTAACATGCAAAAACTAAGCTGTATTTTTATATACTGATGGTAAACATTTATAAAAAAGTTAAAATTTAAAAATTTTTATAGCAACAGAAAACAAGTTACTTAGACTTTTTAATTTATAAATATGTGGGGGTATTTTGACTTGACGGCCTACATGTGTGGTATATTTTGGACAGTATTTTATACATGGTCCAGTTTAATCTTCAAAACAATGTTATGATGTAGTGAGATTTTTACTATAGTACTTGTCAAAATGACACACCTAGAAAGAGAAAGAGGTCAGATTTATCTCTGCAGTGAGGGACTGACCAGATCCATCCTGTTCCTCCTACATATACCTTGGGAAAGGATACAAAGTATGATATTAGCCCATTAATATTTTAATGAATGTCTTTTCATAGATACCAAAGACTCAAAGTAGCTTTGTTAGGCATACTTTCAATCATTACCAACAAATGTTATAGGATACAAGACAATAATTTAGGGAAAGAGTAAAACAATTTTTAAAGAGATGAAAATGGTAGTAATCACTGTAAAAATTGGCATCTTAATAATGGGGCAAAAAGAAATAGACCTTTAGTATGCTTAGTTTTCTAATGTCTTGAAATGATAAAAATATCCAGTTATATTAAATGAAAATAAAACATTAAAAAATGTACACATGAAAAATAACTCTATTGCTGTCTTGGCAGTTTCAACCACTGCTTTGATGACTTTCTGGAAGGACTCACACAGCTCAACACAAAGTTATACTCATGGCTAAGATTTATTACAGCAAAGACCATAGGGCAAGAACAGCAGGAAAAGGATATACATAGATGAAAGCTAGAGAGGTCACACAGATGCTTTCTTGTCCTCCCTCTGAATGGATTGCCTGAAGACCTCTTTTGCTTCAGCTGTGAATTGCAGGGACCTGTGAAAGATGTCCTTGCCCAGGGAAACTCTTTAAAAGTAGCTAGTCACATATCCACCACATGACCAGCCATGTGGTCCATGACCTGCCCCAAATCAGGCACCAGGTGTATATCATGATTCTTCATGTTTGTTCTCAACATTCTGGCAACCTCTTCATCTTGACCCACTACATCCAAATATGTAGAATAACATGATTACCCAGTAACTATGTGAACAATACAGTAGTTTAATACTCAGGGTTTGGCCAAGGATCATCACCACAGCTGCAGTGATAACATTCGGTGAGAACTGAACAAAACTGACTTACTATATTAATTCTATCCTTGCTATTGCATAAGTTCATCTTTAGGAAGAATGTTGATGGGACTTTCACCTGGAATTCTGATAGATGTCATTCTTTAAAGAGAAGAAAGTGCAGCAAAGGACAGATCAGGCTAATAGTCCAGCTTGTCCAAGATTCTAAGGTTATGAGATAGACATTCATGTGGTTTTACTGATTCAGCAATATCACAAGCAGTGATGAGATGTCTAAGTATAATCAGCCTATTTCTACCAGGGCTCAAGATTCAGAGAAGAAGGCTAGGATCATGAAAAAATCACAGCAAACAAGGCTGAGTTCCTGTGTTTTATCCAGCTCACCTATATCCTAGTTGTACATTCTTGAGACATTTCTTAACATTCATAGATAGCTAGATAGATGATAGCAAGATAGCTGATAGTTATCAGCTAGCTAGCTAAGTAGCTAGCTAGCTAAATGGATAGATAGACCATGTTCAACTTATAAAAATAAATGTGTAATAATTGTGTCCTATAAGCATTGAAATAGTTTATCTCTATATCTGACTATTATTATATACTCTAGTTCAATACACACTTAACATATATTTGGTAAATTAATGCTTTCTGAGCAAGCTAATAAATTTATATGCATAATTTTTTAAATCAGTTTGACTATATTCATGAAAATGTAAACAGCTCTTAAAATCTTTATTATTATTACCAAGAAGGACACTGATTATATGGTCTACACATATGCATTCAGCTAATGCTCTAAGGAATGCCATGATCAAAACGACACCATTTGGGGAAAAGGAAAGAATGTTCCACTGCACATTTTAGTTAATGAGTGACAGCTGCAGAGAACAGCGTCTGCAACTGCATCCAAGCAAAGAGTGAACATGTAGAACTCTGAGATCACATGAAAAATTTGCTGCTGAAAACAAAACTAATATGAAAACATATAATGTTATATTTAATGCAACTAAGAAAATTCTTAAAGGAAGCACATGTCATTACACTTGGTATTTACTTAGCAGTATATATGAATTTAGCACTACAGAAATATAATCAGTCTAAGTTATTTGCTTGGATTAAATTGATTTTATTCATTAGTCATATCTAGGGAGAGATGATATATCATATTAAATTTAGGGACATGTATAAGAAAAATAGTTATTAATAGCTCTTATTTCAAATAGTCAATATACTTAAATGAATAAAGATAATATAAAACAAAAAGGAAACAAAGAGAACCAATCAAATAACTTTTAAAAAGTGCTTATATAATGAGATGAAAACTATAAATAGCTCTGAATATGTTGACTAGAAGCAATTATATAACAAAGAACAATGGACATGAATCAAAATTTTATTAATTTATGTAATAAATGTTCGTTCAGAATCTAATACGAATACTGTTATTATATTATGTGAAGAATGCAAGAATGAAAATATCGTCCTTGTCCTCAAAGAGCTTCCACTATACTATATAAATAAGACAAATATATGTAGTTGTAACATGCAGTACTATATCATAATACAAAAGAGAATAACGAAGGCCTATGAGTATTATACTATAAATTTTCCTTTAGCTACTAATACTTTAGAATCATCACTAAAATTTCAGTTGTTTTTTATTTTCATTTTCACTTCTAAAAATACTTTCACATGTCTCTTTAGATTTCTTCTTTAACCCATGGGTTATTTAGAAGTGTGCTAATTTCCAATTACTTGGGATATTTCCTAATATCTTTATGTTATTGATTTCTAATTTGATTGTAGACAGAGAAATATTTTGTATCCATTGAATAATTTTAACTATATTGAGACTTATTTTATGGCTCAGAGAATTAATTATATATCTTTGTAAATGTTCCCTGTACCCTTGAAAAGAATATATTTTCTGTTGTTGAGTGGCAGGTTCAATAATATCAGTTAGGTCAACTTGGTTGGTAGTGTTGTTCAGATATACATACACACTTATATTGATTTTCTGTCCACTGGTCCTATCAATTACAGAAAAATAGATGTTGAATTTTTTCACTATTCTTGGAGATTTACTCACCTGATCTGTTACTTATATCAGTTTTTGCTTTATAAATTTTAAAATACATTTATAAGGTATATAATCAGAATTGTTATGTTGTTCTTATAAATTGATGCCTTTATCATTCAAAAATGACTATCTTTATTTCTGGCAATATTTATTACTTTAAAATCTACTTTATCTGATGTTAATATAGCCCTTCTAGCATATTTTGAATTAATGCTAGTGTAGTATACTTTTTCCATTATTTTACCTCTAAGCTATTTATATCTTTATATTTGAAGTGTGATTCTTGTAATCAGCAGATGGTTGGGCCTATTTTGTTTGTCTTAACCTCATCTGAAAACTTCTAACTTGTACCTTTTAATTAGGGAATTTTGATCAATCACATCTAATGCTACTCGATATGTATGGATTCAAGATCATTATCTTGGTATTTGTTTTCTATTTGACCCATCCTTTTTTTTATTTTCACTTACTCTGTTTTGTTTTCTGCTAGACTAATTGAATATTAATTGGATTTCCATTTTATATTCTATTTTGCTTACTAGCCCTAATTATTTGTTTTATTATTTTAATGGTTGCTTTAGGGTTTTTTATACTCTAACATCACATTGCAATTTCAAGAGATATTATGCCACTTTACATATAATGTAAGAACCTTACTTTAGTATATTTTGTTTTGTGTACTCCTGGACTTTGTACTATTGTTGTCATATATTTTATGTGTATATTTTTATAACACTAAATTACATTGTTATATGTTTTCTTATTCATATGGATTTTAAATGGACTTATTAAGAAAAATTTTTGTATATTTACCCATATATTTACCATTTCCTTTGCTCCTCATTCATATGTGTAGAAACATATTCTATCTGCTATTATATTCTTTTTGCCTGAAGACATTCTTTAACATTTATTCCAGTGTAGGTCTGACGGTGATAATTTTTTTCAGCTTTTCTGGGTCTCAAAAAGTCTTTATTTTACCTTTATTTCTGAAGTATATGTTTGCTGAATATATGTTTCTAGGTTGGAAGGTTTTTTTTTTTTTTTTCAGTACTTTAAACAATTTGGTCCAGTCTCTTTTCTTTTTCATTGTTTCCTACAAGAATTTTGCTGTAATAATTGTTTTTATTCTCTGACTTGATATTTCTAGTGTTTGAGGTTCAATAAACTTCCTGGATTTGTGAGATAATTTTCTTCAATTTTTAAAAATACTTGGACATTGTTTTTTGCAATCACTTCCTTATTCTAATTTCATGGATATTAAAATAAATTGTTTCACAACTCTTTCTCTCTCTCACACACACACATACACACACAAACACAACAAACGAAGTAGTTTCTAGAGGTATGAGGAAAATTTTTATGAAGGTAATAGCATTGAAGCATGAAGTATTAATAACTTCATTCATTTCACAGATATTTATGGAATATCAGTTTTGCATCCAATAAATGAACTTATTTTCCCATAATATTGAGCTTGTGGTCTATAAGGAAAAGATTAAGCAACTTTACCAAAGTCGTCAAGCAATCAAGTAGCAAAGAAAAGATTTGAGTTCAGGCAATCTTGCTTCCAGAGTGCCTACTTTTAATAAACCCTTAATAGAAGCTATGCTAACAGTTGAGAGAGAACATATGGGGTCATAAAAGAGAGAGCATCTATAATTTCTACAGAAAATTAAACAAATTGCCTAAGAGAGTATTTCAAATATAATATGAAATAAAATATTCATGTATAAAATTACAGATATAAAGTCTGATAATGTCAACATATAAGAAATACCTTAGAATTTAGAAATGAACATCAGGATACACAGAGAAGATGTGCCATTTTTTCTTTTCTTTTTTTCCTTTGGCATCAATGCTAAATCAGGAGGGAAAAAATATTTATGGATTATACTTTCCCATTTAAAATGAAAATTGTTTGAGTGGAATGGGAGAAAATATTTATACTTGTTATTTAAATTATGTACTTATCAAAAACAAGGATGTCAATGAGAAAATTGGTTCAAGACAAAAAATATTCATGATATTTTTAAAATAGAAATGAAGGGACAACTTTCTACCTTTAAATGTAACAATGCATTTCCTGACTGCATCATCTTATGAGTTGATCTCATGAAGTTTGTACCATGGCTACACAAAGACAAGATCAGTGGACCATCAAGATAGAATTCTGAGGGTAAATCAATATTGAGAAGTTGAACAGTGTTGAGGGGCTCAGCAACAGAGGATGAGAACTGTTAGACTAGAGGTACAAAGTACCCCAGGATAATATTTACAGAAAGGAAAGTGGACAGTGAAAAAGGCTGCACGGAAGTTTAGTGGATGGGGAAGAGAAAGATATTTGACTTTTAGTTTAGGTCATTATTGATGCCTTTGGTAAAAACATGGTAAAAAGTAAAGTTTGATAAATTTTTTTAAATTATTATCTATTACTGCATGGAAAAGTACCCTAAAACATTGTAGTTTAAATCAACCATTTTCTCATAATCTGTGGGTCAAAAGTTCAAAAGGGCTCAACTGGGTGGTTGTCTCAGATCCATCAACAGGGCATCAGCTGGAGTGCCTGGGCCATGAGGATCCGTCTGTTTCTACAATGACCTCTTCATTCACATGTCTGGTGCTTCAGTGTTCCTTGGCATACATCTCTCTCTCTCTCTCTCTCTTTCTCTTTCCCCCCCTTCACCCCCTCCCTCCACATAGCTCTGCATTTCCAGCTCCTTTTCACAGCATGGGGATCCCAGGGCAACTACACTTCTTACACAGAGGCTGGCTACCAAAAGGCAGAAAGCATATGTTGTCATGCCAATTAAGGGCTGTGCCTGGAATTAGCACAGAGTCATTTCTGTCTTATGCTATTTGTTCAAGCTATAAAAAATTTGGCCACGATGAAGGGGGTGATAAAACAGACTTCACTCCTTGATGGAGGAGTTGCAAGGACACATTGCAGAAGAGGATAAGTGATGTTGAGGCCTTCTTTGGGGAATACAATCAGCCACAGTAGGGTTAGGAAAATCCTAAGTAAAGAGATGGCTATTAAGAGTGGTAAGGAGAGTTCAGTGTGTTTGATAAACACTGAGCAGTTTATAGTTATTGCAACAGAGGATATGATGGAGGGAATAGTGAGGGACTGGACAGGGCTGATATCGTGATGCTAGACCTTTGAAGGAAGCTGAGAATATATATTTAATTCAATAGTCAACATTTCTTAGTAGTGAAATGACATGATCAGAACTTACTTATCATTCTTGGTATTTTCCCTAGTTTCAGGCAATTCATCTTAGTCAATGAAAGCAGGAAGGAGAAGTGGAAAGTTAATTAGGAGGCTATTGTAGTAATTCATGTGAGAGGGCAGTTTGAAATAGGATGGAAGCAACAGAAATAGAGAAGAGCAAACAGATTCAAAGGATGACTCAGATGTAGAGTAATATAGTCATCAATGTGTAAGGAAGGGCTGCAAAAGCTATCAGTGAAATCTTTCTGGCTGTAGGCAGGGCTGAAAACACTGTTATAGCATTTTGTACTTATCTACTGTAAAGATATTTTTAGAAGTTTTCAAAAAGGTTTCATTTGGTTTACATAATCCACATAATAATTGTTGAATGTCTGCAGTCCCCATGAGGCAGAAGTTTCTTATGGAGAAAAGTACTGAGGGCCAGAAGAGGGTCCCAATTGGAGATGGTGGGATCATCCTCTCCTGGAGAAAGGTCTATGTGTCCCCAAAGCAGAGAAGACCAGGTTTCCCTCTTCAGCTCTACTGATTGCCTCTAATGAGGATGGAAGGGCAATTGCATGCATAATGTATATATTTAAATATAGCACTTATATTACACACAGTTACTACGTGTCATTTATAATTTTATTTCACCCATTAGTTGGTTTTCAAATGTGTCTTTTATATTCTTCTATATTTCAACTTATGTCAATATTATTCATCTTAGCAATAAAATTCCAGGCTTGTATAAGATTTATAAAAGTTATATATATTATATATTGTCCTGCTAGTGGCTAGCACTGTACTTGACACATAGTAGATACCCAATATATTTTTGTTGAATGAGTAAGTGAATAAATTGCTGTTCAGATAATTTTAATTCCTCTGTAGCTCCTGAGAAAGTTCTGCTTCATTCTCTGTGTTAAAAGGGAACATTACTCATTCAGCCCTATTTTGATCCCTTGTCTATTAGTACGGGAAATGGCATCAAGAGAAGTACGTATGGAAGGGTGGTTGTAATCGTATCAACCTTCAAGTTTACCATGGTCCCCAGAATAGTCTACTTACCTTTATCACCTCTCTGGCTAGATCACCAAACAACAACAACAAGAAAAAAAATCTCTAATTTCTACTTTAAAATTGGAGTTCCTCTTGGGGTAATAAGTCTCTAAGTTGGCTACTTTGTTAAGTTGGCTACTTAACAAAGCTTTTTTTTGCCCTCTACACTTTGCATGGCCTCTATTTCTCTAAATTTCATTATTAGTCTATTTATTTTGGTCTTAGTCATTCACATTAGAGTTGATTTTCAAATATTTGGTAATTTTGACTGTTCATTTTTAATGTGAGACACTAAAAAGATGAGTGGTAGCTTCATATGTGGTTTGCATTTGTTGCAATGGAGATGAGGTGAGTATGTGAACTTATGTCAATACATGAAAGCTTTTTCTCTTAGATGGGTCAGTTTCTACAAGGCTTATAAGCCTGAATGTTATCAGCATTCTGGTGAATTTCTGGAAGAAATCTGTGAGGTGATCACTATTCAGAATACATACTTTTCCTAAGCCTCTTTGTACTCAGCAAGACCAAATACCCATCTTCAGTCCGCCTAGCATCCTTAAGCTCAAAGCCTATTGCATCAATATATATAAAAACTGAATCCCCCATCTGTTAGCATAAAAGAGGGATAGGAGAAGGACACTCTTCTGGCTGGCTGTGGGATCTGGCAGTTTAAATGCCTCACATTACAAATTTTCTTGTGTTTAGCATCATCCAGCATTCTCACCTTGAAATATACTATCTATCATTGATGCCCAAATCTTTATGAAGTTTTGAGAAAGGACAAGTTAACTTAATTCTTGTTAGTTTTCCTCCTGCGGATACTTAATTTTTAGCTTTCTTAACTCAGTCAACTGTTTCCACGTCTATGTCAGCTTTCTAAATTCAAACCTTTGTTGCTGTGTCTTGTCTCCTACATCATCTCTTTTACCATTTGACATTGTGAACTTACACTTTTCCTCTTCATTTACTGTCATCTCAGTGGGGTGTGTGATGGGACAGAATTTTAAAACTTATGTCTTATTACCAGGATGTTCTCTCCCTTTATCTTTACAGCAATCCTGTCCCCTACTGATTACATTGCAAGGACTTAAGAAGAGAGGTTCAAAAAGAAAACATGATGCCTGGCCAAAGTAAGAACACACAAGCAAACAAAAAACAAAGACAGGAAAACCACTGAAGAGTATCTTCTTGGAATATATTTTCTGACTTTGAGTTCTGTGGTCTTTCTACTGTTAATATTTTCTGTATCAGGGCTGGGTCAGCAAACTATAGCCCCTGGGCCAAATATGGCTCACTGAGTGTTTTTTTCAATAAAGTTTTACTGAAATACTGTCATGCTCATTTGTTTATGTATTATCTGTGGCTGTTTCCACACTATACTGGTGAGTTAATCATTTTTTAAAGAGATTTCAAAGCTTAAAATATTTATTTTCTGCACCTATACAGAAAAATGTTGCCAATCTCTACTCTAAATCTTTACATAGGCGCCACTTCTAACCACTCAATTCTATTAATACTGTCTTCCTCTTTGTACATAGTTTCACCTCTAGAAAATGTAATCTATTTACCTCACCGTATTGTGCCCTTTCTAAGAAGTGTGTGTGTGTGTATGTGTGTGTACGTCTACTTAACTAGGTCCTTAAATAATTGTATAAGATGCATCAACTTTTTTTATATTCCCCAAATTACTCAGAGGCATTTTTTTCACTTTATGATTCATGTTGGTTTGTAACAATATTTGTAATTGTCTAGGAATCTGGTAGATTTTTACAAAAGGACATTAGAACACTATATTTACTTCCTTGGTCCAAAATGCTCTGTAGAGTTGGTCACTTCAGAATTTCACTGCAAGCTATATGGACACATCTGGATTTGGTCAAACAGCATCACATGTTCTTGTTAAACATATAGAAGCATCTTTTATGTCTGTGTACCCTATTAAATCTTAATACTGGGGGAGCCGGAAAATGGCGGATTAGTGGTGACCTCCTGGCTCTCTGCTCCCAAAGTAGGAGGTGAAGAACTGGGACAGCTACACAAGAGTGGATCGCTCTCCCACAAGAACAGCATGTGAATCTGCAGAGAAGCAGTGCAGGACAAGCAGTTTTGGGGAAAAAAAAGGTGAATTGTAGAATCCACTGCAAAGTCTGGAGAGTGCAAGATATACAATAGGGAATAGAGTGTGGGACGGCCGTAACCATGGACCAGCCAGGGCAGTGTGATCTGACCCACAGGAGGACGACTCTTCCTCCACCAACCTCCACATCCACTCTGGCAGGAAAGCGCCTGAAGTCAGTGCAAAGTTCTGGCATGGGATGACAGTATGTGTTGAGAAGAGACAATAGCGGGAAACATTTTGAACTCTCCAGTGCTCTGTGCTAGGTCTGCATGGGACGGGGGAGGGACTGGTCTCAGTGGACATCTCCCAGGTCCACAGGAGGGAGTTTGGAGACAGGCACCTCACCTCTGGTGGTCACTGGGACCAGAATAAAGGAGGTGAATGCTGAAAGGGAGGCTCTGCCCCTGGAAACTAGAGATTCACACTCAGACATATCATAGTGAAATGTTGAAAGCCCAAGAGAAAATCCTGAAAACAGTAAGAAAATGATTAATCATATATGAAAGAACTCCAATAACATTAACAACTGATTTCTAATCAGAATCAATGGAGACCAAGGGCCACTAGGATATAATATTCAAGATGTTGAAAATAAAAAGAAAAAAGAAAAACAAATAAAAACCTATAAACCAAGAATCTTATACCCAGTAAAACTATCTTTCAAAAATGAAGGTGACGTTTCTCATTTCATGCTCAATATGTTAAGAGCTTAGAATTTTTTTTTTTTTTTTTTTTTTGAGACAGAGTCTCACTTTGTTGCCTGGGTTAGAGTGAGTGCCGTGGCGTCAGCCTAGCTCACAGCAACCTCAAACTCCTGGGCTCAAGCAATCCTTCTGCCTCAGCCTCCAGAGTAACTGGGACTACAGGCATGCACCACCATGCCCGGCTAATTTTTTCTATATGTATTTTTAGTTGGCCAGATAATTTCTTTCTATTTTTAGTAGAGACAGGGTCTTGCTCTTGCTCAGGCTGGTCTCGAACTCCTGAGCTCAAACAATCCACCCGCCTCGGCCTCCCAAGTGCTAGGATTACAGGCATGAGCCACTGCGCCCGGCCAGAGCTTAGAATTTGTCACCAATACATGAGTGGATTAATAAAATGTGGCATATGTATACCATGGAATACTACTCAACTACAAAAAAAAAAAAAAAAACAATGGTTATCTAGCACCTCTTATATTATCCTGGATAGAGATTGAGTCCATCCTTTGAAGTGAGGTATCATAAGGATGGAAAAACATACACCATATGTACTCGCCTTCAAATTGGTACTAAATGATCAACACTAAGGTGCTCACTTGGTAGTAATATTCACTGGGTGCCAATTGGAGGGGGAGTGGAGGGGGTAAACCCACAACTAATGGAAGCAGAATGCACTATATGGGGGAGGGACACGCTTATAGCCCTGGCTTGGGTGGGGCAAGCAGCATTACATATAACCAAAATGTTTGTACCCCTATAATAGCCTGATATAAAAAAAAATCCTAATACTGGTAATATTGGTCTTATTAAGTGTAAAAATCGAAACAAATACTTAAGAGATAGATCTCCTTCATCTGAAAATTTATTTATATGGATATTTTCCTATCTCTGCACCTGCAAAACAAGTAAATCCATAAAGGTGATTTAATGGCACAAATAGGTAACTCTCCAGCATGAAGTTAGCTCTTTTAATATTTTTATGATGCTTTTAATTTGTGTCTCAATAAGAACAATGTTTTTAATGCAAGGCATGGCTGTGAGGGAAAGTTTTCATGGGTATAATTCAAACCAAAAGAATCATCATTTCCAGCATAATGGAATTTACTGTTTGACAACAAAGATACATTCTTTGGAGATTAGCTAGCACATAATAAAACCTCGCATTCCAAAAAAAAAAAAAAAAAAAGAACGAAAAATAAGCCAGCAATTTAGGAGTACATTTTAAAGTGAAAAACCAAAATGCATTGAAATAATTCTGTTTGGCAAAATGTTACCAGAGAGACATTAAGCTGATGCAGAAGAATAGACAAATGATATTATTTATGACATTGTATAATTCAAAGAGGATGACGGAGTCCAGAAGTGCCTGAAATGGATATCAAAACACCTGATTTCCATCCTTGTCTCTGCACTAACTTGCTGTGTGGCATTGGCTCTATTCTAGGCATCTTCATCATGAAAAACTAGTACACAACAAAACACAAACTAGTATTTGGATTAGGTGAGTTTGTAAAATCCTTCCGGGTCATTCAAATTTCAACTCTCCACAGCACAATTTACTGATAGTCCTGTTACATACAATGTATTAAAAATTGTGTAAGGTTAGTGTGCAAAGAAAATTCTCTCTGTGTAGTCTAGTCTAATAATGAGTGAGAACATTTTTCTCAGTCTAAATATTTCTGATCAGATCTTGCCTGACCACTCCGAGCTATTAATAAATCTACCTGAATTTTGTTTTTGTGCTCTGCTAAAATAAAATTGTATCTTCTAATGTCTCTCCTAAAAATTGAGACATGTCTATTATTATGCATATATTGATGATCTGTGCATAACCACACCCTATAGAGTAACAAGTCTAAGCAGCATTTAAACACTTAACATTTTCATGCTAAGTAGAAGAAATATTGAAATGTAATATTAAAAAATGAAGCTCACCAAAACATCCTAAGACCATCATGTGAATTATCAGTACTTTGATGAGATACTTGTACATATTTTAATAAGAGTTCTCCAATAACTGACTATTACCAAGAAAATTAAATTAGGAAAACAGGCAGGAGCAACACTTGATAAAGGGATGATGGATTAAAAGACATTAATTATTATCTCACAGAAAGGAAGCAAGTCTTCAAGAGAAGACTTTAGTATCTTCCCTATTACTTACACACTGGTTAATGGGAGCTAGAGAAAAACAACTCTGGTACAGGCTCATGTTGTAAGATTGCCCTAGAAATATTTCTAGTTTATCACATCTCAAAGGGAATTTTCAGCAGAGTAAAATTCTTACATTCAAACTCCTGAGAAAAAGAAAAAAAGAGGAGTGCGTCCTAAGTGAAGTAAATCAGTGCCAACAAAACCAGGAAGCAGCTACCACCAGCTCCCTTTTGAACAGAGACCTAGGGAATGGCTCTGTAGTTCTGAGATCCTGAGTAAACAGTAAAGTGAATACAGTAAACCACAATAGTAAACTGAACAGCCTCGTCTAAGCCAAGAGTGTTCTCATGGATTGTACACGATCAAGTATCATATGTATATGTTAAAATACATTGGAAAGCAGTTAGAATTACGTTCTGAAATGATATTTGCACAAAATTTTGGAGTTGCACCTTGTCTTTCCTGGAGACTTACTCCATTGTAATTACCCGATTTTCAGCATTAGGCTTTCATTTTTTAAAAAATTGGGTTGACAATATTGCTGTGGGTTGAATTGTATCCACCAAAAAGATGTGTTGAAATTGTAAACCCTGGAACCTGTAAATGTGACCTTATTTAAAAATAAGGTCTTTGCACATATAATCCTGTTAATATGAGGCTATACTCGATTAGGGTGGGCCCTAATGCAATGTGACTGCTGCCCTCCTATTGAACAAGAGAAAATAAGGAAAACAGAGACAGAGACAGACACATAGGTAGAACACCATGTGAAGGCAGAGGAAGATATTGGAGTTATACGCCTGCAAGCCAAGGAAGGGCAAGAATTGCTGCTACCACCAGAAACTAGGGAGAGGCAAAGAAGGATTTTGCTTAGAGTCTCATAAGAAACACAGTATTGCTTACACCTTGATTTCAGATTTCTAGCCTCCAAACTGTAGGAGAGTAATTTTCTATTGTTTTAAGCCACTCATTTTATAGTACTTTATTATGGCAGCCCTAGGAAGCTAACACAAACACAAATATGAAGTTAAGAAAACTCAGATTATCAGACCTATATTCCACATAAGAATTTGTTTGGTTAATAATGACTACCTGAGTACAAAGAAAATAGGGTGACATAATTGAGGGAAACAACATTTGAATGAAGCAAATCTTAGAGTGATCCCTTTAAACTCATTCTTTCCCCACAACATAAAGAATTGGTTTGCATGGAGGTGAATATGTAAGAATCCAAACTACAAATAATCAGTTGACTTTTTTCTTTTTGGTCTAATAAGTATATTGATCGGTCTTATTTTAAGTCCAGGCCCTCATGCCTGGAATAAGCTTGGATTTCATAGCCAAATCTATTTAGGCATTTCTTTCAGATTGTTTTTGACTGCCTTCTGGAAAACATTAGCATAAAATATTTCTGATTTCATGTGGGGACTCAAATTCATTATGTAGAGAATAGTAAGGAAATTTTTGGCTGGGAAAGATTTGCTGGCAGCAGGTTTAATGCAAGTGTTGTTAGTCATACTTGGTTGCCTATGTTTTACTATGGATAGCTAGATGCCTTTAAATATCTATGTTCCGAAATTTTAAGATATTGAAATCTTTCTGAGAATCATTGCCAAACCTAGGATGACTGACACCACAGTATATAGTAAATGCATAAAAATAAATAGGAACAAAATAGTAGAGTTGTTTGTTGATCAAGCATTTGGAGCTCTTATTTGCAGAAGATGATACTTGTGCCTTTAAACAATTCAGATTTTAAGGTTTAAACTGGAATAGGGTCACTTGTTTCAAAGCTTTGATATTTCTAGGCTATTGTAAAAACTGACCTATGAATGACACAGTGCAAAGAATAACTGCCTAGAGAATTTTACTTATCAAAGTAAACCCCACATAATATACTGCATTGGAGGGCCTAGGGAGAGAATTAACATTTGTTGAATAATCATGACCATGTCATTGACTGATAAGTCCCTAAATATAGGGACCATGATTGTCAGAACACACAAATTTTCCCTTCTAATTTTATCTCTGTAAAACATGAAGACATATTTATTCAATGCCGTTCTATAGGTGAGGAACTAACGAAGATTCAAGATTTTTTGTGTCCAGTGCCTAAGATATTGTAGGGGTATAATAAATGAAAGGAAGCGAATAAGGAAAGAAGATAGGGAGGGAGGGAGGACATTTGCTTCATGTACTATGTAAGTGTATTAAATACCCAAATTAAAAAGGAGACTTTTAACTTGTTGAAATACCAAAATTCAATATTATATCTTCTATAAGATGAATAAATATAAACATAATTTCAGTTAAAAGTAAAAGGATGGAAAGAGATATACTATGTAAGTATTAAGCATAAGAAATCTGGCATGCCTATATGAACATCAGAAAACATAAACATTATATATTAAATTTAACTGACAGAACTAAAGTAAGAAAGAAACAAATCCAAAATCATTGTTAGAGAATTTAACATTCCTCTTCTAGAAGAATAAAACAAGTTACAATTGGATACTCACATATATTTCAAGTATATTCATTCAAAATATATGGGTATAGGGGAGGAAAAATAATTTCCCCTCTACTCTTACTTTTTAGCTGGGATAGACTCCTCTAACAAAAGACAAACTAATAAGGGGAAAAAAACCAAAAAACAAAAACAGAAGTTTAACATGTGTACTTCATATACACATGGAAGATACCCAGGGAATGAGTAATTTTCAAAGAGATGACTTTGAATGTAGGTTTCCATAACATCTTCAATAAAGAATAGTAAATTTTTAGATAAATGACACGGAAAAGGAAAAGGACTTTGAATCCCTAGGAGTGGCGAATTGTGGGAAAGTAAATAAATAGTAAAGTCTAGTTAGTTAAGTTTATCATGTAGATTCCTCTGGTGCCTTCTCCAGGCTGATAAGGGTCTAAAGTTGTCTTCAGATTTAACCTTTGTCTTTCCTGGTGGAGAGAGCAGGAGGGACACCTTTGTCTTTGTAAATTTATGTCCTCCTTTTAGGCAAATAAGAGGAAGATAGAGAGCTTTTCTTGTATCTGCTATGTCTCCATTGCCTTTAGTTCAAAATAACACTTATGCTAAAATGGCATAATTTGGGGTGGCCTACACAGGAAAAAGAAACACTTTCTATTAATAGTTGGTCTTATGTGACTGGCATAATCCTGAAATTAAAACTTGATAAGACACTAGAAGAAATTAAAAATGTGAACCAAAATCTCTAAAAATAAACATCTAACCATTCTTAAGAAAATAGCATAGCAACTTACATACAATAATATATAAAGGGTGATTCATTATTACAAAGTGGAGTCTACAAAAATTCAAAAAATGAAAAATTAGTTTAACACTGAAAACCATTCAAAGTAGATCACATTAACAGAATAAAAGTAAAAGAAATTATGGTCAATTTAATAGAGGCAGAAAAAAGAATTTGACAAAATGCAATACTCATCAGGACTTTAAAAAAAAGATGAAGGGGAAAAAATCTCTTAGGAAGTTAGGAAGAAAGGAAGAAGTTTCAGGTTCAGTAGAGGAAATTAAAGAATTATAGCTAACAGAAACAATAATTGGTGAGATATCAAACATATTCCAATAATGTCTAGATAAGGTAAGGATGTTTTTACCCAACAATTATGTTTAAACTTGTACTGAGCAGTTTTATCTAGTGTAATTGGATATTGATAAGAAATTAAAAGCTTAAAGATCGTCTAGGAAGTAGTAAAATTTTGCTATTTACAAATTACATGATTGATGATGTAATAAATCCTAAGGAATATATAAAATAACTAATTGAATCAATAAATGAATTTACCACATCACAGGAAAAAATTTATTTCTAATTAGTTGCAAAAAATAATTAAAAAATAAAATGCAAAAAAATTCATTTATAATAGCTTCAAAAATATAAACTTAATAAGTTGTTTAAGATCTCTATAGTATAATTATCAAAATAAAATAAAGAAATTAATGGAGAGATATCATGTATTTATATTGGAATGCTCAATTATTAAGATGTTGATTTTACCCAAATCACTATATAGATTCAAGGTGTTATTATACTATCAGCTTTTCTAAGCAATAATCACTGTGAAAAGTAAACTTGTTAATAAGAATAAATACTTGTTTATAACTCATTTTTTGAGGTAAAATTGACACACAGTAAAATACTTAGGAATATATCTAACCAGGGAGGTGAAAGATCTCTACAAGGAGTGCTGCAAAACACTGATGAAAGAACTTGCACATGACAAAAACAAATGGAAAAACATCCCACGCTCATGGATTGGTAGAATCAACATCATTAAAATGTCCATACTACCCAAACTGATTTACTGATTCAATACAATATCCATCAAAATACCAGCATCATATTGCACAGATCTAGAACAATTAATCCTAAACTTCATTTGAAACCAAAAAAGAGGGCAAATAGCCAAAGCAATCTTAAGTAAAAAGAACAAATCTGGAGGCATCACATTACCTGGCTTCAAATTATACTACAAGGCTATAGTAACAAAAACATCATGGTACTGGTATAAAAGTAGAGTCACAGACCAATGGAACAGAATAGAAAACTCAGAAATGAAACCATCTACCTACAACCAACTGATCTTTGACAAAGCAGACAGCATACACTGGGGAGAGGAAATTTGTTTATTGAATGGTGCAAGGTGTATTAGATAGCCATATGCAGAAGAATGAAACACTACCCTTATCTCTCAACATATATAAAAATTAATTCAAGATGGATTAAAGACTTAAATGTAAGGCATGATATCATGAAAATACTAGATGAAAGCATTGTAAAAATTCTTTTAGACATTGTCTTAGGCAAAGAATTTATGACTAAGACCCCAAAGGCAAATATAGCAACAACAAATATAAATAAATGGGGATTAAATTAAAAAGCTTCTACACAACAAAGAAAGTAATCAGCCAAGTAAATAGACAACCTAGAGGATGGGAGAAAATATTAGCAAACTGCACATTCTACACAGGACTAATATCTAGAATCTACAAAGAACTGAAACAAATCAGCAAGAAAAAAAACAAACCACCCATTAAAAAGTGGGAAAAAGATAGGATCATAAGTTTTTTGGAAGAAGATAGACAAATAGCCAACAAACATATTTAAAAAATGTTCAAAATCACTAATCATCAGGGAAATGCAAATTAAAACTACAATGAGATACCACCTTACTCCTATTAGAATGGCTGTTATTAAAAAGTCAAAAAACAATAGATGCTGGCATGGATGCAGAGAGAAAGGAATGTTTATACACTGTTGGTGGGACTGCAAATTAGTACAACCTCTATGGAAAACAGTATGGAGATTCCTCAAAGAAATAAATATAGACTTACCATTTGATCCAGCAATTCCACTGCTGGGAACCTTTCAAAGGAAATGAAGTAATTTTATCCAAAAGATACTTGCACTTGAAAGTTTATCATAGCACAGTTCACAAATGCAAAGATGTAGAATCAACCTAAGTTCCCTTTAATTCATGAGTGGATAAAGAAAATGTCGTGTGTATATATGATGTATATATATATACCTTATATATAAGGTGTGTGTATATATAAGGCGTGTGTATATATAAGGTAAGAATATATATGGTATATATAAGGTAGGAATCAGATATTTACCTTATATATATACCATAAAGTATTACTAAGCCATAAAAAGGAATGAAATAATGCATTTACAGCAACTTGGACAGAACTAGAGACCATTATCCTAAGTGAAGTATCTTAGGAATAGAAAAACAAACACCATATGTTCTCACTAATAAATGGGAGCTAATAGATGCTTTAATGTAGGCACAAAGTGATGTAAAGAATAGGAGAAAGCCAGAAGAGGGGATGGAATAAAAACTTACTATTGAGTACAATGAACACTATTTTGGTGAAGGGCACACGAAAAGCCCTGACTTAAGCATTATAAAAGATATCCATGTAACAAAAACACTTATACTCCCTTGATATTTTGAAATTAAAAAAAGAGAGAGAATAAAGAGAATAATGGATGTCAGTTTTCTCACTGTTGAGGAGGTAAAAATATGGAAATACCAATGATTAGAATGTACATACCCTAACTGGATCAAAATTGGAAATATCAGTAGGAAAATATGAATATATGTGAAGATATAGAAATAATTATAAACATATATATGTGTATATGCTAACATGTTAGCTCTCTCATATAAGAAAGCTTAAAAGCAATGGCACATTCATAGTAATAAGCACACTTAGGAACATGATCTTGTTTCATACATACCATTCAACATGAAAAAGAAACAAAGCTCTTTGAAGAAATGCCAGATTCCAGGGCTGGGGAAGGAAAAGTTCAAGATGAGCCTGGATATCTCATGCCATAAAGTAAAGTAGTGCTCAAAGAATCCAGAAGTTAGGGCAACAAGACACTGAAGCCATCTTGAAAGAACTTCCACTGGAATAATCAGGGCAATAAAATAAGTAATAAGAGTAAACTCACAACTAATGAATGCAGTGCGCGTTGTGGGAGGGGGAAAGGTCATATCTCAAATCATGGTTGGGATGTGGCAAAGTCATAACATGTAACCAAAATGATTGTACCCCCATAATTTCATGAAATAAATTTTTTTTAAAAAGGGTAGTAGATCGTAAACTGTTGAATAAAATAAAAATCAATGAGCCCATACTGATGTAATCAGCCTTGCAAAATGACCTCCTCCCTA
>CM052438.1:115636586-115676400 GCA_028533085.1 Varecia variegata
TATTTGTACAAAGTAGACTGCAGTCAAAAGCAAGGCCATGGCTGCTTCAGTTGAGGGAAGGGGCAGGATAAAAAAATTTTAGTTTGGGTCTTAAGGACTATACTGAAGTTCACCAGCAGAGCATGCATGTTTAATGTGGCAAACAATATACAAAGAAAAGGAAAAGCAAATAATCATACACAACTGATAACATGATGAGAAGGCAACAAGTACAGAAAGAGGATGATTTTTCCTCTCTAGCTTTCTGATCTCAAACAAACCTAGTGGCTAATTAATATAATTAATATAAACATGTATCCATTTTAATATGTAATTCTGTCTTCATGATGTGACTATATAATAATCATAGTAGCAATTTTTATTTTATTTTGTAAAACTCAAAGTCAATTCTAGAGGATATCTTATCAGGGTTCCACAATAACTAAGATAAAGAGATAAATTTGCATTAAAAATTTTCAAGACACTCTGCCAAGGCTCACCGGAGGGCTCATTTACCTTAAGATTGTTTATATAAAGGCAAATATGCTTAAGAGCATCAGAAAATATAATTTGGTCTCCTTATATACCTCAGTGTAGCTAAACTCCCACCTAGGATGGAGGAAACTGGAAGAGGCAACTCTTCCATTATAACAATAAGAAAATACAAACAACAAGATCATAAGATTTCTGGAACCCATCAGAAAGCTGGTGTTTTGTGGCAATCAAATAGACTGAAATCTGAAGAAAGACAGGAGTTCCCTGGAAGAGACAGAACATAAACCCAGGATCACCTGCCAAAACACGGGAGGAAGATATGCCAGATGGCTTCCAAACCAGTGAGAATTCAGCTCCATGTTTAACAGTCCCTAAAAGCCAAGTGGAGGCTGGTATAAGAGCACAAGGACATGGAGCCCTGGGAGCCACAGACACAGGGATTTCACTCACATTCACAAGCTCTTCATCGTAAACCTCCACTGAGTGCTCATGAGAATCACTGGGCCCAGGTCCTGGTGGTACATCCCTAAAGAGACCGTTTGGCAGTTTTTTATAAAGTTAAATATATACTTAAAATACAACTGAGAAATCTTGCTCCTAGGTACTTTCCCAAAAGAAAGGAACTCTTCTATTCACACAATATCTTTTTTTTTTAATTTCAGAATATTATGGGGGTACAAGTGCTTAGGTTACATATATTGCCTTTGCCCCACCTGAGTCAGAGCTACAAGTGTGCCCATGCCCCACACAGTGTGCACTACACAATATCTTATATGTAAATCTTTATAGTAGTTTTATTCGTAATAACCAAACACTGGAAACATCCTAACTATCCTAAGAAGTAAAAGGATAAAGAAATTGCAATGCATCCATACAATAGTATAATGGTCAGCCACAAAAAGAAACAAACTTCTGATACACTCTCTGGCATGAATGAATCTCATATTCGTTATACTAAGTACAAGAAGGCTGAATGGAAAACCTATATACTAAAATAATTTCATTTATATTACATTCTAGAAAAGGCAAAAGTCTAAGCATAGAAAACAGATCAGTGCATTCCATAGGCTGAGGTGGAATTAGGGTTTGACTCCAAAGGAAAATGGATGCGTTTTGGAGGTAATGAAACTGAACTATTCTATAATTGGATTGTGTTGGTGGTTACACAAATATACAAATTTGCCAAAATCAATAACTATGTGTTCAGAAGTGTGAATTTTACTATATGTAAATTATATACAAATAAATTATAATATTTTAAAAATATAATATTTTAAAAATCATCTTTTTTTTTAAACATGAGCAATTGTCACTGGCTTGATGAGTGAGAAGAGAAGCATGCAAAGCAATTTTAATTTTAGAGGTCAACCAAGCTGCAGAGTTACAGTTATTATCATCATTCTGCTCTCTTTTCTTCAAAACTGAGCTAAACAGGCTATTTGGACAGCTCAACTCAAAATAGCAAGCTGAATGGGTCTGGAATGCAATTTAGGCCGTATGTTTATATTTGCAGCAATACTCTAGAAATACTATGACAAAATATAAAATACTACGTACAAAATATTGCATATTACTTGTAGCAAAAGGAATAAGAATTCTATACTAGTTTATAATCAGCCTGTAATTTTTAGAACAAATACATGCTACTATCATGAAATCTTAAAAAATACTTTGGTTCAGTAAGGTAACATAAAATTCAAGCCAGAAAGGTTGTGTGTGTGCATGTATATGTGTGTATATTTGTGATTAGCTTACATTTTCATAAATGGCTAACTGTGGCAATATCTCTACTACAGATTAAATTTGCTATGAAATGTGAAACTAGGCAGTGCCTTTGTTCTCCTCAAAAATAGATACATATACCATCTATAATTTTCTCTTGTTTATTGTTTGCATGAAGGCAACGTGACCAGGCCTGTTGTTTTGAGGAGGAAACATTTTAAAGAATTTAAAGAATTTTTTTTTTTGTTCAAACGCTGCAGAAAACAGTAAAGGAATATCTTTGTCCCTAGTCTGGCACAAGGAAACAGTATGGACCACCTGAAATCACAGATGTCATATGGGGAGCAATTGCTTTCTCCACAGAGCCTGGCTACTTGGCAGACTCTTCTAGAAGCAGTTGGTGAAATTAGGAGTTCTTGAACTGCCTTGAGGGCTGTCATATGCCTTGGTGGTTGTTGAATTAATGTTCTCAGCTCTTCTGACCCCAAATTCTTTCCTGAGATTATAAAATCAAATAAATAAATGGATGAAAATGAAATGAATTTAAAATCATTTTACAATTTCAATTGTCTCATGAAATTAAATGATGATCAATCATATTTTATGATTAGTGCATCATAGAGTCAAGTAACTAAAAGTGAATGGTTTATCTAGCTATTTAATTTTATCTGGACAATTCATTTGATTGTTCATCTATTGAACATACATTGTTTGCCACGCATTGCAGTGGGTATTGAGTGTTCTTCAATAAACAAGGCAAAGACCCTGTACTCAAGAACTCAAAAGTCTGATATGCGGAACAGACACATAACAAAATTGGTGCATTGCCACTCAGTGGTTTTATAGGTATGTGACTATGCAATACGAGGAAGGAACTATTGATTCTGCTTCAAGTCATTGGCAAAAGTTTCACAGAGGTTGGATATAATTGATCTAAGTTTTAAAGAATAAATATGAATTTTCTGGGTGGAGAAAGGAAAAAAAAAAGCATTTCAGGCCAAAGAAATACTGTAGCATACATTAAAAACAAATATATGGGAAATAACATAGTGTTTTAGGAAAATATGCATTATTAGGGATGGCAAAAGAGGACTGCATTAAAGGAAGTTACAGAATATAAGAATAAAGAATGAGACATGGATTAAATTGAGAATTGTTGTGTATGCTTATTCCAGACATTGCTCTTTTTTTTGTAAGGCATAGAGAATTCTAAATAGACAAATTGAGGGATAAAGGAAAATCTCTTAGGATATAAGGGTAAAAGACACAGTATAGATAGACCTCATATGTAGTGGAAATCACACAGGAATCCAGATGCTCTTTTCATTTCTCAGTGACCACATAGTTTCTCATCCCTGCTTCTCTCTGGGTTTATTCCATTATTCTCTTTTGATAGACCCACTTCCTTTGTGTCTTTGTCATTTTTTGACATGTTCTTCAAATGAATTACTCAATTCTGAAATCCAAATGAATTTTTATCTCCGGTCCAGCCAGCTGGTTGATTTCCCCTTTTATCTCATTATTTGTTTCTTGTTAGATACAATTACTATTTGTCATTATGTGGTACCTTTTGATTTGGAAGCCTTGTGCTTCTATCTCCATTCTTTCTCCTGAACACTCAGACATTGCTAGAAACTCTGGATCAATTTTCTTTACATCTTAACTCTTTTCTTTTACATCATATCTTTGTCTTTTTGCATTTCATTCTGATAGAATTGCTTATGTCAATTTTCTACTGCCTCATTTACTTCTTTTTGCTGTGTTCATTCAGTTAAATACATCTATTGAGGCATGTCTTCTTTTTTTAATGAGTATTAGTCAGGTTAGTCTATGCTATGCTGCAGTAACAAATTAACCCTGATATTTTATTATCTTAACACAGTAATAATTTATTGTTAACTCAATAATCTGATCAAGGAATCTTCCTCCATTTTAGGGGCTACAAAATCAGAAGCTGTGACTTTCAAGGTCATAATGGCAGGGAGAAGAGTCTGAATGAATGCATGGGATACTGTTAAGTGCCAGGGCCACATCACTTTCACTCACATCCCATTGTCTGTAATCCAGTCACTCAACCTAACTGCCAGGAAGTTTGACAAATGAGCTCAGAAACAAGAAAGAGAAAACAATATTTGATAAAGAACACATAGCTTTGTCTCTGCCAAAATTTTAATCTCTAAGATGTCTTTATGTGATGCACGTGGGAATATTGCTTAGATATTACTTACATTTATCTAACATTCTCTTTGTTTTCTTGCATGTAATACTATAGCCTCTGCTATAGCAATTGGTCCCAAAACCATAATTGATATTCTTAATCTCCCTCTTCTACTGCCTATTCTACATTGCCCTCACCCTTAGCTAATAATTTTCCTGATCTAGGGGCCAGATCTTCATCTTGAGTGGGGGAATTCAGATCTTCGTCCTGGTTACCATGGCCTTTCTAACCATGCTTGCTATAATCACTCACCTATGTTTATTGCCATGTATGGGAGAACCAAGAGGATCTATGTAAATCCCTGAGTTTCAGGACCACTGCTCCATACCCCAATAATATCACACCAACTATATTTCCTCAATATAATCAGGCAATTGCTTCTGCTGGAATACTAACTCCTTGCCTGCTATTATACCAGCATAGGAGTAGACAAAATCACCCATGATAGACAGACCTCTAGGATTAATGGAGCATTATCATGTCACCTGGTAGAAGGATCCTTCCCCCAGAACTAGAAAGCTATTTAAGTAAAGCCTGACATTTGGAGGAAAGGAAGTAAAAATTACTCAAGTGGGTCAAGAGCAGTCAGTGATGGTGAAAGGGGCATGCTCCTACTTCTATTAATATTTCAAAGACATTCTACCAATTGAGGATCAGCATCATGTAATAGCTATTGATTTAAAATATATACTGTACCTTATTGGAAAGTACTCTAATTATACAGGATTCATTCCAAAAAGCTTAATTCAGATGTATCTTTCATGAAATTATTCTAATGTTCTATCAAGAAACAGTTTATAGATGATACAGTATAATACAGGACCAATGATCTCATGCCCATATATTTTTTACTTTCTTCACTGTCAAATAGGCCCATTAGTCCAAGACTGTGTTATTAAAACCCAAAAGATCATGAAATAGATACTTTCTGAACCTTATATAACGATGCTAGCTAAGATAGAGAAGACAAATCCATACCAAGAAAGCACATTGATCTCAGTAAAGACAAAGCACTTCCAACTTTTAAGCGGAAGTGATCCGTCCGATGTGATCAACTTGCCACTAAGTAGCTGGTTACTGTCCTCAACAGAATATGCCATATTATTGAGAGCTTAGTGTCAGTCTCTGATGCCAACAGCATGGGTATTTATCATTAACAACAGCTACATCAATCACGTGAGAGGAAACCCATGTTGTTATTCCAATGCACAGTGTTTATTCCTGCCACCATAACTAGCCCATTCATCCATTCATTGAACAGGTTTGAAAGTGATGGGGTAGCCAAGGACAAAAGGAGCCTGTCGCTGGAAATTATTATTATATCCATTTGGTTCTTCAGTGTTTCCTCTGTAGTGTGTGCTTTCTTTTGAGCATTATAGTAGTTACCTAGGATTATATAACAAATTACCCCCAAAACTCAGCAGCTTGAAACATTCATTGTTTCAAAGTCTATATAGGGCAAGTAAGCTTCCACATTGTGCGTTTTCCTATTGAGAGGCCCATGTGGCAAGGAACTGATATCTGGCCAACAGCCAACAAGTACCTGAGGCTTTCCAACAGCCACATGGCCACTCCTTTCTGCAGACCCAGAAATTGTAGTGGAATTTGGATATTCAAAATTTTAAAGAACACCCACTTTTATGTTTCTCTCCCATATTTTAGTGTCCTACTCTTTCTCTATCACATCTGTATTTTTAATGTAAGACTTACTGGGGCTGTGAATTCAAGTATGCATCTATCACAATCAGACTCAAGTCTAATTTTTAGCTCAGTTTCATTTCTGCCTACAGGAGACAAGGTCTCTTTAAATGTTGCCATAGAGATCTTCTGTTTTTCACATCTTACCCTGAGTTCTTTATCTGACCAGAGCCTGTCATCTTTCCTTCAATGCTTTGATGGCAGCGAAATCCAAATCCACAAACCACACAGTCTTTGTAAGTACCATAGCCTTTATATCTCTTAAATGCTTGATATTTTCCATAAGCCAGTTGGATTGGTCAGAAGAATGTCCCCTGAAGATGTCCATGTATTAATTGCCAGAACCTGTGAATACATTAGTTTACATGGCAAAAGATAATTTGCATATATGTTTACCTTGAAGTGGTAAGATTATTTTAGATTGTTGGGGTGGACCCAGTGTAATTACATAGGTCCTTAAAAGCAGAAAATCTTTCCCATTTGTGGTCAGAAAGAAATGTGACCATAGGAGAATGGTCAGAGACAGGCAACTTCACTGGTTTTGAAAGTGGCAGGAAGCCACAAGCCAAGGAATCCAGATGGCCTCTAAAAAGGTGACAATGGCAAGGAAATAAATGCTCCCCTAGAGCCTCAAAAGAGAATAGAGACCTACCAACACCTGGCATCAGCCTAGTGAGACCTGTGTTGAACTTCGCATCTATTAAACTCTAAGGTAATAAATTTGTGTATTTTAAACCACCAAGTGTCTGGTAATTTGTTACGGTAGCAATAGAAAACTAATACACCGTTTCCATTTCACACTGATTTTGCCCTAATTCTCCCCAGGTGAGAGCATTAGTAATTGTTAAAGCATACCTGGGACTATCTCTAGCCACTTCAATAGGATCACTGGTGATACATTACTAAATACAGGTTCATTGTTAGTCCCTCACTGTGAGAATCTGTAGGAATATTTCCAATATAAATGATCTCAATGCTTGTTTTCCTAAAAGCAGATTCTGAAACTATAATTAGTGTACAAGGAGTGTAAGGTTCAAGGAAATGATCCCAGGAAATACCATTGAGAGAAGATAAATAATACAATAAAAAGAAGAAAGCTAATAAAAAGTGCTTTACTGCTACGGGCACATGGAACTTAATCTAACTGAAGAATTCAGGAAAACAGAGGTATATTCTATACACTTGAGAATTTTCTCACCCAAGGAACAAGGGAGATGGAGTAATGACCCAAATATTTCCAGCACCCCCTGGGTGAGAGACGGGTGGTCCTGAGGGCCATTTGTTCACTAGCACTCTGGCTCACGAGCCAAGAAGGTAGAGCAGTCTCTGGTGATGAGAAAGTACCCGGAGACAAAGAATCAGAGTTGGGCCAGAGTGCAGTGAAATGCTAAGTGCTGAGAGGAGATGGATGGATCACTTAGTATATCTGCTGTGATCATCAATTCATATTTGTTCTCCTACAAGCTATCTATCACATCTGTTGTGTAATATCTATGCCCTTTGCTACTTTCCTACTTTGTATGCTTGTCATATCTCATCTGGCCTTCTCTAATAAATCGGCAATCCTTTATCCTGCTTCCACTCTTTCTTCTCCCCACTGCAGTTTTATACAACACAGATCTAATTATGCTACTCTAATCCTTACAATATTTTTTATTTACTTTCAATTCTTATCATTTCATTCAAAGTTTTGTTATCTGGCTCAATAACTCTTCAGGAACCTACACAATCTTTTAATAACACTTCTTTTGTTTCAGGCACATCCAGATCATTACAGATTATCCCAAACATTAGACATACAATATTTTCTGGTCCTATATTCTGTTTTTCCTCTGCTACTTCCATTTATGCTACATTCTATCCCTAAATTATTCTCCCTGTCCCCATTATATCACATGCTTTCACTCCTCCATCTCTTTGCTCCTATTGCTTTTTACGTCTTGGTTCATCTCATTCTTCAAGGCCCAACTCAACTGTCATTTCTTCTGTAATCATTTCCTAATTTCCTAAATAGAATGAACTATCCCCACATCAGTGTCTCCATAGTATTTATTCTTCTATGTG
The DNA here is from genome assembly GCA_028533085.1 of Varecia variegata. Classification (NCBI taxonomy): domain Eukaryota; kingdom Metazoa; phylum Chordata; class Mammalia; order Primates; family Lemuridae; genus Varecia; species Varecia variegata. The sequence continues at coordinate 115,644,763 of CM052438.1, forward strand.
TCTGACTTATATTAAAACTGGTTGGTGTCCCTTATCTCTCACAATAAATTGTGAGCTTTTCAGGTCATGTTTCCAACTGAATGCTTTACACATAGTAGACATTTAATAAATGGGCCTTTGATAACAATCAATCAGAATAAAAGTAACTGATTTACAGGATGGGATGAGAGGTGGTGTTAGAGGACGTGATTGTTGTTTCATAAGAAAAATACCCAATCAACCTCTCTCAGTGTTAACGAATATCTATCTTTAGTACTCTTTTGAAACATGCTACCAAACAGAACAAATTAAAATAAGGAAATATTAGAATAAGTATTTTCTCATGACCTAATTCTCATTTTTTTCTTAATCTTATTTCAGATGTCACATGTGGATTTGATGTACCTTATTCTTAGAGCCCTCTAGGAAAGGGAATTTTTTGAATATGGTACAAGTGGAAACCAATAATTCTATGGCAGAAAAATGCTACTAAGCTTCTTCTAATGGGTTGGCTGGCATTCAGCCATGCATGTGAATGGCACGGCTCAAATAAAGCATAATCCATACTCTCTCTTACATTTTAAAGTGGCATTCAAAACCAAAACAGAACAAAACCTAAGAGGGTCTAACAACAAGCAGCAAAAAAAATTTAATGGATACAGTTAAGCTCACGTGAGAACATATTAATGGAGTAAGTAGTTGTTTATCAAAAGAAAAAGAAAAGAGAGGCCTAGGGTGACTTATTAACTACCTACAAGTATTTTAATGCTTATTAATTAAGTGGGAGTGCTGACCAATTGAACTCTATCAGAATAATACAAAATGAGATGTAAATTTCTTTAGGAATTTTCTTTAAGTTGAATACGATTGATTGCTAGAATAATTCATTTTTAAAATAAACCAAAAATATGTATTTAATCATATCTTCCCCAAAAGCTTTCAAAACTGCTTAAATGAATAGGTAAGACTTTTACCTGAATAGAGATATGAAAAAGCACCCAATGTTTTCAAAATTTTAGGATTTTTTAAAAATTAAATTCGATTTGGATCAGATATCAGATCTCTATCTTCAAAGTGAGGTGAAGAATTGGGACATTAATAATTTAATAAATGACATGATAAATAAACAATGATGAAAATATCAAGACACATTGACCAACACTTGAGTTTTAGATCACTACTTTGTGGGACTTCTAAGCAGCGTTTAGGGATTTTTGAGACTGTTTATTTGGAATATCATAAATGCAAACAGGTGGCTTATTTTATTAATGATCTGTATATTTTATATGTGTAGGCACTGAATAGTCCAGATTTAAATCTGAAGGGAATACCTTGTTGAAAAACAAGAAGCAGCTAAGGTAGATGTTTGCTGAGTGATAAGTATGTAGGAAACTTCCAAGAAGAGTACATTTCTCCCCTCCAATTTATTTTGAACTGTAATTATTTGGACAGCTAAGGAAGGCAGGAGAAAGGCTCACAGTAAGCACCAAGCTATAAGAAGACCAGCAGAATGATCACATCAATGAAATATGATGAACAAACCTCACACACAAAATTTATGTGAACAGACGTGTCATACAACAGGGACTGTAGGATTATGGGGACATTGGAAACTGTTGGATAATTGTATGACCATGTCATGTTATAGTTTATTGTGATTTACATATTGCATAATAATACATATATGTGTGAATATATGTTTAGTTTTACATGCCTAAAGGAAAAGGAATTTTATATCTATCATATGCTCAGCTACAAATTACATTTTATTGTGCACTCTGGTCTTTTAACCATGCTGATTTTGAAAGTCATTTGGAAATATTGGTAACATTTCACTATGTAATACAAAAAAAAATCACATTTATTAATTTTACTACAAATCCAAACAAAAACATTGTTAAGTGCTGACTGAGAAGGTCTGAAATGCATGGTGGCAATACAGGTTTTCCAAAAATCTAATTTTTGCTTGAAATCTCAACTTTTATCCTTGGCAGAAAGTAATAGTAGTTTTCCTTAAAGTGACAGATTTGCTACATATATTTTTTTTTAGAAAATACCAGCAAAATTCCAATTTTAAATAATCATAGTTTATGAGTCTGTTAAAATTTTGAGTAAAAGACCATTTAACAAATAAGGGACTAGTTCAGCTAGCAACTGAAACAATCACACAAGGTCATTACCTAGAGACAAACATACTTCAGCATGCAGCAGAAGAGCTTATGCACAATTCCCATTTTGTTACTCAGAATATTAAAATGACATGTATTCAAAAGTCATGATTTAGTGAAATTAATAATTTTTATTGCTTTATCAAGGACATTCATAAGTAAAACTGGCATCTCTGTGTGTGTATGTGTGTTATATTACACTATGGGATACAATGACTACAAATACAATTTGTCCCCACTATCTTGATTTGTGTTTAATTTGCCAGCAGTTTTACCCACCGTTGTTTTTGCTCCATCGGTGAACATCAGCACAGTAAAACAGACAGATAATGTCTTGATGCTATTGTGATTGTTACCTTTAGAGTCCCTGAATGATTGCCAAGGATCTAGGGAGCCTCTGCAGGAGGGGAAGATGGTATGTTCAGATTCGACCCCTGTTAGCAACTGGTGCTGGTCCACCATGTTTGTACGTTAAAAACCACCTGCAGAAGCCCTCAACACCAATGCAGATGCTAAACAATATCACACTGAGATGCAACTTACTCTATTCTCTCAGTGTCCTTGGCTGGTAAAATCTGTATTCTTTCTCGTTTATATTTAGTCTTTCAGATTTAATATCTAATTGTTCATTCTGTACCTCTAATCCCAGCTGTGTCGGTTACTCTTCTCAACTTTCTGCCTGAAAATCACATGAACAATCTTTTGAGGAAGTTTCTAGTTCTCCTTAAACTGAGATTTCTCTCCGCAGTGCATATTCCTCATGAGCTATACCCTATTAAAGAATGACCTAGAACTGTGAACAGAAGCCAGGGTGAAATGTCCAGTTTGCTAACAGTAATTGTTCTGTGGAGGAACACTTACATAATACCTCTAAGATACAAGGTTTTTTTGTCAATTATTAATTTACCTGACAAATATTTTCAGAGATTGATGTCCTGTTGAAATACAAATATATTACCTAGGCAGCATTTCCCAATCCTGAGTACAAGAACCCTATCAATTAAAAAAATATATATATATGTATATATACACATATATATATATATATATATATATATATATAAATAAAACCTATGACAAGTATCGGAGATCACCCATTCTCCTTCTAAGGAAACAAACTACTATTTTTCAAGGTTCATATTCTCTCAGCTATACAATAACTTTATTTCATTGTTTTGAAAGCCAGGAATATACTTTCTTAGTTCCAAAATGCTAATATTTTTCTTATATTCCATAATTTTGAAATATTAGTTCACAAAAATTACCTCTGAATTTTCTCCTTATGATCAAATTCATACTTTGGACTAGGAGAATTGAATTCACATATTCCATCTATAAATTTTCCTGTAATCTTAGGTGTCTTAAAGTCCGATTCCTTTTTAACCATTTGTTTTTGTTATTTTATCGTCATTACTTTTGGTGTGAAACAAGTCCATGGCACATTTACAAATAAAACACATAGTGTTTTATTTGTGAGCTATATTTGATCATCTTTGTATCTTCAGCAATAGGAATAGTGCTAGGCAAGTAGCTGTCCATTTTTTTAAAAATGGGGTGTTTTTTGGCCTAAATAATGATTTTAAGGAAAATTGAAACAGTACAATTTTTCTCATTATAACACGTGCATATTGACCATCTGCCTCAAACATCAGGGTTATGGCTTCACTGAAAGTCACCTTGCATATAATAATAAACTTCATACATGTCTTTCCGAAAATGTCATATTCTCTCAAGGTTTATCTCATGCTGCTTGTTAGAATTCCTAACAATATTGCACCAATCTCAGTCGGTATCTGATATTTGACCACGTTTTTGTTTCTCCTTTTTCCTTCTTGTCCTTTTATGTGCCTCCTCAGGGAAAGAAGGGTGAAGGAGTGAGGAAATGTGGATCCTCACCCTCCCCAGCTAACGTCTTTGGTACTTTGGTCTCAACAGTTCTGTTATAAAAGAGAGAAAAAGAAATGATACCTTGTGTACTTAAGACAGATAATTTAAAGTGTGATGTGCACCGTCTAGGGGATGGACACACTTGAATCTCTGATTGGGGTGGGGGGCAAGGGCAATATACATAACCTAAACTTTTGTACCCCCATAATATGCTGAAATAAAAAAAAAAAAAAAGAAGGAAAACCTTGGTGGTTGGGAAAAGCTGGAAAAAAAAAACAGACAGATAATTTAGATCTTTTAGTCAAAGTTTGAGAAAATATTTCAAAAAAATATGATCACCCGACTCGTTCTGAACATTGGTTATGGCTTTATTCTAGTCACGGACTTCCCTTACTTTGGACGCTTGTATGAATCAGGGGAAACTCCGGGCCTGAATTTCCAAGAGTATCCCATTGCCTACTGTATTAAGGAAGATCTTCTGCCTGATTTTTAATTTGTTGCTAAAATGCTCATCAAACATTGTATCCTAATATGTGAAAATCTCGCTCCCACTGTTTCTCATACCCCAATGTGCTTGAGGTCGTATTTGTCCTACTCGCCATGAACTGGTAGACAGCGACAGAATGCCCGTGAAATATTTACTCCATACACAGCCCTAGGGTGTTGAGTCAACTCTCGGCTCCACAAACGACACGATGAGAAACTTGCCACTGCCTGCTCCTATAGTTATAACTTTGAAAATTTAGACCTTAACATTATTATGTCAATGTTGACAGTTTGGAGCTCTTTTTATTTTTCATTGTTTGCAGGAAACCAAAATGCAGCCTAAAATTTCTCAAATCACAGTCCTTGAATTATGTGCACCAAAATCACATGGAATACTTTAAAAAATACAGATTCCTGAGACCACTCAGGTTCATGCAATTAGTGTCTTTGTAGGTATCTGAAGAATTCGCACCTTGCACAAGAAACCCAGATGATTGTCTTGAACTTAAGTTTGAAGACTACTGCTTTGGCCTGTGTTTTCAAGGCTGAGATTTTTGTGTTATGTAGGCATAGGGAGATCAACCTTCTCTTTTACAGGAGGAGTCAAGGGTACGCTTGAAGCTCTGACTCGGGTGGGGCAAAGGCAATATAGGTAACCTAAACATTTGTACCCCTGTAATGTGATGAAATAAAAAAAATTAAAAAGGGTGCATCTTTATCTAAAATCTATTAAGGGTTTTCTTGTGTGTGTTTTGAAATGGAAAATAAAAGTAATAATCTTATGTGATATTCTGTATTTAGACAATAAATCACAATCTTGATGCATGAAAGAGAGAGGCGAAATGGAATTCATCTACCTTATCCATTCTAATTACATGTTGTTACCCAGATTACTCTTTTATTCATTCTGTTTATATGCACCCGTGAACCCATCCATCTAGGGGAAGATAGAAAAGAAGAGGAGGAGACTGATGAAGGAAGAATAAGAAAAAAAAAAGCAAAAAGACTATATGTGAGAGGTTTGTCTCCCTTAAGAGTGCAAATACTGAATTAAACAGTCTCAGAAAAGAACAGAAACACTCATTACTAAAAAGATATATTAATAATACAATAAATACAACAAAATAAAATAAAATATAAAACTTTCATATCAACACAAGGGGAAATTTGTTTGATGCCCTCATATTTATCAGAGATCGTAATGAAATTCTGGCAAAAATGTAATGAGTTTTCTGGGTAATGAGTAAATGTAGAAAATACAAAGGAAAAGGAAAATTATATCATAAACCATGCAGAATATCCCAATATGCCAGCCAGCCAGCAGGCAATTTAAAGCAGATTAATAAATATTTTGAACCAATATTAAAGCAAGAGATAAGAGGATATGTCTTTATGTAAAAAGAATGAGGTAATGTTATAAAAAGCAAGAGCATTCATTGCAATGTATTTCCCAGAGCACATTTAGTATATTAAAATATAGATTACATTGTTAGCAAAATTACTATGCATAATAAATGCATTACAGATTAACTCACATAACAGGAGAATTGGTTTTCTTTTCTCCTATTATCTTCCTGAGGCTAGAAACCCATGGCTCCCCTCCCTTCAACCTAAACTTCCTGTTTTCACGTTTGTGCACATTTTCAGCAGTAGTATGAATAGTGAAATACATTAGAATTTCCTACACCAAATGCTGGTAATGTGCACCTTCCCCTCTCCAGAGGTTGTTCTCAGGAAAAGAGTGTGGCAAAAGATTTTTTTGGTCCTCAGTATGACTTCAAGTCACTATTTTGTGCTCTAAAGTGGAACTACACATTTGCAGGTTCAACTTACATTATAAAATAAAAGTCTTCACATACTGATAAAGTAATTTCAGAGACTGTGGAATAAATGCATAAAATGATATCAAATATTAATAAAGGTAAATTTCAGACTTTAAAACTATTGATGTTAGGGATTTGAAAGGATTTATGCACTGCCACTGGAAACTGAAAGCCTTAATAAATGACATATTTACAATCTTCATGTGAAAGTTTTGAATGTTTACATTCTAATGGCACCAGTTAAATTACAGAATGAAAGTATCTAAGCTTAATATCTATTATATGACATATTTTGCTCACTATTGTATATCCAGGTAGTTGGTACATTTTCAGGTACTTAACAGGTATTCAAGTATTTGTTAAGGATTGAATAAAAACATGCCCATTTCTTTTTTTTTATTTGAACCTATTTCTTATATTTTAGTTTCACGCACATTATTTCATTTGTTCATCAAAAACCCTGTGGGATAAATGAAACACATTGCTTATGGTATAATATTGATTTTCAAAAATAGCTATATATTTAACTTTATTGCTTGAGAATTGTTTTTGGATTTGGCTTGATTTAAGAAGAGCCATTAGTTCAAGACAAATTGCTTCATTTTAGTGACAATGACTGAAAGATTCCCTGTTCTAAAGATTTCCTTATCATAAATGTGGAAACCTAGGCATGTGTAGGGGAAGTAACTTGTGCTAGGAGTAAGAATTTGATCTAGGTAGTCAGAATCCTGTGCCTACCCAACATTTAGATCACATAGAAAGAAAACCAAAGAGAACAGCTGCATTCAATTTAGAGGAGGAAGAAATTCCAGGAAGAAAAGAGAAAGGGATTTATAGTTTCAACATAGGAAATCCAACAGAGCATTCAAGGACACTGAGCGATAAGAAAAGTCTTCATAAAAATTGAGTATGAAGACTCTTTACAAGAGGTTAAGTTGGGAATAGGAGGAGAGGAAATGATTATTTTCATAACCTTTGGCAATAAAAGAAATAAAAGAGAATGGTTAGTTAACTTGATCAATGAAAGACTTTTTTAAGACAGAAGAGAAAGCATATATGTAGGAAAGGAAAAAATCTAGTAGTGAGGGAGAAATAAAAGGATATAAGAGAAAAAAACCCAAAAAGGTACAAGAGAAAGAAAAGTACTGATAGAAGTTCTCAGATAAAGGAGTAAAGGTACAAGTGAAGGAGGTGGTCTTAGCTAGACCATTTATCAGACTTCACCATTTAATCATTTACAATAGAACTGGTCACCACAGTGAACACCTAGATATTTTAAAATACAATAGTCTGTTTATATATTTCAAGTTGATTTCAGAACATCTTGATAAAGCTGATAGTTATATATTTCCAAGGGTAAGATACTGTTTTTAAGCATTTCATCTACAACATTTGACAGTACCTATAAACTTCAGTCATACACCATGGAGTTAGTTAGGAAAGAGTCATAAATATCGATGTGAATAGCATAAAATGTCGATTTGATGAGTGGTAGAGTCATAAAAAATCAGTCTATTTAAACAAAACCCTAAACATTTATCTCACCAAATAGAAGAGGTATGGAAATCTTTTTTTAGTATAATGTCTTTTTGATGGTTTTTACAGGGGCAAAAATAGTCTGTTATCTACACAGAAAATTGGATGAATCAGTGTTCCCAAAATGTATTACTAAGATCCATGTACCACACAGTAAGCCTGTATATTTAACCTTTACAGAGAGCGCTTGAGGGAAGGGAACTTTTCTTAATACTTTAGTTAAAACCCATTGAAAATGTACCTTTCTCAAAAGGTAATTGATTCAATATTGCTGAACTGAAGGGTGACAACATGTAGATTTACATCAGAGTGAGTCCTTTGCGTTTTGTTACAATTTTTGAATTTTTTTAATAAATAAGCTTTAGAGTAAATACAAAGAAATTGAGTGAACTTAAATTAATATTTGTCTTTGTATCATGAATGCCCTAAGAGATCTAAAAGTATTGGGAAAGAAGAACATTATACAGTATTTATATGCTGTTGAAAATAGAAAAGAATGTTATATTTTCTCTCCCTTATGAATAAGTAGTTGTATTTTATAATGGACAAAAATTTCCTAACAAAGAGAATCAAACTAGAAAGGGACTTGGTTTGTCAGATTACAGCTCTGAAGAATATTATGAAGAAAATGATATAAACATTCTTCAATTGGAAAGGACATTAGAAACCATCTAGTCTAACTTTTCACCACTACAGAATTTTCTCTACACTTGTCCATTTCAATGTATAATAAACACCTGCTAAATAACAGTCACCAGGTTTGCAAAAATAAATAAGAAATGCTTCCTTGCTTCCTACTGCAGAAAAATTACTATATAGAAGTATAAAACAGCAGAGAAATAAATCATTTGTAGTTAATTACTAGAAAATAAGAATTATTTTCAGTAATACAGGAACAACATAAAGAAGAGAGAAAATAATTTTTATATATTAGAACAAAGAAAATAGCAAAGGATGTCCAGTAAGATGGATATAAAAGTGTTCTCAGAGTTTATCAGGAAGACGCAGCAAACGGTGAGGATCAGCAAATATTGGAGGTATAAAATACAATGATATGTTCAGGGAAAGTGTTTTCCTGCTTCTGATTGGTAGCACCCTTTAATGTGCTACAGCCATAGAGACAAGAAGAGCATTGATGGGAAATGAGACTGAAAAGGGAAGTAGAGGCCAGATTATCTGAGTCCTTATATATCTGGTCAACATATTGCAACCTCAAACAGAAAGCATCAAGACAGAGGGGGGAGGATTAAAGGGTGATGGTATGATCACATTTGGCTTCAGTTGAATAGGTAGAGCAGCACCAGATTAAGCGCAGGGAAGTTAGGGGTGGTCATGATAACAGTCCAGACAGACACAACAGAAGAGAAGAATAGAGTTGAGAGACACGCATCAGGTAGAATTTCAGGATGTACTCATTGATTAGATGTGGGGGTTAAAGGATTAGTTGAAGATAATACTTTGGTAGGTGACACAATAATTTAATTGATATTACTATCTATGCCAGTGGTCGCCAACCTTTTTGGCTCCAGGGACCAATTTCATGGAAGACAATTTTTCCATGGATTGTGGGAGAGGGGTTGGCTTGGGGATGACTCAAACCCATTACATTTATTGTGCACTTTATTTCTCTTATTATTAAATTGTAATATATAATTAAATAATTCTACAACTCACTATAATGCAGAATCATTGGGACCCCTGAGTTTCTTTTCCTGCAACAGGGGGGTCCCATCTGGGGGTGATGGGAGACAGTAGCACCTGAAGTGTGTTGCTTATGTCTGGTCTACTCCATAATCTTGTTTTGGTTACTGTCACTGCAGAGAACCCTGCTTCACAAAGCTAGGATGTTGGAAATGGAAGCAGGCATTTCAGTGCTTTTGTGGCAATCTGAGGATATTCTACCTTGACTTTAATCCAGAATGTATGGAGATTCAAAGTTGTCTCAAACATATACTTTTAAGGCCACCATCATTTGCAAACTCAAGCAGTTGATTCTCTTCTAGCACAGGCAAAGTCAATTCACCTGGCTTATTCACAAATGGGTTGCAAATCCATTCCTTCCCAGTTCAGGGGTCTTTTGTGGTTGGGAAGTAATGCTCAAACTCTTTTGAAAGCTGAGATAGGTGATCATGCACCAGGTGGGAGAAGGAAGGTCCTGGCTCAGTCTCTTTCAAAATCTCTGCTAAGGTTTGAAACATGTCAAAAATCCCAACATTCACTCATTGCCCCCATAATTCCAGTTTGGCTTTGAATGCAGCCACTTTACCTGCCAACTTAAACACAGTTGTCATTTTCCCCTGAAGTGATAGATTGAGTTCATTGAGCAGGTTGAATATGTCACACAAGTAAACGAGTTTTGTGACCCATTCTATGTCAGTGAAATGTGCTGCCAGTGGTGACTTTTTTCTAAAAGAAATCTCTGGAGTGGCTCTCGTAACTCAAAAACTCTGGCCAGTGATCTACCTTTGGCAAGCCACCTCACTTCTGTGTATAAGAGAAGACGTATGTGTTCTGCATCCATCTCTTCATGGAGCTGCTTGAACAGATGCGAGTTAAGGGCATGTATTTTAGTGTGGTTAATAATTTTAATCACATCCTGCAAAATGCTTAGTTCAGGTGACATTTTTCAGCTAGCCAGCATTTCTCTATGGATGACACAGTGTGTACAGTCACTTTCAGAAGCGGCCTCCTTGACCCGAGTAGTGAAACCAGAAAGCTGTCCAGTCATGGCAGCCACTTTGTCTGTGCATATACCGATACAAAATGATCAATTCAGCTTTCCTAATATGTATTCACTAAAAGACTTGAATAATTCTGCAGCTGTCATGTTGGTTGACAACAAAAGTGCACATACAATATCCTCATGCACATCCTTTTGAAAAATATATTGCACAAAAACAAGCATTGTTGCCTTGTTGTTAACATTGGTAGACTCGTCAACCTGTCTTGCATACCATGATGACTCATTGATTCTCTCTAACAATTGTGCCTCCATATCCTCTGCTATTTCATCAATTTGTCTAGTTACAGTGCTAGCCGTAAGAGGAACATGTCCCACCTTTTGAACTGCAGCTTCTCCTAAAAGTTCACAGCAAATGTCCTTAGCAGCAGGCAGGATCAACTCTTCACCGATAGTAAAGGGCTTCTTAGTTTGAATGTGATTGGCCATGAAGAATGATGTTTTCAGTGCATGCACACTTGATGAAGTGGTGGCCTTCCATAATTACTTATGTTCTTCATGTTCACTTTTTGTTCTTTTGAAAAACTCCAAAGGCTTGTCTTTTAATGCAGGGTGCTTGGTCTCCATGTGGCGAAGCAGTTTTGAAGGTTTCATGGCTTTGTTGGATAGCCAGTCACCACATATTATACAAAGCAGGCTTGGAGAATGTGAATCACTTGTTGCAATGAACCCATAATTTAAGCAGGACTCTTGGTATTTTCTTTTAAATGCAGCTTTCATTTTGTCTGCAGTCTTAGAGACTTCTGCTGTCTGATCGTTGGGTCTTTCCCCCTTTTCAAAGAAGCTATCCAACAATGTTTTTTTTTTTTTTTTTTTAACTCATCTTTGGTAGCGTTAGCTTGTGGGCTTACCAAAACTGTGACTGAGACAAGGGTGCAGTGCGGGAAAGAGGTGAGGATGGAACTGGTAAATAAAATACTGGGTGGGCCATGCACAAACTAAAATAAGTGTGGGATTCTGGCTTAAAGCTTGCCATCAGATGCAGCTATACAATTGAAGTACATCAACTCACTTGCCACTATAAAGCCTACCACCAGATGTAGCTTATTTGTCACTTGCCACTCACTGATAAGATTTTGATATGAGTCTGCAAACAATTGATTTATGATGGTCTCTGTGCAGTCAAACCTCTCTGCTAATGATAACCTGTATTTGCAGCTGCTCCCCAGCACTAGCATCACTGCCTCAGCTCCACCTCAGATCATCAGGCGTTATATTCTCATAAGTAGTGCACAATCTAGATTTCTGGCCTGTGCAGTTTACAGTAAGGTTTGCACTCCTATAAGAAGCCAATGCTGCTGATCTGACAGGAGGCGGAGCTCAGGCAGTGATGCGAGCAATGGGGATCAGCTGTAAATACAGATGAGGCTTCCATCAGTTGCCCACAGCTCACTTCCTGCTGTGTGGCCACATTCCTAATAGGTCATGGACTGATACTGGTCTGCAGCCTGGGGTTTGGAGACCCCATATCTATGCCATGCTTTACCCCAGGATAAAATAGATGCCTTTATCCACTGGTGCTCAGGGTTCTAAGACAGACTGTGAGCTCCCTCTAATGAATATAAAACCTTCTATAATAGTTTTAAGACACTCAGGATGTCACTTACTTTGTGGAGATAATGTCCCAGGTGCCTGTGACTAGTGAGCATTGCCTTCTTCATAGACCTTTAGCTGCCACATAAATCAGCAGTATATGTGCTTCAGTGAGTGCTTGTAAATAACATACAAATTAATTGCTCCTAGTTCAGATAATTCTGCAGAAGCATGAATTAAATTCAAGTTGCTCTGTGGCTTATTTGGAAGAATGGAGGGAAATTGAACTTTCTATTAACTTATGCAAGACATGACATATATGTTAAATTTATGGTTATCATAGTAATCATAATTAAGAAAAAAATCCCTTTGATGTTTTGGCATATAGCATTTTACAAAGTTAACTCCCTCAGATCAAAAAAATATCCTTGGACTATTTTACAAATAAAGATGTAATAAAGAATGAGGGGAATCATTGCTGATATTTCTTTTATTGAGGGATCAGCACCAAAGTTTATTTCACAGTTAGCCTTTCTGGGCTTATATCATCCTCAGGAAGAGCTTTATATAAAACGGTGATTTGGTTCTAACTTAAAATCCTTTGTATACCTCTCCTGGGATCACTTTGTACTCATTGCTTCAGTCAGGAATTTAAGAAAAGAAAATGATCCAAGGAATTTTGAAATTTTATCAGTGACATTTTCTGCATTTGAAAGCTCAAACTTGGATTGTTTTTTTTTTTTTTTTTTTTTTTTACTTTTATAGACAGTGTCTCGCTTTGTCACCCAGGCTAAAGTACAGTGGCATAATAATAGTTAACTGCAGCCTTGATCTCCTGGGCTCAAGGGATCCTCCTGCCTCAGCCTCCTGAGTAGCTAGGACTAGAGGCACATGCCACCATGTCTGGCTAATTTTTAAAAATGATTTTTTGTAGAGACAGAGTCTCACTCTGTTTCCCAGGCTGATCTTGAACTCCTGGCCTCAAGCAATACTCTCATCTGGGCCTCCCAAAATGCTGGTATTATAGAAATGAGCCATTGCACCTAGACTCAAATGCATGTATTATTTTTTTAAGAAAAAGTGTCTCATCTTAATTTCTAATAATGTATTTGTATTTTTGATGACCTCTAACTGATAGTTGTATCATCAAAAATGTGGAACTCACCATTGTTATGTATAAGTGGACAAAGATTGTATCATTGACAAACCCAATCACTGGAAAATTAATGATGTGATATAAAAACAAGAAATCATTAAAAAACCTGGATATTCTATCAACATTTTCCAAATTTATTGAGATATAATTTTTACATAAAATTAAACCCTTCCATTTTAAACATCCTCCTGATGCCTTGTGGCAATTTTATAATGTTGTATAAGCACCACCATAATCAATATATAGAACATTTGCCTCATTCTAAAAATATCCTTCCCTAGTATTTGCATCACCTCACTAAACTGGCCTTAGGCAAACACTGATTTCCTTTTTGTCACCATAGTTTGACTTTTCTAGAATTTTATAAATAATGTATTTTTTTTTGTATTTGACTTGTCCAACTTAGCATTATATATTCAAGATTTATTCTTATTGTGGTTGTGTCTATTGCTGAGTAGTATTACACATTATGGATATGCCATAATTTGTTTATCCATTCACTCTTGATTTATATTTGGATTTTTAACATAGTTTGACTTTTATGAATAATGTTGTTATAGTCTAATGGGGGATGAGATTATGAAAACAAAAAGTTTGAGTGATGAAAGAGAGGGATTATGAGCCAAGGAATATGGCGGCTTTGAAAAAGGCATGGAAAAGAAGACACACAGTCCAACAAAAACCTTGAATTTAGACTCTGACCTGCACACTGCAAGAGAATAAATTTGCATTGACTTAAATCAATAGTGTGTGGCAACTTACTACCACAACAGTAGGAAACTAATACAGATTTTGGGTTGTTCACACGTGGTGTGGAAAGGTGTTTTCATTTCTCTGGGATGATTAGGTAGGAGTGGAATGGCTGAGCCATAGGGTAGGTATATAGGTATCATTTCGAAGAATCAGATAACTTTAAAACACAGTGTGTTGAGTGGAGGAAAATATTATGTTTGATGTCCAAGATGGTTGTCATATGTAACTTGCCATGGAAATTTATCACCTAAGCACTGGTGGTATATATTAATTTTTTTGACTAAAAATAGGTGCATGGGAGTCAGACAGAACTAAATTTTAATACGTATATAATCTTGGAAAGTTACCCATCTTCTTTAGTGTTCAGTTTCCTTATCTATATGATGGGAATGTTAACGTAAATGAAAAAATACATAGAAATTGAATAGTAGATGTATAAATATACATGAGGTATGTATATATTTATTTTAGTGTGTGAGGCAGCCAACTGAAATTATACCAGAATGTGATTGTAAACAGAGGATTAAAAAGTATTTGCAAGTTTAGATTCATACATGATATTTCTAGCTCAGGTACAATCATTCATAATACAACTTTAAAATAAACACATAGTTTTATGTCAGTATATGAAGAGGATAAGAACATATAATCAACAAAGTAAATTACCATAATTCAAGAGCCTCTTAATTTAACCACTAATTTGTGGTAAGTACAAGGAAATGAGAAATCTTTATTTACATCTATATATGTGAAGGCACAAAACTACTTTGTAGATGGTACTGTGTACTTTCATAATGTCTAGCTGTCTTTTTTTGGGATGTCATCTCAGTCATTGTTGAATTTATTCCTTAGAGGTTGCAAAATGGTGATGTCCTAATTCTATCATTCTTTCCTCCTTTATTACTATGACTATTAATATAAAAAGTAAATTTCCTTTATCAACTGTTTCATTGCCTTGAGTTAATTTTGTACATAAATGTCAAGATAAGTGATTTTCCAAATGTTTAGATGACTTTGTAACATCTTGTTAAAGTCACCTTTTCTCCCCCCTGGATCTTGGTGCCTAATGTGAAACTATGAATAGGATGCTATTATTTGGGTGATGTCTGGCATAATTTTATCAAAGAAATTATCTTAGGGAGAAAATAAAACAGTTTTCATTAGAATAGGAAAGTGTAAAGGTTAATTTTATTAAGCAGTTGTTTAAGCAGTCATAAATAAAAAAAAATGCTTTGTATACTGCATTTTCTATTTCCATGGTAAGATAAGTATGCAGAAAGATAAGAATCAATTATTTTTAAAATATTCTTCTGAATAATTCTGCATAACTATTAACAATTAAAAATGACAAATAACCCAAACACCCATAAATGTTTCAGCATTTATCTCTAATAGATGAGGATGTTTCAAAAATATAACTGTAGTAATATGAGGCCCAATGAAATTAATAATAATTCCTTAATACCTTCTAATATTCACTGTCAGTATCGAAACAGGATAAATTAAGGCTTGGGAGTTTTGTGTGTTTGGGAGTTTTGATGTTTGGGGTTTGTTTTAAAATTCTCAGCCAAAATAAAAACATGGGCAACACAGATGAAACAAAATCAACAAATGTTGCTATTTGTGATGAATTGTGTGATGGACATACCAGAGTTCTGTATATTACTCTTTAGAATTTTGTGTATGTTTGAAAATTTTCATAGTAAATGTTTACAATGATGGTTATGGAATTCTGGTTTTGGCTCTATCTATATAAAGAGCTTGGAGTCATCACTCTTGTCCCTACAACAAGAACATAGTAGAACAAACTGAAAATCCATAACTTTGCTTGGATCTATCAAAGAATTGAGATCATAAGGCAAACCCCCAAATCTGGACAGACAGACGAATACAGAGAATCACAGCTGAGATCTGCTTTTTGAAGCAGAAGCCACTGGGGCCATATAAACTGGCAGTGGTATTGACAATTCAAGAAAAATCCTCTTGTGTTTTTGGCAAGAGAAGGAAAAAAACTAACCATTTTGAAATACTCCCAGAGCATTCTCCATGACAAAGGCCTTATCTCCAAGGGAAAAGATCACTAGATTCTAACTCAACCTGGGAAAAACCAATCATTCAACTCCAGTCTCATCTAGACTTACAGTGTCACCTAAAGGGAGAAGTCAAATGTTAGGAAACATTTGTGAGGGTCACAGCCCAGGTGTGCAGGCCCTGAAATTTAATCATAAAATTATAGAATACTTCTGTTGCCCCAAATCTTAACACATTTGTGACAAAAGATATGATTAATAAATATTTGCAACATTCTGAGTAATAACAAATATTCTTGTTTCTTTTAATCTCAAAACATTTCTAGGAGATGTTTGCTGGCATCTATCAGAATATGTGAGAGTTGATTTTCTGTTATAGTTAAATAACCACAATTTTAAAAACCATTCATTTTTATGAAATTATAGTAAACATACCTAAAACCATATCAATGAGATTGATTTATTAATATTATTGGGAAAAATATCTGAACCTCTAATTCTTATGGAAAAGGAAATTTTTTCTGTAAATAATTTTTTTTTTTTGTAATAAAGACAAAGAGAGACCAAAGGCCATGACTATGCCACTCATTCAGTGACAAAACTCTCATTGACTAGTTTGAAGAAATAACATATGACAAGGTTAATAAAAGCAATTAATTCCAAAGGTGAATGTTAATTTGGTAACTGTAGAAATGTTCCAGAGAAAAACAGAGAAGAGCAAGAGCCACTGTGGATAAATGAACAACTTTAACTGCCATTAATGACATAGCAGCTGCAGGATATATATAGAGAGAAATTACATATTTAGAAAGAAAGATGGAGATGTTGAAACAAGAGCTAAATGAGAGAGGAAAAAAATAGAAACCATGAAATGCAAAGCTTAATGTGTTAAAGTAAATTCATGGGGGTGACTTAATAGTTATTATATAGTTTCTGATGTTACGCTAGGGTTTCACTGTTGGTAAGCAGTGTTCAGAAAACAGCAGTCTTTCCTTCAGGTACATCATTGAGGAAGAAGTCGGAAGCTGGCAGGGGTATAGATGAAACAGGATTGGCTATGAGTTGGTAATTAGTAAAGCTGTGTGATGGACATGTGAGATTTCATAACATTCTACTTCCCACACTTTTATTTCTTAAAGTTTTCCTCAATAAAATGTTTCACATTTTTTCCCTGACAGCAAAAAGGTAAATGTATTTTTACTGGTTTACCTATCATTGGAATATCAGAATCTTTCATTCATGTATCCATTGTTTACGTATTCAACATCAACTGTGTACTAAGTGCAAAGCCCTGGATTTATCACACTTTTTCACATTCCAACCAAGAACTTGGAGAGGAAGTAAAAGGACTGATGGAGTTTGTCATCAGACTCTAAAGAATACCAGGACAATGATAATGATGCTGAGTTTGTAACAATTATACAATATTCCCCAAACTTAATAGAGAACAAATGAATAAACCCAAAGTAATCAGTAAACTGGCAGAATAATCAACAATTTGTTTTCAAAGTTTTTGCCAGCTAGAGCCACCTGCATCCAGTCTGTGCTGCTCAATAAGAGAAAGAATTTCACACATTGGAATAATAATCCCATCATAAGGTCAGAAAATGTTTTTACTTTTAGCTACATCAAACTACGTAACTTTCTGCAACTGGGTTAGCATTTTTTCTTTATTGCATATGCTCTATATTGAAAAAATGACAAATAAAATCCACTTTATTGTTGACAAAGAAAAAGGAGGTAAGAAACTCGACAGTAAGTTGCTTGCCTGCACCCTCAGCCCCGCTAGCAAATTCTCATCATTATCAAAGTCATCACTCAGCATTTCCTGAGTTTCTGTTGAGGGTGAGAGTGTTCTAAATATCCTGTTTTCAAGCAAAAAAACTCAGCTATTAAAAATACAGCCCAATTATTGATAAGTTCACAGTCACAAAATTATACTCTATTAAAATTTAATGTTGATAACTGAATGTTGGTTTTGGGGTCCCTAAACTGCTGCCTAAAACAGACCCATTCTCCATGCTCATGCCTTATTTAAGCACCTATCAGGCACTACTTCGAAATGACTTCTTTCTATTATGCAAAATATTGTATTTACTTCTGAGTCTTCCTATTTTCTCAGCACCACCTTTAAATACAACGAATTCCCAAGAGCTGTTGAAATTGTTGATTATTTTATATTCTCTTCTATCTCCTTGCTTTGCTGTGGGCCCACCCTGTTACTCACACAGACTGTGGGGGTAACAATGAGCTCATCTTTCTTGTTTCAGCAGTGACCCCACCACGTCCATCATACACTCCATGTTAGAGTGACCTTTCTGAACAATTTTATGATCGTGTCATTTTCTTGCCTAAAAGCCTTCAGTAGTTGCCCACTGTCTTCAGAAAAATATGTCAACTTCATAACTTGGTATGTTAGATTTTGATGATATCACTCTTTCCTTTTCTTCCCCTTATTTCCTGCCAATCCTTCATCCTGTGACACATCCCTGTGACAACTACAGCTAGGGATCTATGTGAAGGTACATCAAAATGTCATTCATTATGCTGTTATATAAAATATTCTTCCATATTCATATTCCACATACTCCATATTCTTCCACATATTCACCTTTTCAAATCAGTTATCTTCTATTAATTTTTAGAACCAGTTTTCTTAGGGCCCTTGTTTTGGAAGCTTTTAATTTTTTCCTCTCTCTGAACTATCTCAGATAACTATGTTTCCCTACGCATTCCCAGTAGCCCAAATATACCTCCACCTTCACTTTTACACATTGCATTTCATTTGCCAGTTTTGTTAATGGTCTTTCCACTAGATTCAGCTCTTTGTTGATGGCAACTTTTGCCTTAATTCTCTATACAGTCTTTGTGTCTGTTTGGAATATAGTAGCAACTAACTATCTGTTAAATGAGTAAATAGTTTATAATAATGGTAACCATTTTCCAGATAGGTCTCCTTTTTAATTCTATCCCTCACTCTGATTTCATATTTTAAGAAAGCAGATCTTGGTCTTTGTATCCCCATTTTAAAAATCTTCAAACATTCCCCTTCGCCAGCTGGACAAACTCCAAATATCTCACCCAGTGGTTCATTTTCCTTTTTCAACAGCTTTTTTTTTGGGTACTGTGCACCCTGTGAAGCAGAAGTGATTTCTCCTTGTTCCTTGCACGCCTCATGCCCATTCCTGCCTCCATAGCTTTGATCATGGTCCCTTTGTCTTTAGTATTTTTCATTATTTAAAACTACAGAAGTTTTCTCAGAAAAGGACATAGGCAATCTTAAAATAACTATTTTTATTTCACTTTGCATTCTGATGTTAGAACAATTTTCTTATTGGCTCTATTGGATTAATTGAAAGCAAGGACTCTAGGTTATCAATTTTTATCTCCCATAGTACCTTGCACATTACAGATGATCAATGTCTTTATTATGTAAAAAAGGAACAAATGAATGAGTAATAAATAAGTGGTATGTGTGTGTGTATACTAAGTTGATTATTGTGACTGAATCATGAGGATTCTGTCTTGCATTTCCTGAGCCCTTTTTTTTATAGCTAATACAAGGCGGATTTCAGTAAGTCTATCATATAAATAAGATGATTGTATAATAATTAAAAGACAGTTAAGCCTGTTTTAATGACTAAAAGCAATCACTCCAAATCTCTTAAAAATAAAATAATGGCAAAGCAGAAGCCGTAGCAGTGAAGAACAAAGCTGAAAGGATTACAGATAATACTTTCATCATTAAGTTAGGCATATGCGTCCTTTTACAAATGCTGTCATTTCCAACCTCTAGAACTTATGCAAACCCTAAAGGAAGAAAGAGGAAAAAGAAAGAAAAAGGAAAGGATATTTTGAATAACTTTCTGACAAGAAGAGGGAAATTGACTGAAATCAAAGCAGACCCATCTCCCAGAGGCATGAAAACTTAACCCAAAAGTAGTTCTAATTAGACTATTTTTAGAGCATGTTAACACCTAGTTAAATTGGGTAGGCTCTGACCTTAACATGTTAGGCATTTTAATAATTACCTTGGGAACAGCAGAAAGTTCTCATCTTTGTAACTTGTGTTTCTCTGAATTTAGTTGAAATATCAGATGCCACTGGTTCATTTCAAATTCAATGTCCACAAAACATATCTACCAATACATTTAGCCATGTCATCAATGCATCCATACATTCAGAGGAAAGACAGACATGTGACTGTATCAGTGCAAACCCATATTACAAGTAATTATAGAACCATCCTATATTGTAGACTCATTACTGAAGGAACATTTTAAACACACATATTGATAAGTGAGTCCTTTCTAGAGGTCAATTTAGTACTGCTTAATGAAAAATCTTAAACCATATACACAATTTATGTACAAATTCAATTTCAAGGAATTCAAGGTAAATAAATAAAGATGAGTATAAAGATTTGTCTAGAAGGATAATTACTGCAGAAATGTTCATTAGAAAAAAATTGCAAGCAAGCCAAAGTTTAACAATACTGCATTGAATACTAGGCAGCCATTAAGATAATGAGTAAACTTATATTACGCACTTGGATAGATGTTCACCAATGCAAAAAAATAGAAACCCCAACAATCTATAAGATATGATTTTAAATTGAACAGTGTAGAGATTAAGTATAGGGACCAGGCCTTGATGTCTGCACATGAGGCCCCAAGTCCTAGATTCATTCCTTATTTGTACGTGATCAAGGCAGACAGTATAGTCTTTATAGGCCTAAAGATGCAAAATGATTCATGCTATAAAATGGTTTTAGGTGCCTATTATAAAATATTTTTATTTCAATGTTAGACAAAGCAAAAGAAATCTATCCTTCTTCCAACACACATACACCTACAGCTCTACTTCATTTGCTTTGTAGTTTGCTGTACGTAGCCATTGAGACATGAAGTGATGATGTGATGCACAAAATTAATATACTCACTGCATTTTGTTACTCTGACCATATATTTGGGGACTAGAATAAAAGCAAAAGTGATTTCAGTTGTATTATTGTTCAAGATTATGAAAACATGAGTGATATTGGATTTAACAAGTAGCAGCGTTTCATGTTCTGAAAAAGATGTAATTTATTATTAAATTTCAAATGCATTGTTTTATACTAATAGCATTAAATTGCCTTTTCACCGTGTTTACATTATTCCCACAAAATAAGAAAAATATCTTACAAAGGACAGGGTCTGAAGCATAGAACCTATATTATCCCATATAATTATCACATAATTATTTCAAATATGTCAGGTATTTTCTTTTTTTCCTAAGGCATTATGGTTCAAAGATTATGCTTAACCTTCTTTTTGCCTTCTCAATCTAGGTTTTCTGAACTGCTGCAATGATTAGTAATGCACTGTATTCCTAACACTAAGAAACTACCTTCTTCACTTTTCTATTCCTATTTTGCCTTCTCTATGGCTGCTATAACAAATTGCCACAAATTTAGGGGCTTCAAACAATACAAATGTATTGCTTTATAGTTTTGGAGGACAGAAGTCCAAAATAGGTCTCACTGAGCTAAAATCAAGGTGTCAATAGGGCTCCATTCCTTCTGAAGGCTCTAAGGGAAAAATCTATTTCCCTACATTTCACAGCTTCTAGAGGCCACCTGCATTCCTTGCCTCATGGCCTCTTCCTCCGTCTTCAAAGCCAGTAGGATAGCAATAACCCTCCTCCCTGCCTCTGTTTGTGTCTCTCTCTCTTCTCCCCTCCCCCTTCTCTCCTTCTCTTTCTTTCAGTTGTCATCCTTGGATTTCCTTCTCTGACTCCTGCCTCATTCTTTCCATTAAAAGGGCCCTTGTGATTCTATTGGGCCCTCTTGCATAATCCAGGATAATCTCCCCATCTCAAACTCCTTAACCTTTGCCACGTAAGGTAACATATTTACAGGTTCCAGGGATTAGGACATTGACATTTTGGGGTGGTTATGATTCTGTCTACCATGCCTTCTAAACAATCCCTTCCTCTACCACCAGAGTAGTTTTGTTTTCTGGTCATTGCATTCACTTCTTCATATCCTTCAGTAATTCCCCATTAGTTTCAGGATAAATTTCATGGTCTTACCATGCAAGGCTCTTCTCAGTAGATCTCCATTTCCATCTTTAACTTTCACCTATCCTCCAACATATTTTTTATTCCAGAAATACTGACATTGTCTTTTCCTCTCCTCCTTGTACGTGGCCTCCTCCCTTCGTCCAGTTAAGAAGTAAAATGGAATAAATGAAGCAGTGACATGATAAATCGAGAAAAGAGGACAAGTGTGTAATGCATTTTGGAAGTAGAATTAACTTTGCTTAGTGATTCCTTGATATGGGAAGTTTGAGCTGAGGGATATAGGAGAGGAAACTAGGAATAAATGACAGGTCTTTGGAGAGGATCATGATGAGTTCAGTTTGGGATATATAGATGAAAAAATACAATAGATGTTAGAATAAGAGAATTGTTAATGTTCATAGATCTTCATGCAAAATTCAAGGCTAACTTTTACGTCAATGACTTAGTGGTTATTTTAATTATTTGTATATCCGAATTACACATTTTTAAAAATCACATAAACATCTGACAATATAAGTAACTATTGCTGTGTAAAAATCCTCTCCTATATGGGCCCATGAGTGTTCCTTTTTGGGTCTATAGAAGCTAAGGGCTTAGCCTTCTGAAGCTTTGCTGAAAAACCAACTCACAAAAGGCAGATTAACAGGGGAAAAGGCATACAAATTTATTTAACCTGCACACATGGGAGCCCTGAGAATGAAGACTCAAAGATACAGGGGAAATTGTCCATTTTTATGCTTAAGTCCAACAAAGTATTGACAGTTGTGTAGAAGTATGAATGGACAAAGAGTATGATCTAATGCTCATAGGCTGACTGGGGAAACCCAGCAAGGCCTGTCTGTCTAGATTCTTCTTGGCCCCTCTGAGTATGCGTTCCTTCCTTCTTGGTATGGGGTAGGATCCTCTCTGGAATGAGGGTCTTTTGACGTATCATCAAACAAGGTAGGTCAGAGAATTTCTTTATGCCCAGTTTTTACACAAAAAGGTAAAGGGGAAGTTAGAGGAATATTTTTGGGTTTCATGACTGGCTTTGAGGAAAAGAGATTCTGGTTTTTATGTCCTGCCTTGGGGAAAGAAGAGGGATTCTAGTTTCTATGGCTAGCCTTGGGGGAGAATGGGACTGAAAGACAGGAGAGCAGAAGAAGTTCAGAGAAAAACGTTTGCTTTTGAGGCTTTCATTATGGAGTATTGTTTTCTGAGCCCCAACTGCTCTTTTGCATAATCTTGCAAGACCCCTGCAAATGATAAATGACAAAATAATTTTTAATTTGCAGGCTGGTGCCAAGCATCTTGTCAGCTGTAAAAGACAGTTGGCTCACAATCTTTGGATGTTAGTCTATTCAGTGCTTTTGATTTAATTCCAAGGGCAGGCTATGAATAGCTAACTTGGTGAGATTGGTCTTTAGTTTGCTTGCAAAGCTTTATTTGATCCCGATTCATAAATTATACTTGCTGCATTACAGAATCTCATTATCCTTCATTAGAAAAAACATACTAAAGGGAAGTTAGTATTACATGTCAGGAACTGCCTGTGGGATGAAGGGACAATGAAGGCAATGGCACTGCAGTTTGCTGGCACAAAGAGGCAAGAAAATGCAGGCTCTAATCTTTTCATTTTTGATATGTAACACAACATAAGTCTTATAATACAAGACCAAACTTATGCTAATATCTCATTAATACATAAGAACAATTAGTAAGCTCTTAAATGAGGAGGTGTTTATTATATCCCAACCTCCTACCAAGGACTGTAGCTAGTCCAGTGTCTGACACATAATAAGAGATTGATGAGTAGTCTTTAAGTAAACTTGAATTTAAATTTTAATTATTCCAATGAGTGAAATCAATTGTATTTATTAATCAGAAATTTCACAATCTTCATAAATGAGTATTAAATATTCTTTACACAACAATTATAATCAAGGTTTACAATGTTTATGAAGATCTTCCTATACACACCCACACATGCACGCACGCACACACCATAATGAGACAAAGATTCAACATTTGTCTGTAACTTTTCTCTTATTTTGTTATTTGTTAAAATGCTTGCAAGGTCCTTTAAGTTGACAAATAAATAGAAGACACAGACCCTTTCCTCAAAGAGCTTATGGTACACTGGGGATGACAAAGCAAAATAATGGGACAAATTAGAGTACTCTTAATAGTCAAGTCACCAATTTCAGATATATTGACATCATTTTAAGATGTGCATACTAAATACCTAGGAATTACATATTAATATGCATAAAACTAATTTTTATTACTCAAATAAAAGAAAGAGTATTATTCAGAGTATTAGTTAGGGTTCTCATGAGAAATGGAACCAATAGGCAACAGGATATGTATACACGTACATATATATGAAAGAGAGAGAGAGAGATTAACAAGAGGAGATTTAGTATGGAAATTGGCATAAGATTCTGGAGACTGGGAAGTCGCATGATATGCCCTCTGTAGGCTAGCGAACCCAGAAGGCTGGTGGCATAATTCAGTCTGAAGCCAAAGGCCCAGGTACCAGGGAAGCCGATGGTGGAATTCCCAGGGGTTTAAGACCCCAAAATCTGTATCTCTGATGTCCAAAAGCAGGAGAAGATGTATGTTCTAGCTCTAAAAAAGAGAGTGATTTTGCCTTTTCTTTGCCTTTTTATTCTATCTGGGCCCTCAATGGACTGGCTGATGCCTGCCCACATTAGTGAGAACAGATCTCCTTTACACAGTCTACTGATTCAAACACTAATCTCTTCCAGAAATCCCCTCACAGACATACCCAAAATAATGTTTTATCAGCTACATGGGTATCCCTTAACTCAGTCAAGTTGACACATAAAATTTAGTAATAGAGGCATTTAGATTTTTGAGAAGCCAGTTGTGAAGAAGTTTAGAAAAAGGTAGAAGTCAATGATACAGAAATCACAGGAAATTTAATTACAACTGGACAGAACTTTGCAACATACAGCCCTCTTGGCATTACAACCATTATTAGCTTATTAACTGCTAAGTCCAAGGCTGCATAAAATAGGATGTGCAGAAAGAATGAGGATAATAGGATAACAGAGGCCACATGTAAAAGAGCTGGACAGATTTTTCAGATAAAGGCCGGATCTTCATGGCATTTTAAATTGTGTCATGGGGTAAGGTACTAGGGAGAAGGGGGAGGTGACCCACAGCTACTGAATTGTGTAAAGGAGCAGTAGAGTTAGGGAGATAGATAGATAGATATAAAACTTTCTCCAGGACATTTTTTAAATGAGTAGAAATTTATATTGGATTGTCAGAATATCATTTGTCTGACTAAATGAAAAGAAAGTTCATTCAAATTCAAGTAAGGGAGTATGTACTGATTCTATTGTTCCACACTTAGTCTACTTTGTAGATGAAAGAATTTGAAACAATCTAACCAATTCAGAGAAATGAATGCAGTCATATTTGACCTAATCAGATCTCCACAGGGAGCCATAACAAATGAAACAGCCTCAGAATCAATGTGTGGAAAAGGTGATCATCATGGCAGACCCGTGTGGTTCACTTATGAAATGGAACTGGAGAAAGAGAAAAAGTAAAGTTGAATTTCATTATTCTCCAATGTGGTAAGGAACTATTAAAATGGAGTTAGAGAGAAGGAAGAAGAAAAGATCACAAACATCCAACCTCTGTAACAGTATTGTTCTTTTCCTGAAGAAATGTTTAATAATTACATGTCACTTTAATATGGGCAAATAAAAGGATCATTGAAGAGGAAAAGAATAGAAAGTTTTGGGATTTTTAAAGGATCATCCTCTAAAAGATCTTTGTATAAGATAATGAAAGAAAGAAATCTAAAATGACAGTGGCAGATAAACAAAAGGTAAGTCATTCTTCCATCTTTTCAACATGATTTGCCACTTATATGCTTCATTTTTTTCTGATGGCTTACAGAGGACAAATTTTTAGTTCTTTCATTTTCTGATGGAGAACTGAAAATGGATGAGTTTGTAGCAGTAAACCCCAGGAAATTGCCACATTCAACAAAGACTGAAACTCTCACTAAACTCACTGCAAATGAAAGAATGTTCCAATAGCTTTTCCCTCACGGCTAATTAAATATTTATGTGAATGAACATGATATATCTCAGTAAAGAAAATGCTTTCCATTTAAAGTAGTTGCAGAACATATTGTCACCTTGATTTTAAACAAAGTGTGACTGCATACAGCAATGCATTCATATTGAAATGCAAAAATATTATTCTTTATTGTCTTGACCTAACTCTCTTCTTTATGCAGATAGATTCTTATTTTATTGTACTAATTTATTAAGCCCATTTTTTCCATTTCAAATTGAACTACTGCAAAATTTTTGAGTTTAGTGCCTAAAAGAAACATTTTACTACTTTAAGCCACTCATTATGCATGTTGTTTTATAATATTGTTGTACTTGCTATCCACTTGATCATCCAGAGTCAATTATAATAAGTAATAGCAAAATGCTTAGAGCAACTGAAACCTAACTTGCTACTGCTGAATCCTAATTTATTTTTAGAGTTTCCAAGAAACCAAATTGTTCAACCATGTTCAACTCTGCATATAAGATGTAACGTTAAGTTAGAAAATGGCTACATAAAAATTTTCAACTCCGCAAATGCATTTCAAAGAAAGCACTCTTGATGGCCCTTGCTTCTACGTCTGGCTTTAAATATGCATTGAGACTGAAATATTATCACAAAGTAAGAATTCTTTGAGGTCATGGTTTTGTTGCCTCTGAAGAAAATGTAATTGCCATCATTTGTAACTGCACTTTTAAGGGGGTTGGGAGGGATGGGAAGAAAAATCTACAGTAGCTTCATTACAGACTTTGCAGAACCGACATTTCATTTACTTAAAGGCATGGAAATATTTTAATATACTGTTCCAAGTGGATAGAAATAGCTTAGACATTGCAGTGGTAATTTGAGCCAGGCTGTGTAGTGCTGCATATTGAAGCCTTTGCGGTTTTACCTCACTTCCATGGACAATTGAATGGTCACTGTGTGTTTTG
Organism: Varecia variegata; assembly: GCA_028533085.1. Classification (NCBI taxonomy): domain Eukaryota; kingdom Metazoa; phylum Chordata; class Mammalia; order Primates; family Lemuridae; genus Varecia; species Varecia variegata. The sequence goes on from CM052438.1 coordinate 115,671,935, forward strand.
CCTCAGGGTGATCAATTGCTAAGGGAAATATCCTCCATATTTTCCCATAAATGGAAATGATTTGTGTCTGATTCAATGCAATTTTATTACATTTTGTATAAAATTGACAGCCTTGCCTATTGCACATTTCCAAATGGGAGGTGATAACTGAAAGGTTTTCTCTACTAATTGGTTTTGGGTTAGGATTCCCCAAACTGAACCTTTATATCTAGTGGTCTGTGTGTCTTAATTACAAAATACTAATTTTTTAATATTGCTTTGATAATACTTTTATTTTTCCATTCCATGATATGAAATGGTAAAGTAATTTAATAGAAGATTAATACAAGTCATATAATTGAGCCCTGAAGAAAAATCATATTAGGTTATTTTATTACCCATGAGCAAAACGGGTGACAAGCAGAGGTCTATGGTTATAATATTGCTAAGTATACACTTTGTGGCTAAAATTTCTCACATGAAAGATACTAGAAAAAGATGTATTCATTTCTTTGCTAAAGTATGGAGATAAGTTGCTTTTAGTGTTCTATGCAGGTGGATTATGTCTGAGATCTCCAAATTGAAAGCTTCTATTCAGTATAGGCTATTTTTCCACCAATACTCAATAAATGCTAGTGATAATGGATCAAAGTGACTTTAGAGTTGCTATAATTTTTGTATTCATGCCTACCATCTATTTCCATGTTGCCTACAGTGAATATAAATCATTTTACCAGGAAAAAAAGTATTTGTATCCTAATCAAAATCTATAAATCCTTTATTGGATGCAAGTCCTCTGGTCCCAACACAAAACAATGAAATGACTATGAAAATATTAATATTTCAGATCAAATATAAGAAAAAAAATGAAAGGATATGGCCTGATTCAAAAAGAAGAAAGCTATCTGCATGGCGTAGAACCAGAATGAAGCCAGAAGGAATTGGCCTGGGATTGGCTTCAGGAGGAGTTCAAGTACCCAAATCATCACGTGTGGGGTGGGAAATAGAAGAAGGTGGAGTTGGGCTCTACTAGAGACAATCTCTCTAGTAATTGGGGGAAAGCACGTTAAAGCAAACAGGATGTACTATTTCACACCCATGAATTTGTTAAGACGTGGAAAACAAACAAACAAATCAGACAATTTTAGCTATTGGTAGAGAAAAGGGAACTGTCCTATGCTGTTGGTGATGGTAGCTAATATTCATTCTACACTTCATGTGTTGCAGGCAGTCTTCCAATGCTCTCTATGCTTAACCTATTTCAACTCTGCTGCAATATAGTAAAATGGGTAGTATCATTATGTTGATTTGATGGATGAGAAAACTGGGTCACAGAGAGAATGTGACTCCAGAATCCATGTCTGGAGACACCATACTGTAATCCCTGAGAACATAAAGTAGTATAATTACTTTGGAGAGCAGAAAGGAAATCTAGAGTAAAGTTGAAGAGGTATACATTTCCACTTCTGGATCTCATTCTTATAGCTCACACATAGAATCAAAGAGGTGGGTGCAAAAAGGATCCTGCAACACTGTATTAACAGTAGACACACACAGTATTAATTTTGCACCAAGCACAATTGTTATATTTATTAACCACTTTATTCTCCAAAAAAATTCCTATAAGGGAGTAACTATTACTATCTCCACTTTAAAAATGAAAAGAATGAGACAAAAAGAACTGTATTTATAATAGCAAAATAATTGAAACTACCTAAATGCTCATTAATAAGAGAGCAGATTTTTTAAGCCTGATATGTACATGGAAAGCTTAAAGCAGTTATACAATGAATAGTCAGGCTTTAAGTAGCTAAATGTACAAACCTAAAAATATAAACTTTTAAAGCATATTGATGCCAATATATTTTTAAAAGTCTGAAAACATAAGAGAAATATTCCATGTGTACCTATGAGATTCCCTTTGAGTTGGGAGGGAAGAAAATGGACTAGACATTCTCCACTAATAGCTGCCAATATCTATATTGTTTCTTTATTTTTTTTGAACACCACAAGCTCTGAAGTTAATATAGACAAATATTAATATCTTTTTAAAAAGATGATTAGTGAGTATAATACTGTTCATTATATATTTTTCTATATTTTCTACATGACTGCTACATTTTTACTAAAATGTATAAATTGTTTCCGTCATATATTATTCAGCTTGAAATTAATTTTATTAATTTTATTGAAAACTGTCTTGCAAAATTAGACAAGTTATCATGAAAAATAGCTAATAGTATTTACCATTTATTGTGAATTTATTTTCTGAAGCCCTACAAGTTTTTATATTATTTTTTCATTTAATTTTTTAAAAAACTCTATTAAATAGTTATAAATTTTGCTGAAATTGCTTGCTAAAAATAAAACTGTTAAAGGATTGATCTGGGATTAGTATAAAAGGCAGTCTGCTACCCACTTCCACTGGGCGATAATACTTGTAGAATATTGTACGTACCTGTATTAACTACAGAGCCCCCAGAGTCATTAAAAGAGGATGTCTCTGGCCTCAGGGCCTTCTTGTCTGGACATGAGCCCAGTGCAAATAACTGAATCATCTGGGCATGGGTCCAATGCCAAAACCCCTTTAATCGGCATGGCCCCCGTGATTATTGGACCTTCATCTCTGTTTCTGGGATCTGGGCAATGGAGCATTGATGACATACATGCACTGGAGATAGCAAAAGTTCAGGGTAATTAATTAGAAAAAAGGATTTCATATGAGTTAGCTTCAGCAGCACAGGTTTCTGAAACAGTCCTTAAAGGTGGGTAGAATTGTTTTAAAAAATGACACCATCCACGCATAATTTGTTACCCTCTCCATTATTACAGTAAAGCTTTTTTCAACTAAGATAGTTGTTTTTTATTCTAAACAGAATTACTCCTCAGATTGATTAAATCATAAATTTAATATTTTTCTTTGCAATTCATTTTTATCAATATGAAGCTATAGCTTTTGAAATTATAGGTAATAAATGGTGCTTTACATATTATGTTTACAACTTCAATACATGAAGAATGAAAAATGTAGTCTCGCAATTCAACATTCAATGTTCAATCAGATACAAGTAATGTGATAGCATTTTCACAGTGACTTCATATTGCTGATTACATATTGACTTTGGTACATTGTTTGAGACCTTTAATTCTTACCTTCCTCTACTGAACATTTTCAGGAATTTATAAAGCAATGATTGCTGTGAAATTTAACCTGGTGACATATAACCAGTTCCTTTAACTCATTTGTAATCAATTTTCTCATAGACAAAATACGGTTTAGAATATCTATAAAGTTAATTTCACATATAAAATCACATCTTTGCTATATTATCTGTGATAATGTATATTTTTCAATCCTTGCATGTGTAGCATTTCCATATATTTTTTCTCATGATATTCATCCCAAGCCAATATTCCGATAACTATATTATTGTCCTGTGTTCCAGTGATCTATTGCTGTACAATAAAAAAGGGCTTATAGGAAAAAGAAATTTATATTTTACATGTACAGATTAGTATAAATGCAGGATCAGAGAGCATCTTTAGGAAGAAGGAAAAGATATGAAAGTTGTAGAAATTATCAAGGAGGGTTAGAACATGGAAAGCCTGGAGGGGATAGAGATAAACATTGCTCATTTAATAAGTTTGCCTACTTGTCTACATATCACTTATGGAAATTGAGCTCCTATAAATGAAACTACCAGTTATTTCCAAATTAACATATTAGAACCCAAGACTAATTTCACTTTGAATCATCTACACCCTAGAGTTGAAAGCAGATAGATCTGAAAGTTTTTTCAAACCCTAAGAGAAATACATCATTAAAATGGTGTGAAAAAGAGATCAGCTTAGCTGTCATTTCCTGTGGCATTCACTTGGAAAACAGCTAATTTCCATATACCTTTTCAGGCCCTGTAGATATTTTAGATACTTAATTTTAATGCATGCTAAATCATTGCACCCTGCAATAAAATTTTCTCATTTTACATCTGCAAAGACTTTTTTTTTTTTTAACAGAGCATCAAACTGGCATTTTTTCCCCCAGGAAAATATTTAAATTCAGTTTTCAATTAGGCAGATAATTGTACAATTGAATGAGGGAACTCTTTTACGCAGAGGCTTGGTGTATATCTATCTCACTACATCTCATTTGGCTCTCTGGCACTGAAGATAATTTTGCAGTAACAAAATGAACTGTTTTCCTTCAGCTCAAATAATGAGTCAGTGGGTCAGCCAGATGAATGCCAATAGCATTATTCATTATCTTGTGACAGTCACATTTTTAAAAATATTTCATGGCTTTGTTGGTCTGTAACTAGTAACTTTTCAAGGACATTTTCCCAACCTTCAAGAAAGGGTGCATAGAGCAACACTTAGTGATTCTGAAAAAATAAGATCTTTGCATAATTTAACCATGTATTCTTGAGTACCTACTGTGCGTTCAGATTTTTCCTAGGGGATATGTAAATTATATCTGCCATATCTAG
>CM052438.1:115676900-115768153 GCA_028533085.1 Varecia variegata
CACTGCTGCTGCCACCATTGTACATCCGTAAGAGGTACCATTCCAAGGGTTGAGCTAACCCAGGGACAGGGGACAGAGAAAGGAGAAATTCCAATCATTATAACTCTAGTTTCTAATTAAACTGAACTGTTTGTTGACATTAGCCAATAATACCTCAGTCTTAGTAATCCAATTTAAATTGAACTGTCAATCACTTAGAGCAGAACGAACCCTGACTGACAGTTACCATCATCTTTTTTGGCCAACTTGTTGAAATTCTTCATTTGCATAAGTCAGGGTTTGTTTTTTTTTATTTCTTGGCTTTTGAGATCTTATCAGTCTGTAGAAAGCCAGCCTATTTTTATTAATACTCCACTTGTTTCACAAAATCAGGACAATCCAGGAACCACCATCCATGTAACTGAGGGAATTTAAGTGCAATACTTTCTGATACCTGTTGCCACCTTGCTTCTTTCTTTCATGTTATGACTTTTCCTCTCTGGTTAAAAAAGCCAGTTTCCATTTTCATGGATCTTGCAATGACCTTTCTCTTCCTCAGTTTCCTGTAACACCTTATTTTTACTACATTTATATTAACTTTATTTTATGGATGTGTACAGCTAAAATGCAGAAGCACATTCTTATATTGCATGCCTTTAGGTAGCTGCTAAACTGATATTATCAGAGCAACCATCTCTGAATATCATTGTACCAAGGTTTAAAATTATTTGAAAACAGTAAATTGTTTAAAAATAATTATCTGGGAAGAAGTATTCTCACTTACCAATGATAAGACTCATAGGATTGCCACAAATTGGATATGAATAACCAATATTACAAATAACACATAATATTAAAAACATATTATGCATAATGGAACTTCCAATTTTATTTTTTTCTGAATCAGAAAGTGATTCAAGTTAATCAACAAAAATCAATTATCATTTTACTGTTACTTTGTAACTGGGCTTCTTAGAGAATTCTGTTTGGCTGCCTGATAAGATACATCAAGTTTTATCTTATTTAAACTGACCGTGCTGCAATCCGGTTCTTTCTCACTTAAGTTCTATATAGAAATATGCATAAAATTTTAGTTATTAGTTATTCTCCTTGTTTCTCCTACATCATTTATCTTCTTCTATCAGTGGCTTTCGGGTAAAATGAAACACATTGGCTAAGGATTAAAAAGAGTTACTTTTTCTCATCCAATATACAAATTAATGTTTCTAATTAAACTCCAACCTTAAAAATTTCTTTGTTTTGAACTCATCTTATTGGTTGGTTACAGAATTGTCCAAGTATATTTCTTCTATCTTAATGCTAATAGATAATGTGCTAGCTTATACATCTTTATAATTGTTCATTAGCTTCAGGCAGTATGCTTTGACTTTTATGTCCTTGAAACTATGAAATAATATTCCTTAAATTCAGTCCTTCTTAATGTTTCTACTTTAAATAGAATGTATTATGAAACTGAGATCTGAGGCATTTTTAGAAATTCTGAGCTGGGGATATCAGTTTAGTCAGAACAGTGTCAAATGTGGAACCCAAACAACATAATTGGTACTTTGAGGTTGAGGTTGATGTGACATTCTCTTGAACATATTTTAATGCTTATGCATATTTAAATTAAAATTTTAACCTCCTGACATTCAAACCAACAAGCCAATCACCATTCAACTTGAGAGGCATGTCTTACAAATAAGATGACACACCACAAAAATCACTTGTCTTAAATCTGTCTTTATTGCACAAGAGATTTCCAGAAAGCCTAGTTGTTTACTAACATTTTGACAACGAATTTTGATATTAGCACGGCTTTTCTAACTGGTTATACGCCAAGAATTCACCTCAAGTATTTGTCTATATACGAGATGGCTGCTATCTAGAAATGACGATATGGTGTGTGTTCAAGCACGACATCCATTTCGTCTTACGATTTTTCTTTTTGTATAACAGTTAGGTTTCTGGCTGTCCCACACAATATAATTTCTTGCTTCCAGAAGACTAGATGAGATACCGTGTCTGTATTGGACACACGCTACCCCTCCCTATCAGAATCTACCTGTCCCCAGAAACAGTATTATTGATCTTATCCTTTTTTGATCCACGTTGCCAGCCTCAGAGTAGCAAGACTTCTACAGGGAAGCTTAGCTGTGAACAAGGCCAGAGCCAGGTCGGCAGGGGAGAAGCCATGGTTTGTTTGGCCTCATCATGCTCTTGTCATGACCCATTCTGGTGCCATGCATCTGAAGGTATGTTTTCGCTAAGGATTCCAACTTCAAGTGGAAGTGGTACACCCGTGCACACAGCAGGGTCACATTGGGAGAAAGAATCATATTTTAATCATTCAGTGATATTTTCTACTTACAATTTCATTTCACATTTATCAGAGTGCCAGCCTGGAGTGAAATGCTGAGTGAAAATTCTCATGTTCAATAACAGGCAAAAGTGAAAATTATTGTATCTGACTGAATCTGTACTTGTAGTGAACAGTTGATATTTAAATTGGGAAGCTGCCAGGGGTCTACTGGCTTTGTTCCATAATTGTCAAGTTTCATGGCATTAAGGAAGTTATTTTAATTCTAAGTAACAAGAATTATTTTGCATCCTGAGACCCAATCTTGCTACTTAAAACCAAAATACACCAACATTTTGTGGCACAGAAATATAGAAGATCCTTTACTTGCCAATTGCCTCTGTGTTTATTTACTTCAAGTCCCAGAAGAACAACCCAGATCAGTTTTGCCACTGACATTATAAATAGAATAGCAAATTCATAAAGAGTCTTTTCTTCAAAGAACAGAAATGAGTCTGAAGTCTGATTAAAACTCAGTGTTCTTGTGAGGGAGATGGGAAGAGGCAAAGTATTTTGTCTAATTTCAAGTTCAAGAAAGCAGGGAACACAAAAGTTAAGTGGCTGGTCTCCATTTATTCAAATAAATTTATTCACGAGTAGAGCCAGAAATAAAGATCAAGTCTCCTGGCCCATGCACTAGGCCCCATGCTGCCTCACAGCTTTCAAAACCTTCATTTTCTTGGAAAATGCTAAAAAGCTTTCCCCCACCATGCACACTAGATTCAGACATACTGCCATCTACTGACTCACCAAGGAATGTACCAGCACAAGACACATCTTCAAGGGCGAGAGACCGTGAGGATAGTTGAGATCCTGCCTTCCTTTCAGAATGCCATCTCCAGGGTGCCAATGGGCTGTGGCTACTGGACCATGTAGGAGAGTGGCTCAAGAGGTACGTGAATTTAGAACATTTCCTCCCCCATTAAGGGATCAGTATTCTGGCACTGTTAGTATTTATAGAACAATGTAACAAGGCACCATGTTGTCTTGTGTGGAACATCCTTGAAATCATCTCTTCCTCTCAGTACTCTTATTTTGAAATATCCATCTAGGGATTTGAACAGTCTATGACAGCCTTTCTTTTTCACATAAAACAGTTTGAGGAATGCCATATGATCTTTGTGTTGTCTCTTTTGTCTTTTACCAATGTCCTATAAGATGTGCTAGTTATACTATATGATGCCAAAAAAGGCATAATAGAAATCAAGCTAAATAGCAACAGCCCTGTACTTGTAGAAAATATCATAAAATGTCCTAAAAGAGTTCTAACATTAGGAGAATCAGGGTCCTAAGTATTTTTTCTTTTTTCTTTTTCTTTCTTTCTTTCTTTCTTTCTTTCTTTTCTTCTTTCTTTCTTTTTTTTTTTTTTTTTTAGCAAGATTCCTTTTGTTCAGAGCCAAGGTATTTTTTTTCCCCCAGAAACTCTATTAGTATCTTTTTTTCACCATATCAACTCTTTAGAGCTTGCCTGCATTCTCTCCAGGATAAAGTAACATTTTCCAGACTCCCTCAAGTGATGGTGAATACAATTATTCCTTTCATCTCATTTTCATAGCTAAAAGTTAAAGCTGTGATTTTTGTTTGCCTATTGCTCATGATTATGCCTAACTTAGTTCATTGCCTCTACAAAAGAAGTTGAGTTTAAATATTTGGAGCAGGTATTTCTTTTTGATGAGAAAAATTGAATAAAATTAATATGAATATATAATCAGTGTCTACAAGAGAATTCAAACAGCAGCAGAGAAGCCTCTATGCCACCCTCGTTACTTGTCTGCATTTTAATTTTATATCTTAAGAAAAAATTCTTTCCTGTGATGATGGTTCACAGGCATCATGATTAAGAACTGAATATAGGGAATGGACATGCTTGAAGCTCTGACTTGGGTGGGGCAAAGGCAATATATGCAACCTAAACATTTGTACCCCTGTAATATGCTGAAATAAAAAAAAATTTTAAAAAAAGAACTGAATATAGAGAACTTATTTCTGAATATAGAACTTAGTTCTATTTTTTCAGGATATAAAAACTTATGTTCATGACAATTTATTTTTATAAAAGAATTGTATTGGTCTTTACAATTAGTCAAGCAGAACTCATCCTTTGACGTTCACAGCTTGAAACTCAATCTGAAGGAGATCATTGATTTAATTTTGGATAAATGTCTATATTTTTCCATTCATATTTTTAACGAAATATCTTATTTTGGAATCATCTTAGTCATAAATTAAAAAATGATGTTGTTTCCAAATTTTTAAATTATCAACAGGGTCTCTAAAGTTACGAAAGAGGTGATAGATGCAAGTAGAGACATATTAAGAATGGAAACATAGAGGGGTTTTACTGACTTAGTGAAACCAGAACATTGTGAAATTTTAATAGAAAGGTCTACAGAGAGAAAAGTCCAGCCTAGAAATCTGGCCCTCACATGTTCAGTTCTTAATAAAGGCCTATTAGATGTTGGAAGATAAGCGTGAGGTCTGAGAATGGTTAGATGGAAAATGAGGAGACAAAAGGTCAGGAAGAGAGAGGGAAGAATAGGAGAGTGCCAAAGCATTTGAACATCTTTGCTATGAGGTTGGACAAGGTGCCAAATATGTGGAAAGTTTATCTGAATTAAACTGAACCACCAAACTTTTTGAGAAGCAGTAACAAGAACAAAATGTTCTTGTTAGCCCTGTTCTATTTAAAGCACATGCATCTATAACAATCTTGCACAAAATAATTATTTCTACTTGCTTCTCTTTATAACATGATGACAAGACTTCAAATTGTAGTAGTTAGGTTTTAAAATGACTGCAGAAACTATTTCCCTGACACTGGAGTGCTGAAATTACTTTAAGTGTTACCCACATTTCCTATACTATCATTATTTTATATCCTTATGGTTTTGAACATTTGATTTAAAACAGAGTTATGACATCACATTTTCTTAAATAGTGTAAGAATAATTTCACGTGGAATTGCAAAATAAATCAACTTCAACAATACAGAAAAAAGGATAATGTATCACTTCCAAATTGATAATATCCCAGGAAATGCAAAACTGGTTTAACATTTGAAATCTATCAATATAATTTACCATATTAAAATATTAAAAAAGAAAAATGCCATAATCTCAGTAGATGGAAAAAAAACACATGATGAAATTGAACCCCTATTCTTCATAAAAACTCTCAGCATATGAGGAAAAGATAGGAACTTGATAAAGAACATCTACAAAAATCCTACGTATAACATCATATTTGATGTTAAGGGATTGAAAGCTTTTCACTTAACCTAAGGAACAAGAAAATCTCATTCCCTCTTTTCAACATTGTACTGAAGGTCCTAGTCAGTGCACTGAGGCAAGAAAAACACATCAAAAATATTCAGATTGGAAAGAAAACAGTCAAACGCTGTATTTGACAGCACGATTATCTATGTTGAGAATCAACTGACATCTAAAAAAGAAACTATTAGAAATAATAAGTAAGCTCAGCAAGTTTGCAAGATGCACAATCAATATACAATAAATTATATTCCTACATGTTAGCAATGAACAATCAGAAATAAAATAGCATTTCTAATAACACAAATATATACATATAAATTCTAAAAATATATATAAAGTGTTTATGGTTAACGTGATGAAAGATGTGAACCCAATAAAGCATTGATGAGAGAAATTAAATAAGATATGAATAAATGGAGAGACGGTCTATGTCTTTAGATCAGAAGACTCAATATTCTTAAGATAGTAATTCTTCACAAATTGATCCATAGTCAATCCAATTTCAGTTAAAATCTAACAGGTTATTTTGTAGAAATTGGCAATCTAATTCTAATATCCATATGGCAATTCAAAGGACCTAGAATAGTTCAAATAATTTTGAAAAAGAACATAGTTGAATGACACACAAGCTAACTTCAATGCATATTATCTAAGCTACAGTAATCAAGACATTGTGATATTGGCATCAAGATAGACAGATCATTGGGGCAGATTAAAGAATCCAGAAATCAATTTTCAACAAAAGCACAAGGGCAATTCAATGGAGAAAGAGTCTTTAAAAAAGTGATAATGGAGCAATTGGATATTCACATGCAAAAAAAAAAAAAGAAAACAAACTTTAATTCATAGCTTGCATCACGTGCAAAAAATTAACTCAATTTAGATCATAGACCTAGATATAAACTTAAAACTATTAAAATTTGTAGAGGAAAATAGTAGACATTCTTCTTTTATCTTGAGTTAGGCAAATACTTATTATATAAAACACTAAAAGCACAAATACACATAAGAAAAAATTGTTAAATCATATGTCATCAAAATTAAGTATGTTTGCTCATCAAAAAACATTGCTAAGAAAATGAAAAGGAAAGCCACAAACCAGGGGGAAATGTTTGAAATTCACACAGTTGGTAAAGGATTTGTGTGTAGACTAAAGAACTTTAAAAATAAGAAACAAAAATATATTAAATTATGAACAACAATTTTGAACTGACTCCTCAAAAAACATGTATGAATGGCAAATAACCACATGAAAAGATGTTCAGATTATTAATCATTAGGGAAATGCAAAATAAATTTGCAATGACATATCTCTCCTCATGTAGTAGAATGTTTATAATTGAAAAGACTGACTAAACCACGTGTAGTGAAAGATGCGGAGCCATCCATTTCACTCATAGGCACTTACACAAGGTAAGTGAAAACACATCCATAGCAAAGTTGTTCATAGAACAGTATATATAATCAGCAATACTGGAAACAACTCAAATTTCCATCAATAGGTAAATGGATAAACAAATTGTAGTATAATCAACTACTGCTCAGAAATAAAAACAGATGAACTAATGATACACCAACCATGTGATGAGATTCAGGGCACACTACACCAAATATGGCATCTTGGCATATTGAAGGAAAGGGAAGATGAAATGTTACTCTGACCTTCTCCTCCCACCCCTGCCCTTCTTCCCTGAAGCAGGTCATAAGACCTTGATGTGAAAGGTTCCCTCCCTATACCAGGAGAAAAGGAACCTCCTTATCTGTGAAGATGAAGAATCACAGAGAATAATCTGAACAAATAGGCCTTGCTAAGTTTCCCTCAGTTTATTACTATAATATCATACCCCCTTTGTCCTATGATATTTCTCCATGACTATCCATTCTTCATCAAATGTACGATAAAATACTGCTGACCCTTGAACAATGCGGAGGTTAGGAGTGCTGACCCCCTACGCGATAAAAAATCCACATATAACTCTGGACTCCCCCCAAATTTAACTACTAATCACCTATTGTTGACCAGAAGTCTTACTGATAATGGAGACAACTAACACATATTTTGTGTGTTATATGCATTATATACTGTATTCTTACCATAAAGTAAGCTGGATAAAAGAAAATGTTATTAAGAAAACCGAGATGAAGAGAAAATGCACTTATAGTACTATACAGTATTTATTAATATTTTAAGTTTATGCTGTCTGTTTACAAGATGAATTGTCTGTCTGAAATGATAGGCAACTGCAGCTGCAGACCTGAATTTAAAGTACATATCAAGCAATTCGACTTTTTCTTGAATTATCATGACTTTTCTCTGCTTCTTGGGAGCACTTCCAGCATCACTAGTGGCACTTCATATGAGTCCCATGGCGTTTATTCAAAGTTTACGGTATTGCACTAAACACGATGAAGTATACAAGAGAACTGGGAAAGATCACTTTTTACTGCAATATGCAATTTACTGGAGAGAGGAACTGCTCACATGGAGATGATTAGTGTCACATGGCCTTTTAGACAGATACTTGCAACAATCCAGCTCACTGCAATAGCAACAGGAGGTGGCTATGAAATTATTACAGTAATTACAGAAATTAGTACAGTATGTACTACCGTAATTTTATGCAGTTGTGATTTAATACTACATCTTTAAGTTTGTTTACATTTCTCTCAACTGTGAATGGTGACATATATGGTCTGTACATGTTTTGTATATGGGTTTTGATAAATATTAACTTCTTATAATAGATCTGTTTATATTTTATAGTAGTAAATGATAAAATAGACTAGTATCTATGTACGTTTTATGTGTTTATGGCATACATAACTTTTCCTTAATTTTTTTGATATGTCTATACTACAGAGTTAATCTGGAAGATTTTTCAAATTGTCTTAAATCTTAAAAAAGTTTTCCAATACATTAATTGCAAAAACATCCACATATAAGTGAACCCACACAGTTCAAACCTGTGTTATTCAATGGTCAACTGCATACTCAAGTTTAACTGTTTCTTTGGGTTTTCAAGTCCTTGCAATGGCTCCCATGTCATGTAAAATGTATTAAGTAAATGTTTATGCTTTTCTCTTATTAATTCATCTTTTGTTATACGGGCCTCAGCCATGAACCTAGGATGGATAAGAAAATGAAATTTTTTCTTCCCTATAGATGAGTCTCAAAATGACTGTGCTGAGTGAAATAAGCAAGAGAAAATGAATACATATTGTATGATTACATTTACATAAAATTCTAGAAATTTCAAACTTATTCATAATGGTAGTGGAACAGTAGTTACCTGGGAATGGGTGTGGGTGGTGGAGGTGAGCAGGAGGGAGAGGTTATAAGGGACATAAGAGAACTTTAGAGGATGATGGACATATTCAATATTTTGATTGTGGTGTTTGCATCATGAGTGTATATGTGCAAATTTATAAAATTATACTCTTTCTAAGCAGTTTGTTATATATCAATTAAATCTGAAGACACAAACAAGCAAAGCAATGAATTACAGGAGATAAATTCTCAGGGCTGGGTTAAAAGATTTGCAAAGAAAATAGCCCCAATTATTCTCCTTCTTTTATGCATGCCTTCTGCAATGTGCCCTTGCAGCTCTACCCATCAGAGGTAAAGCTTGACTTTCAACTGGACCTGTGACTTTCTACGGCTAACAGAATATGGCAGAAGTAACAGTATGAAAGTTCTGAGCTAGCCCAGGTCTCAGGAAACCTTGTTCATTTCAGATTTCCCTCTTGAAATCCTGCCACACTATGAAAGGAAGCCTGGCTGGCCTGCTGGAACATGAGGCATGCTTTCAAGAAGGGCTGAGGCCATCCCAGACAAACTAATAGTCAGTTGACGTCTAAGGCATGGGAGACAGAGAGGTTAGCAAATAGTAGAGCCATCCAGTTGACCTGTGGATGAATGGCAATGATAAATGCTTACTATTTTAAGTGAACAGATTTTGAGTCAGTTTGCACAAAACAATAGCTAATTGGTATAATCTCTAAAAATCTGTTTGGGAAATAATTCTTCAAAGCCATGGATCCTATGTAAGAACCCCCTCCTAAGGGATCTGAAATATTTAAGATTAAATTCCAGCAACTACTAAGCAAAGACTACATGTTCAGCAATGTACTAGGATGTCAGGAAAAAAAAAATCTAAAACAAAGGCCACACTCTCAGTTTAACATTTATTGGAGATATAATTCAAATAGATATAAATCATTAGTAGAAAAAGCAAGATAAATGATAATAACTAGCAGAATTGTGAAATAGAGACTATAACAAGGAAAATGTTACATCATCTCATGGATGACATGTAGCATCACATTTAATCCTCACACAAGTTCTACTAAACAAATAATATCTTATATTTGGATGAACCGAAAATAAGAGAGGACCAAGTCTTGTGAAATTGCTTCAGCATCAATATTTGAACAGGAAGGGTTAGAGACAATGGAATGAATTGGTCCTCAGGAGTTAAGAAAATATATATCCAGCCAAAACTTTCTGAGAAAACTCTACATTACCACTCCTCTGAACCATCTCTGGTCTTAATTTTGAGGTTCATGATTGCAGGTTAGCTTTCTCTGCCTGGAGAAGAATATAAATCATTTGTCTGCACTCTTGGTTTTCTTGGCTTTTCGATATGCTTGTGCCAACCTGAGTGATATTGAACCAATGCAATGCCCACTAGGGTGATCTATCCTTATTTAAAAGTTCTAATTTGTCTAAGGAAAAAATAATTCTCAGAGAACACATCTTAAAGAACATTTTTTTACTTTCTTATGAGGGCGAAAAAGAGTCTCTTGTTTGAGTCTATAAAGACCTAAGTTTTAAGGTGATAAGAAAGAAAAGTAGATCAGCCTATTTTCTCTTACGAAAAGATTTGTATGATTTCCACATAATAACAAAGTCACTTTTTCCTGTGTCACTCCTAATGTATGTATTATGTTCTACCTCTTGTTCGAGTCATTTATAAATATTGTTCCTCCTAAGCTATGTTAACAGTGAATCCAGTCATGTGTGACATCTCTGTTCTCCACCATACCTGGTACAACATCTGGTGTCCCATAAAGTCTTAAAGAATGCATTGAAATATTATTTGTCTCCAGAATGGTCCCCTGTCTTTGGGAATAAAACACTTAGTTTTAGGAACTAAATGTATCATTTTCAGGATTCTCTGGCCTAATTTTCAATATTTAACCTGGCTTTCAGATAGTCTGAAGTAAGTGCAATCCTCAGGGGGCTGTTTCCTCAGACTCTGCAGTTAGCTAAACTTCCTTTGTATGTTGGATATCCTATAACCCGTCTTTCTCTTTGCTTTCTGCCTTTATTTTGATGGAGGATGCTTTTCGAATTCTTCCTCAGAAAGTGTGGAACAGTCATACAGTTTTGAAATTGTTGCACAGTCAGAAAATGTTTTTATTCTACTGTATTTATGTATTCTATCATTAATATGTGTGGTATGATGAAGTTGTTCCCAACTTTCTTCTCCCTTATCTAGTCCTGGTTATGGTTGAGGAAGTCAGAAAATCATGTTGCAAGCCTCCTGTGCAACTGTGGGTTGATTCTGACCCAATGCTAGCTAATGGAATGTAAAAGGAAAGTTGTTAGCAAATTTCTGGGAAGATTTTGATTTCCTAATAAAGGGGAAGATAAAAGAAGAAAGAAGCATCCTCTTTTGCACCTCCTCCCTCATTTGCAGTCTTGAAAATAATTATGAAATATAGAGCTTGAGCAATAATCTTGCAATTCTGGTCCTCAAGTATGAGATCAAATCAAAATAGAAGAATGGAAGAGAATAAAAGTAGAAAGAACACAGGTAGGTTTTACTATCAATAAACAATAGTAGAACTGATCCAAGATGGCCTACTAGAGGCATAGCTTGTCCGACTGTCCCTGCTGAAGGGTAGAAGGTTGGACTGAGGAGAGTGGAGAACAATTGCAGCTCAGGTGTGGATCACAGGGAGAGACAGCAGAGGCATCTGGGGACCCCACGGAGAAGGGCTGGAAAGCTGAGAAAGAGGAAGAGAAAATAGAAAGAACAGCAGCGCAGACCAAATCAAGAGACCCCCAGAGCCCAGTGAAAGGTAAGGGGGTGGTTCCCCTCCCCCACGTGGGTGACTCCAGCAAGCAGGGGACACAAAACTCTTTCTCTCTCACATACCCCCACCCCCCTCTGAGAGTGCCACGAGAGACAAGAGAGCCAGCATTCTATGCCTAGATGCCTCCTCCTCTGCACCTCCTCCACTCCTGGCATCACAGAAAGTAATTTGGGCTCAAGCCAGCTTGTAGCCACACAGCCCCTGCCCACCATAGCAACTGCGAGAGGGCTCTGTGCTGAGAAGCCTGTTTTCTCTGGGCGGGGGCACATTCCCGCCGAACCTGCCGCTGAGAGTAGTCTCCCCGCAGCAGCATTTCTAAGATTGCCTGCTGGTGGATTGGACAGGTGGGCAGAACCCAGTGCCCCCAGGACATGAGAGCCATGCCAGAGACCATGGCCCTTCCTCCCATAGCAACCGCCAGAGTGCTCTGTGCTGAGAAGCCTGTGGGTTTTACACTTTGTTAGCACCTCCTGTAATCTATTTTTATCTTTTTCTGCTATTTTCCATCTTTTTGTAGTTCTATTTTTGGTAGATTTCCTTAATTTTCTGTTTCAAACATTCTGTTAAAATTCCTTCTATCATATTTAATTTCAAATAAATCACTTTTTAATATTTTAAAACACCATTTATTATCACTTATTTCAGAAATGTTTTTATCTTTCTGAGGTTAAAATCTACTGCATCTAAATAGTTTATTCTGCTACCTTAATCACTTTGGTTTATTATGACTTTCTTTTCACATTTAATTTTCATATCAGAAGATGTTCTTGAATATCTGGTGACTCATGGGATACCCATTCATATTTAAGTTTGAAGACCCAAAATAGTATTTGGGTATGGTGCACATGTATGGATTCTCACTTGGTTGCTTCAATATTTGATAAGCAGTGGGCATAGCTTATATATATATTTTCTACACTTTACTTTTTAAAGAAGTTTTAAGTTCATAGCAAAATTGAGCAGAAAGTACAGAGAGTTCCCATACATCACTTGTCCCTACACATCACAGCCTTCTCCATAATCAAGATCCCCACCAAAGTGGTACATATGTTACAATCGACAAACCTACATAGACAAATCACTATCTCCCAGAGTCCACAGTTTACATTAAGGTTCATTCTTGGTGTTTTACATTCCATGGGTTTGAACAAATGTGTAATGACATGAATCTACCATTACAGTATCATAGAGAGTATTTTCCCTGCCCTAAGAATCCTTTGTGCTCTCATTATTCATCCCTTCTTCCCCCTAATACTCACAAAACACTAATCTTACTGTCTCCATGGTTTTGCTTTTTAGAATGTCAAATAGTTGGAGTCATAGAAATGTAGCCTTTTCAGATTGGCTTTCACTTAGTAATATGCATTTAACTTTCTTCCATGTCTTTTCATGGCTTGGTAGCTGATTTCTTTTTAGCACTGCATACTATTCCATTGTCTAGATGTAAGATAGTTTATTTACACATTCAGCTACTAACAATCCTCCTAACTGGTTCCAGTTTGGGGCATTTATGAGTAAAGCTACTATAAATATCCATGTGCAGGTTTTTGAGTGGGCATAAGTTTTCAACTCCTTCAGGTAAATATCAAGGAGCACGATGGAGGATCATGTGGTAAAAGAAGGTTTAGTTTTTCAAGAGACTGCCAAACTATCTCCCAAAGTGGCTGTAACATTTTGCATTCCCATCAGCAATAAATGAGTCCTGTTCTCTGTAGCCTCATCAGTACAGATGCTCCTTGGCTTATGATGGAGGTACGTTCTGATGAACTCATGGTAAGTTGAAAATATCATGCGTTGAATATGCATTTTGACTTAGGATATTTTCAAATTACAATGGATTTATCCAGGCATAGCCCCATCATAAGCTGAGGAGTGTACTGAGTGTGTATCACTTTCATACCATTGTAAAGTTGAAATGTCATAAGTAAAACCATTATAAGTCAGAGATCATCTATATTTGGTGTTTACAATGTTTCAGATTTTGGCCACTCTAGTAAGTATGTAGTGACATCTCATTATCATTTTAATTTGCATTACCTTGACATATGACATGGAGTATCTTTTCATATGCTTACTTGTATATATTCTTTGGTGAGGTGTCTGTTAATGTTTTTGGTTATTTTTTAATTAGATTTTTAATTTTCTTATTGTAATTCATTACAATAAGATAAAGAATAAAAATCACATAATCATATTGATATATGCCAAAAAAGCATTTGACAAAATTCTGTATACATTCATAATAAAAAACTTGCAATAAACTAAGAGTAGAGGGGAACTTCCTCAACTTGATACAGAATATCTACACAAAATCTACAGCTAACATCATACGTAACGGTGAGAAACTAGGAGATTTCCCACTAAGATGAGGAACAAAGCAGAATGTCTCCTCTTACTACTCCTTTCAACATCATCATACTGGAAGTCCTAGCTAATGCAGTAAGTCAAGAAAAGGAAATAAA
This sequence comes from Varecia variegata, assembly GCA_028533085.1. Lineage (NCBI taxonomy): Eukaryota > Metazoa > Chordata > Mammalia > Primates > Lemuridae > Varecia > Varecia variegata. The sequence continues at coordinate 115,691,075 of CM052438.1, forward strand.
AAGTACACTGATTGGTAAGGAAGAAATAAAACTGTCTTTGTTCACAGATGACATGATTGCCTATGTAGAAAATTTGTAAGAATTGACAAAAAAAAAAAAGAAAACCTCCTGGAACCAATCGGTAATTGTAGGAAGGTTGTAGAAAGAATACAAAGTTCACATTCAATGGTTGTTGGGTACGTAGGAAGGGGGAGGAGGGGATGGGTGTTGTAGTGCACACCATCTGGGGGATGGACACGCTTGAAGCTCTGACTTGGGTGGGGCAAAGGCAATATATGTAACCTAAACATTTGTACCCCTGTAATATGCTGAAATAAAAAATAAATAAATAAATAGATAGATAAGTACAAAACTCAATTCATTTTCCTATGTACCAGCAATGAATAAGTAGAATTTGAAATTAAAAACATAATATCATTTACATTTGCACCCTAATTAATAGAATACTTAGGTATTGTACAAAATACTTATAATATGTATGTTAGGTGAACTACAAAGCTACATTGAAAAGAAATCAAAGTGGAACAAAATAAATGGAGAAATACTCCATATTCATGAATAGGAAAACAATTTTGTCAAGTTGTCAGTTCATAATTTCATTATAGATTTAATGCTATCCCAATTGTCTACTATGGGCCAAGCGCTGTAAGTGCTAAGGATATCCACAGTGCTCAAAATAAACTCAATAATTACCATAATGCAACTTACAGTCTAATATAGAAGACAGACATTAATCATGCAATCATACCATTAAGTAATTATAAAATGTGATAATTGCTAAGAAAAATTATAGGGTATTATATGAACATATGATAGGTAGATCTGATTTAGTTTAGGGATTTAATGAAAATTTTTCTAAAGAAGATGAATGTCATGATGAGAATTTTTGTGAATGTGGTTAAGTAGATGTGAAAATTTTCATTAATAAAAGTTAATTAGAATTAAAAGAATAGATTGCAGGTACCATGACATTGACCCCATGCTTCTCTCTAATGGCCCTATATTCTTTAATATGCAAGAAGATCTAGAGTGATAAGGATTACATTAAAGACTGAATCAGGTGGCTTACTCACTTTCGGGATTATGGCAATCCTCATTAATACTCTTATATTTAACTTGATGTTAAAGAAGGTGGGATGTTCTATTTATGATAATGCTGTGCAGACTCAATCCTGCATCACTGCTGAAACATGGCACCACTGTGAATTTATCACATTATAATGAGAAAGAGAACTGCATGGTGTGGGCTAAATAGTAAACAAATACAGGGCTTCAACAGTGATAATTTTAGCAGCAGTGGTTCACTGGAGAGAAAAGGGATGGCATACTCACACTGGTGTCCTAGTGAAGGAACAATTTGAAAAATACATAAAATCTAAAGTAGTCACAACTTCTGGCTTTTTTTTTTTTTTTTTTTTTAAGAATCCACAATACCCAGCAGTTTAATGAATCCTCAGAAGCCAATGAATTCAACATTTGTGAACTTGTTTTTATACATTTTTCACATGAAATATCATGGACTCTAGTTGGGTGGGTGGCTTTCCCAGGAAGCTACTTGAAGATGAGTCCTAAGATATCTGGAGGACAAGATGATGTAGTTCCTCAATTCATGCAAAGATGGTAGTCTTTACTTTTTAAAGACAAATGCTGAGAAATACAAGAATTGGAAATTATTGGAATAGATCACCTCTAAGATAGTCTCTAGCTCTCTAGAGTCTCCCTAGAAGTTGTTAAAAGACAAAATTATAACAAATTTAGCTTAAAGATCTAATTGGCTTTTATTTGTAATTCTAGAATTGGCAACACTTCATTCTATAAAATATTTTAATAGAATGAGTGTTCTGATCAGCTGAACAAAGGAGGTAGGTTTTATAAGCAGAAAAGGGCCAAAAAAAGCAGAAACACAGAACAAACAAACTGGTTGTTTCAAAGTTTCCTTTTTTGTAATGTTAAAACAAGAGATTTCCTTATTAAGCTGCTTAGAGTGGACTGGAATTTCCTGGTTTTTTTTTTTGTTTGTTTGGTTTTGGTTTTTGTGTTTTATTTGTTTATTTTTTAAAAACTGAACTGTTTGAAAGGTCAGTTTGATTATGTGGTACTTAGCGTAAGTGACTCCATTCTGATCTGCTGGGGCCTCCTGCAGGAGGCTAGCCCAAAACAATGGCCTCTCCTAAACTTTGTTTAACGAAATGAATCTAGACTCCTACCACAGTGATTTGACCACAGTTTCAAACGAAAGAAAGAGTGAAGTAATTTATTTCTTATTGAATCAGTACCATCTCAGAATTTTGTTCATTGCAATGGTAGGGAGAGAGTAGTTACTATACCTAAAGGCCAGATCAGTAGAAAATGCTAGGAGGTAATAGAAGGTAGTAGAATAAATTTGAAGTTTTTCAGTTTAGAATTAAAATTGTCAAATTGTTTACTCCTAGGTATAATGATTATTTTACAAACATGAATAAAATTTACTTTGATATTTACATTAATTTTTAAATAAATTGAATATTATTATAATTAAAATATCCATTTGGGTTAATTTATAGATAAAAATACTTCCAAGGATGGAATGGGTTTTTAAATACTCATTGACAAGAAACTATTTTTCAGTACTGAAGTTTTATTACTATTCTTATAATTTTAATTGACCTTATTTTGCTTTCTCTATATTAAAACATATTATATAACATTTTCAGTATACTTTGAGAATTAAATTATTTTCATTGCTTCCCAAAATGTATCCATGGAAGCACATTAAAAGAATGAACTTGCTCTCCTTGAGACCTCAATAGATTGCATATTTATAACAAAGCCCTTTAAATGAGCATCTGTTTCTACTTTCAGGAACAAAGGAAAAACATTTCAGAAATAAAAATGAAAATAACCCAAACAAACATTTATAATGCCCAACTTGACCCAAAATCTTGCTGAACTGAGGAGCACAAACATACTTGAACTGGGCTACTTTCTGGAGCTTCCCTCTGTGATCAGCCTTTATAACACTGTGGCTACCGGCATTTCACTAAATCGGACCCACAGGGACCCTATCAGGCAACAGCAGTCAGAGTGTGATCACGCAGTGAAAATAAAAAATGCCTGAGGGCTCTGGATGCTACATGACTGTGGACTATTGGATTGAGTTCCAGGACATCTCTAGATCAACTTTACTGGACTATAAAATGACAGGATCATATCAGAAGACTATTAAAACCCTTCCATGCTTACATGACTGTTTTAGAAATTTATAAATAAAGCTCAATGTTGTGGCCATATATAGACTGAGACAAATCTACCTGTCCTGAAAAATTCCACTGCATGGCAGAGGGCAGGTGGTCACGTTTCAGACCTCTGCACTTAGAAAGTAGACTAGGGTTGTATGCAGGTTCTGTGAGCACTGATTTGGCAAGAATTTATGGGCAGCTGTCATTTGTACAGAATAGTAGAACTCAACATTTCTTTTTATTATTGATCAGCATTGCCATGGCAGCTAACTCTGTAGTATCTGCATATGAATCATCAACTGCAGCATTACTTTATTTTCTGCTCTGAGAAAATTGTCCTTGACGTCATTTACTGGCACTTGGTGTGCCCTTGGGGATAATAACTAATTTTAATGTTACCCTAGGTTAAAATTAATTATGAAAGCAAATAATTTCTGCAAAACACAATAAGCCAACCCTACATTCCTAAAGCAAATATTGCTCTGCTCTCTTCTCCCAGCTATGCTTCCTGGCAGCATTCAGCTAACAGATTTAACTAGCTTTTGTTGATTCTTATTTCTAAAGTGGGCTGGGTACTTTTATTAATGCAAACATTGATTCATCCATACATGTGTTGAACATGTTACTACATATCAGGCACTAGACTAGGTACTGGGAAGAAGGGCAAATAAAACATAGCCACTGGCCTCTGAGTGGTCCACTCCACCACCTGGCCTCTATTTTTTTTAGTGTGGGTATTTCTTATTATCACCATTGCTATCAGAAAGCCACATTTTATAATGGTTTCTGCAACTGATAGCCATGGTTTACAGAGTAAAAACAACACTGAAAGTTTGGTATTGCGGGTGCCCCTCTCACCAGATTATTCCTCTTAGCCCTCATGAATGGTACATCCTCTGGGCCTTTCCATGGTGCATAATCACCTGGTAAATCTTCTGACCATATGTGCTCTCTCCAATTCCTGTCTGTCCACTTCCAAGAGAATTGTGATCCCTTCTTCTTTTTTCTGCTTTGGCATTTCTAGCCTTTTAACTTCACTCAGAATAGGCCACTGCTTTTTACCTGCTTCTAGGAGATATCCTAGTAGCAAGTTTGCCGTATATCCTGGGATTGTTGACTGGATGTTAAATTCGACATCACAGGAGAGCATTTACAAGTTAACAAACTCTTACCTATCCTATTTTGTATTTATTCCCCTTGATTATGCACCCTGAGAATCCAGCCCCATGCATGCTCCCCCAGGACGTGCTGGTATATGACGTCTATTTCTTGCAGCTCTTTTGGGATATAAAACCAGGTAGGTTATGCTACAACTTAACTATAGTTGCAGAAATAGAGGCTATAATGAAAAATAGAAGCAGATCCTGAGTCAGTACATACCTCTGAATAATTATCTAACACAAGAAGTGAGGACTGGGGCATTCTAGCCCTTAATAGATATGCTATTTTTATAGGTCCCAGTAGGGTGAGAGCGTTCTGACAAGTAAAAAAGTTTCATGGTACACACCCAGGTCTCTTCATCCAATGTGTCAAAATCCCAGGGTTTTCCTATCAGACCTCTGACCTTGACATAACACAATAGCCTTGGTGAACATTTAACTGTCTTTGAAGTTGCCCTCTTTGACTACTAAGTCTTTGGCTCAGTCCTTGGTTTTCTCTACCTCGCGCTGCAGAAGAGACTTTCATATCTGACTTTCAATTGTCTAATGCTCCCCTCAGCTCTTCATTACCTTTCTGTGGGACCTCAATGGCATTTAACGGTAGTCACACAACCATGTTAGTCATATGACATTTCTTCTGTACATCTCAAACAGCTAATACAAAGGCTTAAACAATATATTCCCTTCCACCAGTACACCCTCTTAATTATCTGCCAATGAAAGGTTTAACGGGGCCTCCATCTTATGCTAGGACCATTTGTGCTCCACTTACCTTCAGTGCTGAGCTCCGTGTTGCCAGCCAGGTGAAAAATGATTCAACTTCAAAGCCCAGCTTCAAGAACAATCCATCTTCCTACCTGCTTTGTTGAACCACTCCCAGTTCCAATGATCATGGTTTATTAGGCATCAAAATTACGATGCTGGCTTGACCAAAGCTTGCCCAACATAGCAGGGAGCACAATAACAAGAATTCCCCAAGAGTTAACCCTTATCAGATTGAAATTGCTGAGATTTTGTAGGTCTGTTTCTACCAGATACAAGCTGCCTTTGGAAAGTCACGATCTCAAGCAAACAGCTTTTTATACAGCTGAGGCAGGCTCTGAGTTGCTGACACCTGTGTGCTCTCTACTCACCACACTCCCTGCAGCTGGACAGAAAGTTCTTTGAAGGGGAGTTCATGCTACATATTTTCCTATTCCATTAGTCTTTTCTAAAAAACAAACTTATGGTTTTGTTTATTTTTTCTACTATTTATTGTCTATATCACTGACTTCTGCTCAGTGATACAGACAATAAGTCCTCTAGATTTATTTATTTACATTAATTTTCTATTTTTTCCAGCTTCATTAGATGAAGACATAGGTTACTAATTTTAAAGTTTTTCTGCCAGTTGGAAGCATTTAAGCCTATACATTTCCTGCTAAGCACAGGTTTAACTGCATTCCCCCAGGTATATAATTCAATATCCTCCTTGACTCATTTGGTTATTTAGAAGCTTATTGCTTAATTCATAAATACTTCAACCTTTTCAAGTAATCTTTTTGTATTGTCTTCTTCCATAATTTCACTGTAGTGACAGAATATACTCTGAATGGTTTCAATGCTATAAAATACACTGGGATTTTCTTTCTGGCCCAGGAAACAGCCTTTTTCAAAAATTGTTTCATGTACACTTAAAATAACTTAAAACAGTTGTTTTAGGTCATCTTCTTATTCACTTATGTCAACATTTGCAAGTGCTATTATTCTTTCTTATCTTTAATGACTTATTTTCTGCTTGTTCTAATATTTAGATTATAAAGTTATTAGTTTTACTTAGATTCTAAAGTTTTACTTAGGTTCTAGAGTTTTTAGATTATAAAGTTTTCTTTTAGTTTAGTTAGCTCTTGTTTTATGTACTTTGAGGCTGTGTTGTTAGCAGCATATAAATTTAGAATTATTAAAACTTTCTGGTGGATTGAAAATTTTATTTTGATGAAATGTCAATGTTCTTAAGTCCTTGCCTTTAAGTCTAAGGTGCATGATATTAATAAAACTATGGTAGATTTCTTTCATTAATGATTTTATTCCATATCATCCACCAAAATAGTTTTTTTCAAGTTGAAAAAGGTTGGCTTTAATTAGAGTTTTCTGTTTACATACTTATAATGTAATTACTGATATAATCAGTACCAGATCCATCATCCTACTATTGTTTCCTCTTTATCCCATCTGTTCTCTGGTCCTTTTTTGTTCTTTCTTGTCTTGTTTAGAATTTCTAAATTATTTCATTTATTTCTATAAGCTTTTAATAATTTTTTAGTTGCTAACCTAAAGATTATTTTATGTATCCTTGACTTACTATACTTAAATCAGTACTTATACCACTATTTGGACAATTCAAGGACCTTAAAACTTGAACTTTATTTACTGGTTTTTGTGCTATTATTTTTATGTTCTTGATTTTTATGTATATTTTTAACCCCTCGACACATCATTATTATTGTTTAAACAGTGAGTATTCTCTCTCTTTTTTTTGCCTGCTTGATGATATTTTTTCATATTTCTCTTACTGAGGTCTTCTTAGGGTGAATCTCTTTGGTTTTTGTTTATTTATAAATACCTTTTTTATATTTGATGGAAATTTTATCATGAATAAAATTCTAAAGTGGGAGTTATTTTTTTCTCAGCATTGTCATCTCTTTGTCTTCTAGTTTCCACTGTTTCTGATGAAAAGTTTACTGGCAGTCTTATTATTTCAGCTTTGAAGGAAACATGCCTTCTATATAACTGCTTTTCAACTTTTCCTTTTTTTTTTCAATGTTTTATCTACACCAACAGTGTGTGTGTGTGTGTGTGTGTGTGTTCTTTTATTCCTACTTGGGGGTATTTTGAAAGCTGTTTGAAACAGAGACTTGATGTTCTTTTTTATTAAGCCATCTCAAAATTATTGCCCTTTATTCTATTAAATATTACTGCTCTCCTCTCTTGCCTTTGCTCTCAGGCTCTGATTATACAAATTTCAGAATTTATCATTTATGTTGTATTTATTGCTCATAATATTCTGTTTTTTTCATTTTCTGTATTCTTTGGGATTCAATTTGGGTATTTCTTCCTGAACTATCTTCTAGTTCACTAATCCTTGGTTCTGTGGTATCTAAATTTCTATCGAAACTTTTATTACTTTCTTAATTTCAATTACTGTATTTTTTAAAAATTTGTGTTTATTTTATAGAGTTCAGTTCTCCAGTTAAATTCTCCATATTTTTCTCTATTTTTTAAGCATATTAATCATACTGATTTTGAAGTTTTGTATTCAATAATCACCATAACCAAATCTATTGTGGGTGTTTTACTATTGCCTTTTTTCTTTTAAATTTCTTTTTTTTTTCCTTATTTTTTTGTCATTTTGTCCTACTTCCTGCCATGACATATTTTTTATGCTGGACTTTGTTAATTCGTATATATATATATGTGAATGATGTTATATTCCCCCAAAGAGAATTTAATGAAATTCTGGCAAACTGCTAGAATATAGCCAGATCATCTTCATATAATCCAGCCTAGAGTTCAGGTTTTGTGAGTCCTGTTCTAGCTCTACTTTGCTTTTTACTTTTAAACATGGCCCTTATTCTCTATGGTGTTTCCTTTTTAATTAATTAATTAATTTTTTTATTCTATGATGTTACTCTAATTGTAAGGGTGGCTCTTTGAGGTCTTCGACTGAGGTATTTTCCTGAGCACCTCCTTGTTTGTAGCATGGGACCTTTAAAATTGCTTCCCCAGCACTGTGAAATGAATGAATCCTCTGCCTTACTTCTCAGAGCCTCACACCGAGCCTGTGCACCTTAGAAGTTGGCAAATGCTCCAGGGAAAACCGCATGCAGTATTTGATACCTACTCCTTGGTGCTAAGTCCTGGACCTTTTTCTTTTAGGTCATGGTTGCCTTAGTTTCCTGGAATCTGATTTTCTTCTCTCTATCCAATGAGACTGCCATAAATTTAGGCTACTATTTTTTCTTCAGCCTCCATCATCATCACTGAGAATCAGTAAAATGAATGTGGGGAAAATATACAAGCAAATGTGGCATTCATGTTGAGGCAATTTATTTTTCTCTTAGGTCTAGTCTCTGTAATTCTTGGCTGTTTGGGTTATTATCTGTGGGTTGCAAACAGCTGCTTTGTTTTGTTTTTGTTTTCTTTCTAGGGTTTACATTTACTTTCTTCAAGAATATTTCTTTGGTATACGTACCACTGCCTCATAAACAGAAACAAAACTCCCAACCCTGGTTTTAAAGATATAAACTGTAATATCTTACCAATCTTGACATATTTGCTAATTTTGTGTCTTGTCATCAAAATGCCAAAATTCAGAAATATTGTGAGAAATATTAAAACTGTTCACATTTTGTCTTGCATTTCCAGCAACACATCAGAGCAATTTTTCATATTTGATGACCTCTGAAGTGAGAGGTTCAGCTATTATTGCCCAATGAAGAAAGGTTAAAAGGAAAAGCCACAAGCAGAAACATAATAACTTGAGGAAAATTGCTGGAGCAATTCCCATTTTGGCTGTGATATAAAGGGGAGCCTTCCTACACCCTGTGTAAGCATAGGATTCGTTCTAGAGCCCATTCCCACAGCATGGCATTTAACCTGCATTATTTATAAAGGATTGGAATGGAAGATGAATAAAATGATGTGACTGGAAAGTCTACTAGCAACTGTGGATGTTATTTTATTTCTTTCACAGTTCCTGCAAACTCACTGCCTCATAAGTCAACATAGTATTCTTTACTGCAAGCTGAATAGAAGTTTGTTTCAATGTTTAATTTTGTAATGATGGCGTTTCTGTACCTTTGCTGTCTCAAGAAAGCTTTGGGAGCCTCTGGCATGTATCCACATCAGAATTGAATAACCCTAGGCAGAGGTCAGCCAATTTCTCTAAGCCTGTGAGAAAGAGAAACCGTTTGAATTTTGGAGAGTAATAAGGATGGGTCAGCAGACCATGTCTTGCTTGAGAATAGGGTTGAGTGGGGCAATTCAAATATAGAGGGGGTATAAGTTAAGAGAATGCCCTCTCTGGACAATGCCAAAATAGAGACACAGAATTGCCCTCAAAAGAAGTAAAGTCAGAATTAGGAGGAAACCATTTCATTAAAAAGGAAAGGGACAAAAGAAACCAGAGGATGAGAAGTGACGCTGAAAGCATGGAGAGTTGAAAAAGGGATGGGTGAGGGAAAAGCCACAGGCTGTGTACAGAAGCTTGAAGCTTTATTCACAAACACGCTGCATTTCCTGGGGCATTGCTTCCTCCTGGTGCTCTGTGCAGGCCATAGACCAGAAGTAAATGGGAAAGGGGTCAAGCTGAATGTCAGGGGTCACCCTGGCATCATGGAAGACCTACCCAATACCTTGCATCATGGAAGTCTGCCTAACCAGGGTGTTTGTGTGCTACTTTACAGATATCTACAAGATATTTAGCAGATGTTAGTAACTGTGTACTGGCCCATTCCTGTATAGGAAAACAAAATATATTAGACTTTCCACTATGCATCCTCTTTCCTAATTTTCCATCTCTCCCCATACTGCTTTCCTCCTCTATGGCTCCCTTCCCTCTTCCTCCTCCCCCTTATTCTATCTTTTATGTATATTTCTTTTGTGTGTACTTCTTTTCTTATACATCCTTCATAGCCCACTTTTCAAAATCACTAGCCTATTTAAGGAAGAGGAAAAAGCCAAGAGCCAACCTAGAAATAGTGTTAGAAAAGTGGGGTGGAAGGAAAATTCAAGATCATCTATTTCAATACTCTACCATACACAGAGACCCCCTCTGCCACAACCAAAAGCATCCTCACATAGCTTTTATCCAATCATGAGAACCTCACTACTTCAGTCAGCTTGTTCTATTCATGGTCAGTTACAATTGTTGCAAAAATTTCTTATAGTGAGCTGAAATCTGTTACTCTCAAAATTTAGGGTAGTTAGCCCTATGTACTCAAGTTTATTTCTAATATATATTTTATGGTATAGTATAAAGTTTGCCTGCCTCAAATCAGTTTTACTTCTCTTCCTATCAATCATAAGTTCTCAAAACTAGCATTTTTCACATTCGTAGTGGAACCACCATTCATTGCCATTTGAGAGATCAAGGGCATTCCTGGGGCTGCAAGATCCTGAGTGGACTTAAACCCATTAAAATAAGCTGAAATTTTTGTGTCTATCAGCAAGTTTGGTTAATGCTCAACCACAGCCATTTCAGATAACGGAAGATAATATGCATTAATTAGTAACAAATCCTGGGCACCTGTCTGATTTTGGACTCCCTTTCATAACTGATTCTGGGCTTTCCCATAATGCCTTGCTGTTTTGCAGAGTTCTTGGAATAGCACCACCTTGATTCTGTGTCTTCCCCCCTGAAAAGGTATGAAATAATCAATAGATAAAATTGAAAAGATAAATAAAGAGTAAACTTAAAGACAGTAATTGTTTATCAAGAGTGAAGTTGTCGGCTGGTCTGAAGGTCGTGAGTTATCTCACTTGATTGTTCACAGTTACAGATTGCACTCCTTGTTCTACTACTCTCCCTCCTCCTCACTACTGCACTTGACTAGTCTAAAAAAATGAACATAAAAATAAAAAAAAAAAGAATGAATTTGTCACTGTTGCAGTAATAGTTACTAAATTCAAGAATCAGAGAGAAGACAGGTTTTAATCTCCTTAGGGTTTTTGCTGCTTATTAATGGAAAGTGTAATCCGTAACCGGTTGTGACTCTGACTCATAGTCACAAGACCTCATAGACTGAGGTCTATGTCTAAATTTAGACAATTTAGGTTTTGACATTGTATGACTGTGTAACTTTGGGCCAGCAACTTGACTCCTGAAACTCAATTTTGTTATCTATACAATAGTACTAATAACAAGTGAGTAAGATATATAGAAAATCAATAAAGCATTATGTGGACCTTAGATATTATTTTTCTCCAATCTGCTGTAAGCTTTTGAGGATAGCACCTTCTATTACTTTAATTTGTATCTCAGAGGTCAACAAAGTCCTAAAACGTAGAAGCAAGTCTCACTAAAAGTTCATTGATAAAGAAAACAACAATTATATCTGGAATATTTCTTTTAACTCTCTCTTATTTCATGGGTAAGCAAGTTTCAGTAAATAAAAGATAAACTCTTTAGGGCCAAGTGTTAGCACAAGCCTTGGAAAATCTTGTTTGTGTTAACAATGTTAAAATCACCTTACATGAGGTAATGTCGGATATTTATTTAAAAATATATTATTTAAAATGTATATTTCCCCAGGTAAAGTAGACTTCTCATGAGTGCCACAATACTGTTAAGGAAAAGAGAAAGTGTTCAATCAATATTTGTTGAATAAATGGATATATGCCTAGCATCTTCAAACAAAAAAAAAATCAAATATCTCCTTTAATTTTAAAGAAGTTACATTTTAAGGTTTATTTATAATCTCTGGAATTCAAAATAAGAAAAACTATTAAAATGAGTGTCTATGACAGCTGAACAATATGTTCTGAGCATCATTTGATTTGGGGGAAGTTGCAATCTGACAAAGGTCTTAGACATGGCAACCACAAGAATGCTAAATATTTTACAGAAAAAAAAAAACCCTAAGGATTTAGTCATTAAAATAACAAATATTTCTTTTACAAGTGGAATGTAAACCTGTGTCTTTATGAATTGCATTGCTATATATATAAACATAGAAACTACCTGTTTGAATGCTATTTGACCTCAATGCTATTTGAGCTCTCAAAAATTAGCAAATAAAGAAGCACTGTGAGAACAGTTGTTTTCAGCCTGATAAAATGACCATTTATTCATAAAATGTCTGCCTCCATAGTCACCAATTCCTAGTGTCATTGCCTATTCTGCTTCACAGTAAGACATGGGAAATCGTTCACAAAAGGCTCTTGTTAGCGGGAACCTCCTGCAGATGTCTGTAATTAGGGTTAATGGGTGACCCCAGGCTTATTTGGAAGCAGGAAATAATTTAAGAAAGAGTGAGCATTTGAGTTGGAACTTTAAGGAAGAATCAAGTCTAGGCATCCAGAATGGGGACAGAGCATTCAGGAAGTGGGAAGAGCATGAATAAAGACTTGGAAAAGAAAAATTCACAATGAACAGAAAACAGGGACTATGAGATGACAACTCATGGGAAATTGGCTAAGAAAGATAGCTTGCAGTAAAGTTATGGAGGGCCATGAAAGTCCAACCAAGAAGCATGGGTACACAGTTACTTGGACAATGAAGTGTCTATTGAAGTACAACATTTGAAATGTCCAACTCCTCCTACTGAACATGATTACAGGGGTTTTTCTAGTGCTGAATATACTGATTTCCTAAGCCAGAAGTTATTTTTTTAGTTTAGTATTCTTTTATAAAAATTCAGATTCCCAATAGAGCTATTAAGAGGATTTTGTCTTTATAACTTTAAAGATATGGAGAAATGTCCATGCATATGTAAAATATTTCAGATAAAAGAGAGCTAATTAAGTCAAATGATGTCTATGATTATGAAGCACTTGGTTAGGTACACAGTGTGCCACACTCATGCAACTTTTAGAGTTTTAGGTATGATGACACATCCAAATCATCTGTCTTGTTTTAAGTAATATTTTGCTTATGATCTAACACACAATTGACATTTATATAACATGCAATTCCACAAGAATTCTTTGTTAGAATCCAAACATAATTTGGAGAAGTCATTTGTGTCTGAAGATTCTGTAGAAATGCACAATGTCTCTTCATTCTCATTAGTGTGCTGTTACACAATAATTTGAGCTCTCCTTCACAGTTTATCATTTCGTTCCTTTCTTATGCATCTTTCTTCATTTAGGAACACAAAATTGTTCTGTTTACCACATGGCCGCCTCATAGAAAAGTGACTCTGGAATCACTTGCTGTCAACTCATCTAGGCAATTCACTCAAGAACAAACTATTTTTGAGCACACACATAGCCAGTGTCAGCATTTTTCCCCTACTTGCATATTTTTATTTCAAGATAAGTGTTCTGCCTTCTTGTCCTAAATTGGGATGACTGTGACAATGACACTTTCACTATAATAATGGGAATAGTCCAATGATAATATTAATACAAGCCAAGGATTAAATCTGATAGGGACACAAAATAGCACTCAGTGCCTTGAAGTATAAAACTTCTCCTACTTTTATGAACATTTATCTCTCTGAAAGCATTTCTTTTGTGTATTACATTGGAATTAGAATTTGGGATTTAATTATAAAGAATTGTGATTGCTTGATTGTGTAATATCTGATGAAGACTGGAGGGAAGCCTTCTGAAAGTATATCCTCTCTTGAATAGAAATTTTAAAATTCTGTTGTTGCCACTCCACTACCACAAAATACCATCTGTCAGGAGCATTGTGATGGCTCTTAGATACTGGCAGAGTTGGAGCAGAGTGGGGCAATAGAATAGTAGAAATGTAGACAGATTGTCAGGAAAACTGAGCCCTAATCGCAAATCTATTGCTTACGATCTTTATACACTTGGGCTATCCCTTAATGTCAGTTTTTCATTTCTAAAATGAGAGTTTTAAAATCTGACCCACCAACTTTACAGACTTCTATCAGATCAAGCCATTTAAAACTTGTAAAATGCAATGCATCTACATAGCATTGTTATTCCATATTCCTGTATTTACCCATAAAATACATAGGAAGCAAATTCAGAAAGGCTGTAAGTAAATAATAGTAAAGGATCTGTTTCCATTCATTTATGCTGAGAGATCTCAGAGATTTAATTCTCTGATATAGAAGTGAATTGGATTCTTGACTTATAATACAACAGAAATGATTCTATCTTATACTTACCACACTCCAAATATCTAGAAAACAACATTTTGACACTTCACAATGCAACTTAAATGCATATTACCTGGTGGCATACTGTAATAAAAATTACCATGGTTTTTGTGTGGGTTTTATAATGACTTTGAAAGATAGGAGTTTGGCTCAATAAGTATTTATTGTCAGCCTTACTGATAATGAGATGTTGTGATATAGTAGAAAGATCACTTAACATGGAGTCAGAGGTTATGGAACTAGCTCTTCCATTGTGGACCAATGTAACGAGCCTTTCTGTGTTACTTAAAATTCTTTGGTTCTTAGTGTACTTATCCATAAATGAAGATGAAATCTGATACTTTGTAAGACTGTATTGGACATACAAAGTGTTAAGTATGTATATGTATTTGCAATCTATAACCATACATACAAATAACAGATTACAGCAGTAGTAGTGTCTGTCATAGAATAGGGGAAAAAGGCAAGAATTAATAAGATTGCAGGGAATCGCTAGCTCCTCCCATTCTGGAAGGGGATGAAACTAAACCCTTTCCACTGACGTAGGAAAACAAAAGGGCTTTCATTCACTTATAGATCTAATAAAAAAGAATGAGAGAAGCACTTGAATGAAAGCTGTCTCAGCCTGTTTGGGTTGCTGTAAAAAACTATCATACACTTGGTAGCTAGTAAACAACAGAAATTTATTTGGGATTATTTATTTAATAATCCCAAAGGCCTCACCTTTAAATACCCTCACATTAGGGAATAGGTTTCAACATATGAATCTGGGGCAGACTCTAGCAAAGGCCAACAGAAAAAAAACACTAATCACCCATATTGGCCTAGTGTTCAAGTCATCTGGAACAATTTTGTCCCCTCCCTCAACACTGGATTAGAAAAAGTTTACCAAGTCTTTTGTATAAAATAAAAAAAATTTGCATAAGTAGCTTTTATCTTATGCAATCTTACTGTAACATAGAAATTCCCCCAGAATTAAGGGTTAATATTAATAAAATATATTACATTTTGATATACTAGTCTAGAATAAAAATATAAAAAAAAAATACTAAAGTTACATTAAATCTATCTTAAAGAATATTATTTCCAATGAAACAAAAGAAATAAACACAAAAACTGACACTGAAGTTCTTAGCAATATAATAATGATAGTATAGAAATAAATCGACCAACAATGAATTGACATAAAATATCTATTGGTAATTCAACTTGCAGAAAATCAGCTTATGCTTTTATATAGATATTTAACTATATTCTTGGTTTAGTCACTTTGATGTATCCTGTTATTTTTATACTATATTTTATTTTTATTTGATAATGACTCAAAAATGCTTTTGGTTATTCTCAATGAAATTTGAATAAGCAGTAAAGGCATCAGTTCATAGTAATACTGTCCTCAAAAGACAAACATAACTTTGAAATCAAAAAAATAATTGCTCAGAAAACATCTACCAAACATCAAACATCAAGATAATTTGAAATATCCAGATTACTGGATAGAGAATTCAACCTCTGGCTGATTAATATGTAGTTGTCACCAGTTATTAATACTAATTGAATAGCAAAATGTCCTGTAGCCAAATTCTCTAATATCCCTAAAATATTTGAAAGGTTGACAGAATGAAAAATGCAGACAGCCGAATTATTCTTCCTTTCAGAACTGTTAATGTATTTCTATAATTAAACACACCGTATCAACGGATTCGTAAATAATTTCTATCACAGATAAATATCACAGAAAATATCTATTTAGCCAAATATGTTTCCATTTAATAAACTACTCTTGTAGCAAACATAAAGCTCTTATAAACTTCAACTACATCAAAAGGTTTGAGTAATTCATATTAGTGAAAGCTCAGAAAATCAGAAATCGTTTATGAATTACAAGGAAAACACATTTGTAAGCAAACTGGTCCATAAAAAACAACTGCAGTGGTAGTAAGAAAACTTCTCGGTTGAAATTACAGCTTTGAAGATTTCTGGATTGACAATTCCTTTAGATTGGTGTGTATATAATACTAGAGTAACTTGTTAAAAAGTGAAAAAATCACAGACACTTGTTTGTTTGGTGACCATAAAGTTAAAGATTTTGACAAACTTTTCACTCATTTAGTATTTTAGACTGATAACTATATTCATACAGAAATCTAAAACAATTATTAAAAATTAAGAATAAAAGGTTGACAACTACTAGGAATAGACTAATAAGAAAGTGTTGCTAAGTTCAATTATTTGAAGATGCTATCAGATGCATCTAACTGTTTGTAGATATCCATCTTGGCTGAATAAATGTATAGTTTTAAATAAGCCAAGTATCACTCAAAAAAATGTAAGTGAATTCTCTTTGCTATCATACCAGTCAATGGTCCTCAAGATATTAGTCTAATTATTGTTAACTTACCTTTCTCTATAGTGGAGGAGATGAAGGAGGAAGTTTTATAGAATATTATATAAACACATGGCAACTTCATTCCATTACTATCTAATTAGCTATTGATCAGGCAGATTCAGTGCTTGGGATGAAATAATCCACACCGAGTCAACCTGAGTTTTTAGTTGCAAGCAATAGAAAATAAATATAGATGATTTAAGTGGTACCAGAAGGTGGGAGAACCAGGCTCAGAAAATAGTAAGAAAAAGGAAAGGACTGGAGTTAGAATCACAGCACAGAATCAGCCCACTGAGACCATCACTGCTGCACTGTTGAATATTATTAGAAGCCAGAGACTGCAGAGCCATGGCTGCAAACTCCAAATGCCAGGTGTGTTCGCTGACACTTCTTTAATAGCTATTCCCTGCTTTAAGACCCCTAAACCTAGTTAAAATGCAGAGTAAGCCTGCTGGATTGGTAAAGGCATTTGCCCAGTCCATTTCTGCATGGTTGACCCAGAAAACAAGTTTCTAGCTTTTCAGTGTCCATGGTGGGAGGCAGCCTCTGCCTATGACTAAGACTCACAGAGAGTGTAAAGAGTGTTTCAACATGCAAAGGATGTTCATTTTTTGGGCAGATAAACAACAAACAAACAAAATGAGACAAATGCTTGCTAAACGACAGGTAGATAAAACTGGGAAAGCAGCATGGATGACAGTGGATAATGACACAGGCTTTGGCATCAGACTGATCTGAGTGTGAATTTTGGCTCCCCTACTTCCTAAATATATAACCTCCAATATGTTTCCTATCCTTTCTGAGCAGCTGCTAGTTTGTAATTTCCATGAGAGTACGAACAGTGTCCGTCTTGTTGGTTGTGGTATTCGCAGCAGCCAGAACCATGTCTGACAATGAGAAAAAGCTCTAAAATAGTTATTGAATGAATGACCGGGCCAAATCCCATTTTCACATACGACAGCAGCATGTAACATGCCTCCTAAACACCTAAACAGTTTATTTGTTTTTATAATTTATTCAGCTGATGTATTTCCCCAGCACCAGACTAAGATCCATAGAATCAGGGACAATACATTTTTTAAAAGATTTTTTTTTTTCCTGTGGCCGTTTAATGATTCGAGAAGATCTGCATATTTATTTTGTCACTGTTGATGAATGAGAAATACCAGTTAAAAGGAAATACTCCAAAATATGAAATACTTTTCTTAATATATTATTGTTAGAAATTATTTCCAATAAAATATGTTTCCAATAAAATAGAAACAAAAATCATATTTTTTATGATTATAAAAATATGAATAAGCCACCCATTTTTAAGTAAAGCAGTGGCCATTTTTGACATTTTCCCTAAGTACAGTAATTGATTCCACTCAATTATATGCAGATTTTTCTTACTAAAGAGAGTGCTTGTAATTAAAAGCTATGTGGATCCAAACACCTGTGAGACTATCTTCTTCCCTTAGCCCACCAGGTTTGTCCCAAACCTTCTCTTTAGAGAGGTCTCATTGTGTCTGTCAATCTTTTGTGTACATATTCATTCCTGATGGACCGTTAAATCTTTGGTCTCCCATCGGACAAGTGTTTCTATATAGGTGTTGCTCCAGATTCTCCTGGAACATAATTTCTTCCAAGAGAGTAGATGAGAAAGTCTTACAAGATGTTATTATTACTACAATTATTAGGACTAGCATTTATTGAACATTTGTTAAATGTCAGGCTCTGTGTTAAGGGCTTCGATGTGCAATTACTCTTATAATCCATTCTAAAGCCAGATGAAATAGGAACTATTATTATCCCCACATTACAGATAAGAAATGGATCTTAGATAGCTCACACAGCTGGTAGGTCATACAGCTGAGATTCAAACTGACCCTAGAACACTATGTGAAACCACCTCCCTCTGTTTGGGATTCTGACCACTAGTTACTCTCTCTTCTGTTTTAGCAAGGGAATTTTTTTTATGTTTACATTTATCTTTTAACTTTTATTTTATTTCCTTCAGAAAGAGACCTCATTTTGTTTAAGGAAAGATCAAGATTATGTAAAGGTAAGTATTGTCTAAGAAATTTTTATAAGTCATATCAATAAATGTGCTTTCAGTCCAGAGTCATGATCTTACAACGCATATGCAGCCAGACACAGCAAAATGATAAAGATGCAGCTTGTTAGGGTGACATAATTGTGAAATCTCTATCACCCTAGAAATTAATTGAGATTAGAAAGTGCAGAGATTAGCAATAAGGAGTTGCCTCTCAGGCATAAATGTTTGAATTTTGTTAGCTCTTCTCAAAAATAACATGAAAGAAAAATAATTCTCCAGTGTAGAAAAAATAATACAGCAGAAAAGTGACAAAAAATAATTCTGACCTATTTATTTTTCAATTTTACTATAGAAATCAACCTCTAAAACACATATATACTGGTGCTGGTAGTCAACTTATACTACTACTGTTTGTGGAGGTGATGCTGCAAATTCAACCAAAGTTGTACACATAATGGAAAAGCTTGAATTGCATGAAGAAAAAGAAGTTGACAGAAAAAGAGGGAGATTTTTTAATGCCATTTTTTTTCTTTATTCTTATTTTAATTTAAACTGAGAAATTGTAATGGTGTGTATTTAAGGGGCACAAAATGATGTTATAATATGTGTCTACAATAAGGAATGATTAAATCAAGCCTGTTAATATCTATCTGTCACCTCAAATACTTATTTTTTGGTGGTGAGAACATTTGAAATTTACTCTTTTAGCAATTTTAAAATATATAATATATTATTATTAACTGTAGTCACCATGTTCAGTAAATCTCAAAACTCATTGTTTCTGTCTAACTGAAACTTTGTACCTTTTGACCAACATCTTCTCATTTCTCCCCACCCCTTTGCCTCTGGTAACCATTATTCAACTCTCTGCTTCTATGAGTTTGATTGTTTAAGATTCCACATATGAGTGAGATCGTGTGCCTGGCTTATTGAACTTAGCAGAGTTCAGCCATCTTTTGCAAATGACAGAATTTTCTTCTTTTTAAGGCTGAATGGTATTTCATTGTGTATATATTGGTCTGTCCAGAAAGTATCCAGCCATGTAGCTCTTCTCATTGTATTAACAATGGCTGGATACTTTCCAGACAGACCTCGTATCTCACATTTTCTTTATCCATTCATCTGTTGATGGTCACTGAGATTGATTTCATATATTGGCTATTGTGAATAATGCTGCAACAAAAATGGTAGTACAGATATCTCTTTGACATACTGAATAGAATTACCATATGACCTGGCAATCCTACTTCTGGGCATATACCCAAAGGAGGGATAATTTTGAAGAGGAAGTATTTCACCATTCCATTCTTCTATGCATTTAGTGAGAATGTTAGTTATGATCAGACTCTCCCACTATCAAATCGTATTTTACAACAGAGGTTGGTAAACCGTTTCTATAAAGGATGAGATAGTAAATATTTTAGTTTTTTCAGGCTAGTTGGTCTCTGTCAAAACTATTCAACTCTGCCATTATAGCACAAAAGCAGCTATGGACAATACACAGACAAATGACCATGGCTGTATTTCACTAAAATCATACTTAAAAAAAAAAAAAAAAAAAGCAACTGGCCTATAGGCTATAGTTTGTCAATCTCAGGTCTAGAAGAGAGAGATTCAGAAACACAAATCCCCTGATAAATATAACTTAGACTCCTTAATTATGGAGTCTTAAAAGATCACATTTGTAGCTTATCAAAATTGTTGCTAAGGAAATATATGCTAAAATTCTTCATATTACCTATGAGTATAAACACTGAGGGAAAACACAAGGTATTCTATAGGTTAAGATAGTGAAATCTAATTAAGAATGAGAAATTTTTAACAAAGTCAAGATAATATGATCGTACTGTTAGTGAACCTGAGCAGTTATTACAGACTCTGGGATAGCATGAGTACGAGAATTTCATGAGAAAACATATGCATGTAGAAATATATTAATTGGCTTGAGACTATACTATTTCAGAATCTCACATGTCTGATTGTGGGTAATTTCTAAGCTCTTTACTGAGGTCTTTACAGACACATTTCCATGTAAACTCTTGCTACTCTTTGCTTCAACATTTGTGGAAGATTTGAAAAGTAGCGTGCAGTCATTTAGCATGCATACACACCTAAACATATACATATGTATGAGTAAAAAGAAAAAAGAGTGTATTATTTGAAGAACTAGCATTTTCTATACACAAAAACACCATGGAGGATACAGATTTGAGGCTCCGTGAGTAGAGAAAGAAAAAGCTGTCTGTCCATCAAAGCATTCTCCTTACTGACACTCTGGTTATAGACACTTATGAAAAGTCTACTCTGTGACCAGATATTATCTTCTGAATAAGCTCAATTACACCAAAGACACAGGAAAATAAGAGTAACAAATCATTCTTTCTCTGTGAATAAGAAAGCTTTTAGTCCCTTCCCAGTAACCCAGAGGTGAAAATTGGGCATTTTATAATGAATTTATTAAAGATTGCTGCCAAATATACTTTTCCTCATGTTTCCCATACATTGTGAGCTATACTGCAATTTATGCAATCAGTTAACTTGCTTTCTTATATCATTCCACCGTCCATTCCAACGCCTGACAATCCTATGGATTTCTATCTTCAAACCATTTCTCAAGCATAACTCCTCCTCTGTGCACCAATTGCTAATGTCTTTCTTATGATCATCATTGTACCTTATTCACACTTACAGAATAGTGTCCGAAGACACTTATCTACTGTCTTTAAAATCTCATCCTTAACATTGCTCCCAGAATTATCTTTTTAAAAGACAAAACAGATTATGTTTTTCCTATTTCAAATTTTCTAATAGATAAACCATACATACAAGATAAATTCCAAATCCTTGGCATAGCATACCAAGTACTCCATGATCTGCTCTTGGTCTGAAAGGCAATAAATGTACCATCCCTCTTTCCTCTGGCAATGGACCGTACCTCTTGACTATTAATATAAACTGGGATAAATTCATCATACCCATTCATGTTGATTGGGCCAAGGAGTTGGTATATGACCCAAAATGGGTCTATTAGAGTCCTCTCCTAAAAGTTTCAAAATCCAGCTGGAAAAAATAGCATTTGTTTTTTGTTTTTTTTTAATCTCTGGTCATATAGTAAGAGAACTTGAGTCCAGAACTGAAGTCCATTTTCAAAGACCTGTCTTCTACATCACTCTTGTGCAATAGCAGAGAAAAAAGAAACTGCACAAAGAAGAGTAAAAATGAGAAGTGCATACTATCCTGGCTACAGCTGTCCCTACACCAGCTTCCATATACCCTTCCCTATTCTGTGATACATACGATCGAGTGAATTTCCTGTTTTATTGTAGCTTAGACTACTGTATTGGAATATTGTGACTTGTGACTAAAGATTTTTGACTAATGCAAATGAAATTCTTCTTCCTCCGTTTAGTTCTTTCTGTCACCTTTTTAAAGACCTAGTTCATATCCATACTGCAACTTTATCCCTGCACTATTCTTTAAAATTACCCAGAGATCAGAGGCAAAGGCCCAACATACTCTTTTTTCTTCCTTAGTTTCATTCTTATCTTACATAAGGCTTGTCTTTTTTATTTTTCTGCATACCAACTGGTAGACTGTCAAGAGCTTTAGAATTTAACAATGGAACTTCCAAGAGCCCTGAGACATCATGATGGCACCAACAGAAATAAATCATATGGGGCAAAGCCAGAGGGACATTAAGTGTCCCTCCTAATGGGAGGGACACTTAATGAAACAACATAAACAAGAAGTTGTCAGATAAAAGATTGTAGGGAAGGAACAAGAGAGTAGACAATGGAAACTGATTTGTGATAGCCCCTGTTAAAGCACTTGTGATGAAGTATCATTAGCACTATGTATGTGATATTGGTGAAAGACTCCAGATCCCAAGTTAGAGAGCCTGAGTGTTTGCTGTGAGTATTTGGACAAATAAGTTAACTTGGTTAATATTCAGTTTTCTTTCCTATCATTGGGTCTTAACAGCTCTTCTGGATGTATCATACTTATGGTGTGAAGATGAAATAATAAATAGGTAAAATCTGAAATTAGATAGAACTTTGTGAATGAGAGAATTTTATACAGTACCTGACCCCAAAAAGAGTAAATCTCAGACTGGGGAATATCAGATGCTGAGACAGACTAATGGGACAAGGGTCTCTTGTCCTATACCCTTAGACACGCTGAAAGGAGCTGTATTTTTTATTAACTTACTTACTAGAACTGCCAATAGTTAAAACAGTACTACTTTCCAAGTAATGTAACTTTTTGAGGATAGCAGGGAAAAAGATCATTTCTGGTTTTCAAGGCCTGTATTCAATAAGTAATATAAATTCCTACCACTTGGTGAACACATGGCAATTTCCCTGATACCACTAAAAATTAAATAAGGAAAAAATGCAATTTGGTAGCTTCTTTAAGAGCTTTTTTTTCTTGCTGATACTGCAAGGTTTCAAGATAATTAGATTTATGAAACATCATAGCAAGAGCTCCCAATTTCAGCATTATGACAGGCCCATTGATAAAACCTGCTCAGGCAGAGACCAAGTTGGGGAAAATGACAGTTTATTATTCTAGTTCTCCTGAAGTAAAGGAAATATCCTTAGAAACCTGAATCCATCCATCCTCTTTTAAGGAGAAGGTCATTAGTCTTTTTCCATATTAAAATGAACACAAATTGAACATTCATAGATTGAATTCAGTTGCAGTTGGAAACTTAGCTGCCTACACATTTTAACAGACAATTTCTAAGTCAGAATATACTGATAACAGTTTAAGAATGTAGCTCTGACCTTATGACAACAGAGGAAGCAGATTTAAACCTTGTAAAAAATGTAATAAAATGTAATAATGTCCACTTATAAACTCAAGAGAATAGCAATGACAACTATTTTTATCACTAAATCTCAAGATTTGCAAATTTAGCATAATAGCCCTTCAATGTAAATATAAAACTACATAATCCATGATTCCATTTCTTTGCTATTTCTGTGTTTTCCTACAGTAGTTATTGAGCACCCATTTGTGTGCAAGACATTGAGCTGGAATAGGCATAAGAATATTGCATGGCACTACATTCAAAGAACACTAAGTACATGAATGGGAAAAGTGCTGATTTCTTGTCCCGGGCTTGACCTCAATTAGTTTTATGATTCTTGGGTAAGTCACTTCTCCTATGTCATTCTTTCATTGACCTTTTTTTTTATTGGTGGATTCCCATGAGCAGAAACAAGATTGAATGAGGAACAGTTAGACTTGGCCCCAGCCTTTATGGAACTGATGTTACAGTGGGTCAGAACAGGAGGTAAGACGAGTGAGCGAGTGAAGCTTCATCTGTATTTACAGCCACTGCCCATCACTCACATCACTGCCTGAGCTCCGCCTCCTGTCAGAGCAACAGCAGCATTAGGTGCAGGAAGACAAGCTCAGGGCTCCCGCTGATACTGCATTATGGTGAGTTGTATAATTATTTTATTATATATTACAATGAAATCATATGGGAAATAAAGTGCACAATAAATGTAATGTGCTGGAATCATCCCGAAACCACCCTCCCCCCACCAGTCCGTGGAAAAATTGTCTTCCATGAAACTGGTCCCTGGTGCCAAAAAGGTTGGGGACTGCTGGTGTAAACTGTAATATAAAGTATATGATGTGAAAGAACATTTAAAACTTGAGCCTATGATTTATTGGGCCTGAAATATCTATCTGAGGAAGTAAAATTTAGGCTGATACCTAAAGGAAGAGAGAACATTGTGTGCAAAGAACAAAAGTAGAAGTATAAAACAGGTTTGGGGAATTTAAGTCCAGTGTGGCTGGAATGAAAAGATCAAAGGGATAAAGACACAGGGTTGGACTCGTCAACCAGACACTGCCCAGATCCTTCAAGGCCTTTTAGACAAGGTAAGGATTTTGGAATGTATCATAAGTGAAATGAAAATTCACCAAAAGATGATAAACAGCTGAATAACATGATCAGATTTGTATCTTTAAAGATTACTCAGGCTGTGTGTGGTATAAATAGTGGATTGATAGAATAAGATGCAGCATTTGGAAGCAACAGACTAAGTTATACACACTGAAATGTGGATATATCTCCAAAAACCATAATAGGTACTGAATGAAAAAAGAAAATACATTCCACAGCACAATGACTTTCTATAATGATAGCATGACCAGAACACATACCAATAAAAGAGTATACATTAGACCCCTTAAAATGTCTGTTCTTGAAGGGGTGCATGGGACAGTGATGGGAATAAAATGTAATAAATAACTGAATAAAACAAAACAGGGCTTTTATATGGGCCAGCAATAATAGCAGGCTATGAACTGATGAGCATGATGAACATGAACCTCTGTACCTGAGTTCCTCCTCTGGCATGCACAAAGGGGTAGCATTGGAGATGACTTTCAGTGCATGTGTAAGGATGAGACAGGAAGGGATGAACAGTGTTATTTCAGGCACAGCATAAAGAAAGAAAATATTTTCAAAATACAAAGAATATTTGGGTAGGGGTGCAGTTTGGTTTAGTTTGGCTGGAATATAATTATAATAATAAAAACAGGGGGGAAGAAGAAAAGACTAAATTAAATTGAGTCTAGATTATTGATAATTTTACATACCTGAAACTTAGGAGTTGAGTTTTTGTTTAGTAACAAATTAAGAGGAACTGACTTGTAAACAGGAAAGTGATTGAAACTACAGGAGTTTGGTACACAGGCATACCTTGGAGATATTGTGTGTTCAGTTCCAGACTACTACAATAAAGCAAGTTACACAAATTTTTTTCCCAGTGCATATAAAAGTTATGTTTACACTATACTCTAATGTGCAAGAAGCTTTTATCTTAAAAAAAACTATGTGCACACCTTAACTAAAAAAATACTTTATTTCTAAAAAATGCTAACAATTATCTAAGGCTTCAGGCAGAAATAATTTACATTTTTTTTTTTTTTTGCTGATGGAGGGTCTTTTTCCTTCATGTTGATGACTGCTGACTGATCAGGATGGTGGTTGCTAAAGGTTGGAGTGGCTTTGGTAATTTCTTAAAATAACAGTGAAGTTTGCCACATTGATTGACTCTTCCTTTCATGAAAAATTTCTCTGTAGCATGAGATGCTCTTTGATAGCATTTTACCAACAGTAGAACTCCTTTCAAAATTGGAGTCAGTCTTCTCATACCCTGCTGCTGCTTTATCAACAGAGTTCATGTACTATTCTAAATCATTGTCATGGCAACAATGTTTACCGCATTTTCACCAAGAGAAGATTCCATCTCAAGAAACCACTTTCTTTGCTTATCCATAAGAAGCAACAACTCATTCATTCAAGTTTGATCGTGATATTGCAGCAATTCAGTCTCGTCTTCAGACTCCATTTCTAATTCTAGTCTCTTGCTTTTTTCACCATAGCTGTAGTTACTTCCTTCACTGAATTCTTGAACCTGTCAAAGTCATCCACAAGGGCTGGAATCAACTTCTTGAAATTCCTGTTAACATTGAAATTGTGATCTCCTTCCATAAATCATGACTGTTCTTAATGGTATCTAGCATCATGAATCCTTTCCAGAGGTCTTCAATTTGTTTTGCCCAGATCCAACAGAGGAATCACTATTTATGGCAGCTATAGCTCTATGAAATGTATTTATTAAATAATAAGACTTGAAAATCAAAATTACACCTTGATCCATGGGCTGCAGAATGGATGTTGTGTTAGCAGGCACGAAAACAACATTAACCTCCTTATACATCTCCATTGGAGCTCTTGGGTGACCAGGTGTATTGTCAATAAACTGTAATACAACAAAAGGAATACTTTTTCTGAGCTATAACTTTCAACAGAGAACTTTAAAATACTTAATAAACTATACTGTAAGCAGATGTACTATCATCCAGGCTTTGTTTTTCCATTTAAAGAGCACAGCCAGGGTAGATTTTGCATTACTTTCAAGGGCCCTGGGATTTTCAGAATGGTTAATAAGCATTGGTTTCAACTGAAGTCACCAGCTACTTAGCGCCTAACAAGACAGTCAGCCTGTCCTTTGAAGCTTTGAAGCCAGGCATTGGCTTCTCCTATCTATGAAAGTCCTAGACGGCATCTGCTTCTGATAGAAGGCTGTTTCATCTACATTGAAAATCTGTTGTTTAGTGTAGTTACCTTCCTCAATTATCTTACCTAGATTTCTGAATTACTTGCTATAGCTTCTACATCAGCACTTGCTGCTTCACCTTGCACTTTTATGTTAGGGAGACAACATTCTTTCCTTAAACCTCTGCTAGCTTCAAATTTTTCTCCTGCAGTTTTCTCACCTCTCTCAGCCCTCATAGAACTGAATAGTGTTAGGGACTTGCTCTGGATTAAGCTCTGACTAAAGGGAATGCTGTGGATGATTTGATTTCTATCCAGACCAAGACTTTCTCCATATCAGCAAATAAATCTGTTTTGCTTTCTTATCATTCATATGTTCACTGGAGTAGCACTTTAGTTTTCTTCAAGAACTTTTCCTTTGCACTCAAAACTTAACTAACTCTTTGGTATAAGAGGCCTAGCTTTCAGCCTATCTCAACTTTCAACATGGGAATGGCCAGTGGGTAGAGCAGTCAGTACGCGCACAGCATTTATGGATTAAGTTTGTCGTAAAGGCGTGGTTTGTGGTGCCCCACAACAATTACAATAATAACATCAAAGATTAATGATTGCAAATAATCGTAATAATAATAATGAAAAAGTTTGACATATTGTGAAAATTACTGAAATGTGACACAGAGATGTGAAGCAAACACATGCTGTTGGGAAAATGGCGCCAATAGTCCTGTTCGATGCAGGGATGCCACAAACCTTCAATTTATAAAAATCACAATATTTATGAAGCACAATAAAGTGAAGCACAATAGAACGGGGTGTGCCTTTATTTATAAAGTGTGCAGGAAAGATTAAATGGGGAGAGGGTAGTTGAGGAACTGGAAGCACAGAGACCAGGTAAAATGTTCACATAGTAGTCCGAAAAAACTAAAGCAGGTAGAAAACTAACCAAAGTCCAGGATAAAAGATTACAAGGAGTTGCCTGTGCATTTCCAGAAAGAATGGGGAAGATCAGAAATGAGAGTATGGAAATATCATCAGCAGGCTTGACTAAACATAGAAAGTGTTAGGGTCAAGATAAGAATGAAGCCAAAGAACTCATGGAATGATGGAGAATCAAAGGAATTGAGGTCTCTTTATCAAAAAGGAAAATTAAGACATGTATATAGAAATTTAATTTGCACATTTTGACTCTGTAATGTTAGGAGAATACCCAAGATGTATTTGAAGGTAGGTAATGAAAATTTAAGGTTGGAGTTAACTAACTAGAGATGGACAAGAGAGATATTGGAGGTAATATAAATTGGTAAGATCTTTGCAATACAACAACCTTGGATTTGAACTACTGATAACAATTATGCATTGCACATTATAACCTTTTATAATTTTTAATCAGTTCATCCATTTAATAAATAAATATTCTTTTAGTATTTATTAAATGTAGGATAATATAAGGAGTAGGGGACACAACATTAAAGAATAAAACACACTCCCTATTTTTATCACTCTTATAGTGGGAGGTTGTCCCATTCAAAATTTACTGAGCATCTATCAGGTGCAGAGGACTGGGATAGGCAGATGAATAAGATGTGTCTCTTTCTGTGTTGTGGGTACAAGTAGAGCTCTGGTGACATCCAGAGAAAGGAGACGCCACAGAGGAAGTGCTATTGAATCTTGAGGGATGATTAAAAGTCCATGAAACAGACAAAATACATTCATATATATTATCACCTTCTTTAATTCTGCTCACACCCTGTGAGGATGAAGTAAATACTCTATATTAAAGGTGTACTTCTTATAGGATATTCTGAACTGTCTAGCAAGATGAGAAAAATGACAGTTTGGTAGCCCAGTCGTCCTTGTGTTCCTCTTCCTTATTTCACTGCTTTGCTTAAAGTATGTTTTTGTTTGTTTGTTTGTTTTAATTAGGCTCTAAGTGGAAGAACAAAACTAGTCCTTTAAAACATTTAGTTTTCAGGGATATGAAGTGGTATGTTTTTCCAAACAAAATGTACAGTTTCTAAAACATTATGACTAATTCAGGTAATATATTCTCTAAAGAGAAGTTTCCATTTTTTCAGTCTGTCTGCATAGAGGCAGATTTAATGAACAAGTTAAAGATTCTCTGTCAATGATTTTTCAGTATTATTATAAAGGTGGCAAAGATTCCTCCTTTTGGCAAAAGGTACTTTACCCTTTTGTTTTCCAGACACTAATGTATATAAATGTATACGTAAAATATTTTCACTTCGATTCACAGGGTGTTTGATAGTAACATACTCTAAAGCATGTAAATTTTTGTTGAATTTAAAATTAACTGCCAATTTTTAAAATGTTAAGTATTATTCCCTAAATAAAGTGGAAATAAAAATTTATTTTGCATAGCATGCCTTGTGTCTTCTAAGAAGCTTTTTATTTCTGTTTAATTATCTACTTCTTCCTGTCTATCAGTGTCAGTAGCTGTCAAATATGAGTCAAGGACACCCTGCTTTGGTATCTATGCAAATAGGATTCAATTATCCCCAATGAGTTTGCAAAACTTGCATAAGTCATTAATTTGAAAAACATGAGGATTAACACAGGGGATTTGGAACCTATGTCAATGGTGTTTTAAAATTACTCCCATTTAAACTTTGATTTTTAACACTCAGGAAATTTCTAGTGCAACTAATTTTAACTACTACAAACCATAACTTACACAATAAAAATACAACTGGTCAAGTTCATTATCTTATTTCTAGCACAACTTGTCTAAAAATTAGTATCTCATGCTTCTTCTGACTGAAGAACTTCTTTTAACATTCCTTTTATGCAGGTTTTCTCATAATTAATTCTCAGGTTCTTTTTGTCTAAAAAAGTACTTATTTCATCTTCATTTAAAAATCATTAATAGACTTCATTATTTGTACAGTTTCACATTTTCTAAAAAGTTACAAAGACACTACAAAGAGTTTCTATACACTTCATACTCAGTTTCCCCCATTATTAACGTCTTCCATTAGTATAATTTTTACAATTAATGAACCAATATTGCTATGTTATTAGTAGCTAAAGCCTATAGTTTATTTATATTTCATAGTTTTTACCTAATGGGCTTCAACTTTCTTGTTTTTCTTCAGTACTCTGTATTTTTGTCAGTATTGTATTGACAATTCTAGATCTCTTGCCTTCTCATACAAACTTAAGAATCAGTTTGCCAGTATCCACAATACAGCTTGCTGAAATGTTGGTTGAAATTGTGCTGAGTCTATAGATCAAGTTGGGAGGAAGTTACAGCTTACCAATACTAAGTTTTTCAATTCATGAACATGGAATATCTCTCCATATATTTTTATCTTCTTTGATTTCTTTCATCAGAGTTTTCTACTTTTCTGCATATGACACCCATACAAATTTTATTAGATTTGTCCCTGAGTATTTGTTTTCTTTTCTTTTTTGGTGTTACTGTCTTAATAAATGGTATTTTTTAATTTCAAATTCCAAATGTTCATTACTGGTATATAGGAAAGAATTTGACTTTTGTATACTGACCTTGTGTTCTGTGACCTTGTTAAACTGGCTTATTATTAATAATTCTAGGAGTTTTTCTTTATTCTTTGAGAATTTCTACCTAATATCATTTGTAAACAAAGTATTATTTCTTCCTATCTAATATATATATATTATTTTATTTTATTATCTTAATTGCTAGAACTTCCAGTATGATATTGAATGGGAATGGTAAGAATGACATCCTTGCCATTTCCTGACATTGTAGGAAAATACCCAGTTTCTTCACATTAACTATGATGTTAGTTGTAGGTATTTCATTAACTATAGGTTCTTTATCAATTTGATGGCATTCCTCTTTTTTTGTTGTCGGTCTAGTATTATGATGGGCCCCCTAAAAAGGACGTTCTTCATTTCTGTTACTGTGTTTTTGATTTCTAGAATTTCCTTTCGATTATTTTTTAGAATTTCCAACTCTCTGCTTACATTACCCATCTATTTGTGCATGTTGCCTACTTTTTCCAATAGAGTCCTTAACATATTATTCATGTTTATTTTAAATTCCGTGTCAGATAATTCCAACATTTGTTTTATAGCTGAATCTAATTCTGATGCTTCTTTTGTCTCTTTGTGTGTGTGTGTGTGTGTGTGTCTGTGTTTCTAGCTTTTTGGCATTCCTTTTAATTTTTTTATTGAAACCTGAACACTTGTGTCATCATAGGAACTAAAATAAACCTTTATTATAAAGACTATGTTGATTAGCTAGCAGTTGGGCTTTATTTAATGTTTTCTCCAGCAGTAAGTGCTGGAGTCTTGAAATTTCACTAGTGTCTTTATTTTGTCTCTCCTCTTGACTTTGAACATTTCATTTAGCTGTAATCTACTGTTATTACACTGGATACCTGTTTACATGGCAGAACAGTGTGTGAGAAGAAAAGCCTAATGTAATCTTATGATTAAACTAAATTTATGCCTTTTATTGGGCCTCTGTCTCTGGGATGTAACTTTCTTTCACAGGTATTTCTCCAGTAGTATAGCTTCTATCCTCCCTTTCTTTCCTCACCCTGCCTTAGGTGAGACAAAACTAGAGTGATCTGGAATAGGAGGAATGTCCTCTCTGTGGTGAGAGAAGGCTCTAGTAAAATTTTTTCTCTTAGAAAGAGTAGGTCTTTTTTTATGATGAATGCTCTGAATGCATTCCACAATGATCGCTTGTCAACCTGTCCCCCACAAGAGCCAGAACTAGAACTTCTTTTTATTTTTTGTATTTTGAACCTTTATCATGAGAACCCAGTGGAATTCTGAAGGTAAAACCCATGAAATATGGGGGCACTTCTAAGACTGATGTCCACAGAGATTGCCATTTTCATGCTAGTCCACATTTGGCCTTTAGCGTTTGTCAAAATGACCATCTTTGTGTTTATACCCACTTATGGCTCCATCAGCTACTGCTGCTATAAATAGATCTTGGCTGTGACTATCTACATTGGTCTGTTCCTCCAAATTTTAAGGTGGTAGTTTGCCCTACAACATCAGTTATTTGATGTGTCCAAGAAAAGTTGCTAATTTTCAGTTTGTTCAGTTTGGTTTTTTTTATTTCTTTAGGATATTATGGGAGTACAAACATTTTGGTTATATGTAATGCTGCTTGCCCTGCCCAAGCCAGGGTTACAAGCATGTCCCTCCTCCATACAGTGCGTTCTGCTTCCATTAGTTGTGGGTTTACCCTCCACTTCCCCCTGATTGGCACACAGTGAATATTACTACCATGTGAGCACCTTAGTGTTGGTCAATTAGTACCAATTTGATGGCGAGTACATGTGGTGTATGTTTTTTCATCTTTATGATACCTCACTTCGAAGGATGGGCTCAATCTCTATCCAGGATAATATAAGAGGTGCTAGATCACCATTGTTTTTTGTAGTTGAGTAGTATTCCATGGTATACATATGCCACATTTTAGTAATCCACTCATGTATTGGTGACAAATTCTAAGTCTTAACATATTGGGCATGAAATAAGAAATCTCACCTTCATTTTTGAAAGATAGTTTTACTGGGTATAAGATTCTTGGTTTATAGGTTTTATTTGTTTTTCTTTTTTCTTTTTATTTTCAACATCTTGAATATTATATCCTAGTGGCTATTGGCCTACACTGATTCTGATTAGAAATCAGTTGTTAATATTATTGGGGTTCTTTCATATAAGATTAATCATTTTCTTTTTACTGTTTTCAGGATTTTCTCTTGGGCTTTCAACATTTTACTATGATGTGTCTGAGTGTGAATCTCTAGGTTTATTTTACTTGGACTTCACTAATTTCTTAAATATGTCAATTGGTGTTTTTCATTAAGTTTGAGAAATTTTTCAAACACTATTTCTTTACAGGTTTTCCTCTACTTTTAGAACTCTTAAATGTATGTCAGTGAACTTAATTGTATCCCACATTTCTCTGAGGCACTGTTCATTTTCCTTTATTTTTTCTTTTTTCTCTCTGTTTTTTAGAATGCATAAACTTTACTAATCTATCTTCAAGCTCATTGACTCTTCTACCAGGTCAAATTTACTGTTGAATCCCTCCAGTACATTTCTCATTTTAGTTACTATACTTTTCAATTCCAGAATTTACTTTTGGTTCTTATTTTGTAATTTCTCTCTTCTTATTGATATTCTCTATTTTTGAGACATTGTCAACATATCTTCTTTCGACATAGTTTCCTTTAGTTATTTGAACATATTTAAAATGGCTACTTTAAAGTCTTTTCTGCCATATTTAACATCTGGGCCTCTTCAAAAGCAATTTTAGTTGCCTCTATTTTTTTTTTCTTCTTCTTCTTTTTGTGTATGGGTCACATTTTCCTTTTTCTTTGAATGTCATAATTTCTTCTTGAAACTGGACATTTCAAATAATGTATTGTGGCAACTTTAGATACCGGGTCCCTCAACCCTTAATGGTTGGTGTGCTTGTGTTTGTTTGTTTGGTTGTTTGTTTAGAGCTTTGACTGAAGTAACTTTGTGAGGTCTACTTCTCCCACAGGCTTCAGCCTCTGGTATCCCTTTTAAGATTGCTTGTATATGTGTGTGTATTTTCTTATAGCTTGATTATCTAAGGATTGCCCCTCAGGTGGCATACACCACTTAATGGTTAACACTTTTTTGTTTAACCCCATTGACTAATTAGACACCTGATTAGCAAATAACCTCCAACTTCTCTTGGCAAAATTAAGAAGAAATCCGATAGAGATAGTGGTAACACAGATATAGTTGATTCTCATTATTTGTGACAATTATATCCTACAAACTTGCCACAAAGACTGAATCGGCAAATACTAAACCATTGTTCTTAGGTGAAATACAGGGTTAGATTCCTACACGCCTCTGGTCACAACATTTTCATCAACTGATCAATACATAACCTTGTTTTATTTGTGTCTCTGTCTAAAAATAGCTTATACAATATATATTGTTGGTTCATCAACATTGAATTCATAGTCAACAGCACTGCAATGCATTCCTGCATGAAGCTTATCTAACTTATCTAACACACATATTTTCTTTATAAGGTACATCATAGTCTTCTTGTGCTTAGGAACACTAGCTAGCACCTCAGCACTATGCTTAGGGGCCATTTTAAATAGAGAAATTACAATGAAAAGTGCACAAATGTGGGACTATACAGGCAGGAAAAACATCACTTGTTTGCAGTGTGGAAGCTAAAATAAGAAGACAGAGCATTGCTTCATTTAACCTCTACTGGGAATTTGCTCGGCTGGTGATTCAGATTTTTTGCTGCTCTCTGCAAATGCCCACAATTGTACTGTGAATGTTGATTTTGGAGTTACAAATAAATTGTAGCAAATGGGCAATTCACACATATAGAATCCATGAATAATGACAATCAACTGCTTATATGTGAAATAGAACAATTGAATCTGCAGATTTGTGTAAGAAAATGCTGGGAGCTAGTGTCCTGGGCACTTTCATAGTAAAACTTACTATCCAAGTATCCATTTCAGGGACCAAAAATTTTTAGATTATTATATTTCTGGAAAACTCAACAAGATATTTTAACTTTTTGCCTCATTAAAGTGGTTGGTATATTAGCATCACAATTTTATTAAGTAGTTACATAATTTTTTTTTTATTCTTTGAGGTCTTTTATTTTTACTTTGCTTCATACTTGTAAAATCTATGTGCTGCTTATAAGATAGATAAAAATAGGAACATATGAGTCCAGTTCATAAAGACATGAAGAGCCCAGAAATTAGTCATTAATAAAAATATTGTTATATTTTCTCTGTACTGAGCTTCCATATTAAAGACTGCGACAGCTTCCATTAGGATATTAAATATAGATTATGTGCAAATTTCAAATTCATGGCATGTCAATTACCAGACTTTAGCAGAAGAAGTTAAAGTAACTTTCCAGCATAATTTATGAGACTGCAATATTTTTTAATTTATTTGCCTCTACCTACTATGAATTAAAATATGCAAGTTTAAATATACACATACAACCATACATATATACACATACATACCCATATATACACACATACATATTTTAACAGAAATGAATAGTAAGAAAATAATTAACAGTAGACCAAATACGCTATGTTACACACATTCTATTGTCTTAGCACAAACATAAACAATTGATCTTTCTATTTTATCTGCATTCTTTTTTGATGAATGCTGAAAATTGATATTGTCTGTCCTAAATATATATAACAATGGAAGACACTCATTCTCTTCTAAATAATACACATTTTTCATATTTAACTGCTAAATATTCTCATAAAAGTGAGAGCATTACTTGGTAGTAGCATGTGTATTTCAGTATTGCTTATGTCATTTTAAATACAAAATCACACCACTTTTAGCTCAAAACTATATTTTCTCAGTATCTTCATAGGAATAAGACATCACAAAAAAACAGCTACAGGTAATTTATAAAATAATATTCCTATGTATGGATTTTGCATTACCTGATACTAGATAAATACATAGATAAATCCTATGACACATGGTATCAACTTCCTAATATAATTTTGATTTTAGTTACTTTTTGATAGTCTCTAAGAAAAAAAATTAAAAAATACTCTTTTGGGATTAAATTTTTGTTTCATTTCAAAGGTAAAAAATTTCCAAGCTGAAGAAAAATTTTTGAATTATTGTGTGTTATAAAACTTTAAAATACATACTTTTTTCAGGAAAGGAAAGGCTTTTGATTCAGAATACACACACACACACATATTTATACCACACACATATATATGTCATGAAGTAATAATTACTGTGAATATTTGAAACTTAGTTTTAATATTCAAATATGAGAAGGAATAGCTTTGTTCATTGTAAAATAAACATAAAATTACACTTTTACAGTTTGTAGAGTACATATTAGAGCTAATAAGAGAATATAAGTGGGGTAATATAGTTGTTAGTAGCAGAATCACAGAAATCTAGTTATGCCTTTCAACATTATATAATCATCAAGAATTTACTCTGTGTCTAGCTCTGTGCAGAGGATTCTGAAGAATGTTCACCATTTAAAAGCATGGCATCTGCTCTCCAGTCATCATATACAGTAGAAAAGGAAAGACATACAGAAACAAATGATTATAACAGAGTATAGTGATGCCAAATTAGAAGTTAAATTCAAAATATAGTGACAGCTCAATGAAGGAAGTAACCAGATTTGTCTACGATGAAAAAATCAGGAATGTTTCATAGAAATTACACTAAAGGGTCTTGAAGAATAAGTAGGACGTCGTTAGGCAAAAAAAGTGGATGAGTATTCAATGCAGAAGATGTGTGTACACAGTGAAGCACAGTGTGTCTAGAGAATTATAGGTAGTTGGTTGGACCCATATTAATGAATTTGGATTTCAACCTGTAGGTATCATGAGGTGTTGAGGTGCTGAATAGTTTTAGTAGAGGGGTGCATAGTTGATTTTTCATTCAAGAAGGAAGGAAGAGGATTAGGAGGTGAAAGATATTAAAAAGGAGCTCTCTTGGGAGTCAAGTACAGTATTCCAAGGAAAAGATGAAAAAAATTCTGAATTAGAGTTCTACCACTAGTAATCAACAGATGAAGACAGATGTGAAAGCTCATTAAAAGGTATAATTGACAAAAAACAGTACTTGATTAGTTGCGTGAGGCTGAAAAAATAATCTAAGATAATGCCCAAGTCTCAAACTGAACGGTTGGTAGTTCCAATAATTAAGAGAGGGCATGTGAGAGAAGTGAAAGGGAAAGGAAGAAGAGACATAAGAGAAAAAAGAATGAATCAGATTTTTGATATGAGAAATACTCAGCTGATGTGACGTTGACATTGTCTATGTGAGTCTGAAGAGCAGATTCAAAGTCTGGATTTGACATGTAGCCTTGAATTCTTACATTATTTGGATGCCTATTTCAGGCTCTTCTCTGATGTGATTGTATTCTCTTCATTAGCTCAGTTTCACGTACCAATGTAGAGGTAAGCGTTTGTTATCTAGCTTCAGTCCCATTGCTCTTGAATGGCTCGAGCAGGAAGACACAGACAGCACATTAGAAAGTCAAAGGAATTCTTTTTTTCAAAGGTGGAGAAGGGAGACCGTCAGTCACTAGACTCTCTTTTCATCCACTCCTAATTTCATCCGCCAGTGACTGCAGATGAAAGCTCTGAGGAAGCTCTGAGGAGCAGGAATGCCAGGATTTATTAATCATAAGAAGGCATGGTGCTATGACAGCTCTTTGTCAACTTTCATCAGGTAAGTCGCTACCCTGTAAGTAAGTAAGCTGGAGCTACACAGGACTTGCTTCCTTCCCAAGTGGAAAGCAGATAAGCAACTTGTGGGCTTGGGCATCATTGCCTTGACTAAGATATCCTTTTTGCATGCTGACCCCTGATTGTTGTGACCTAAGTTGCTGGTCATTTGCCACTTGCTGCAAATCTGGATTCCTAACCCTCTTGTTATGCCCTGATCTTTCAGAGTCTATGAATTTCCAGGTGCTTTGATTTCTGCCTTGCTTCTCTGGGTTTGTCTGCTCTGCATTTATGCCATACTTCCTTGATCTTACCTAAAGATCACACTCGACCTCCATCTCAACATTCAGGTACTGCCCAAGCACACCAGCTGTCACCAGGACAGTTCTTTCCTCAAGCCCCACTCCTCACTGCTGTCTATGGTACCAATTCTAATAGAGGCCAAAACTAGATGGCAGTGAAGAGTGGGAATATGAACATAAAAACATCAGTTGTTAGAGTCACAGTATCCTCTGGGTGACTAACTTTTTATTTCACTTTGACATTGCCCATAGAGTATTCAGTTCTACTTATTTTTTAACATATAATTTTGGAGAAAAAGAAATCTACTACCTCTAAAAGAAATTATCTGCAGAAGCCATGGTATGAGTTGAGACGGATTTGATCCCTAGAGGAATACTTTCCAAGTTACATTAATAAAACTGCAAATAAAAAACAGAAAGTCATGAAACGCAGAAGTTTGTTTTGGTATGTGACATCATCAGAGTCACCTATGGATATGTATTATATTGTATTACAAGTTAAATCATAAAATGTTGTTGAACATATGTGCAATGCAACATACCTTCTAACTCAAAACATCACTCTTACTTTTCTCTTTATCCATCATATTTAGCTTTTCCTGTAGTTTCTGGTTTTCCTAGTGTCCTTCTTCATAAATTTTTTGCAACAAAGTAAATACCAGATTCAATATCTGTTCAATATTCATGTCACATTAAAAATTGTATAATTTTAAAAGTGTGCTCACATGTATTATTTTATTTGTTTGTCACATAATTTCTTAAGATTGTCAGAGAAAGTATCACCATTATGTTCTAAATGAAGAAACTGACCTTCGTAAAGGTTTATACCAACGATTAAAAGAAATCCATAGTTTATCTAAAAGTGCTCACCTTGACACTTGCTATTCCCCTATCCTGCTTTATTATTTTTCTTATTATTTATCATCATCTAATATACTATGCATTGTACTTATTTTTCCTATTTTTGTATATTTTCCCCAACAGACTAGGGTGTAAACTCCATAGGTAGGGAGTTTTCTCTGCTTTGTATACTACTGTATCGCAGAACCAAGAAAAATTATTAGCACATAGCAGGTACTCAGTACATATTTAATAAATGAATAAACATAAGATTGAAAGAAGACTTATTAGTGATAATAGATGCCTGAAATTAGTGGACAAGTGGCTTCAAGAAGTTATAGCTAGCATAATTTGAGTACTTGCCAAATGCCAAGCATTGTTCATACGTATGTGATCTCATGATGGAGTTTATCATCATGGTGGGTAAGAGAAAACCAACTCCAGGGTGAGGCTTCCTGGATTTAAATCACAAGTTCACCCTTACCAGTTTTGTGGCCTAAGAAAGGTTATGGAATCTTTAAAACTTCAATTAGAAATTTGCATTATAGGGGTGATAAAAATGCTGCTTAACTAATAGACCTTTTGCAAGGGTAAAATGAGTGACCTATGGTAATTTCTCAGTCAAATGATGTTGATTTAAGTAATAGTAATCCTTTCAATAACCCAATGTGCTATGTACAATTATTATCTCCAGTTTACAAATGAGGAATGTGAAACAAAGTGAGATTAAGAAATTTGCTAAAGATTATGAGGCAAATTATAACTTCAGATCACTGTGACCCCAAAGTTCATGTTCTTAACCACACCAATATGCAGTCATTTGGAAAATAACTTTAAAATCAGGAGAAAATATGTTTTGCGAAAGCAACCAGAACATTATTATATACTGCCAACATCCTAACTGAAAGTTATTTATTTATTCCAGTTTTAAACTTAATGTCGTGTGCTGAAAAGAACCTGGGATTTCTGAGCAGAGAAGTAAACATGATACAGTCATATGCCCCATCACATTTCAGTCAATGACGGGCCACTCATATGATGGTTGATCCGTAAGATTACAATGAAGCTGAAAAATTCCTATTGCCTAGTGATGTCATAGCCATCATTCTAGCAGAATGCATTGATGCTGGCAAAAACAAGTCTACTGGTCTGACAGTCGTATAAAAGTATAGCACACACAAAAATATAGCACATAGAGTGCATAATACTTGAAAATGATAATAAATGACTATGTTTCTAGTTTATGTATTTACTGCACTTTTTATCATTATTTTAGGGTGCACTCCTTGTTTAAAAAAAAAGTTAACTGTAAAACAGCCTCAGGCAGATCCTTCAGGAGATACTCCAGAAGAAGGCATTGTTATCTTAGGAGATGACAGCTCCATGCATGTTATTGCCCCTGAAAACCTTCCAGTGGGACAAGACGTGGGGGTGGAAGACAGTGATATTGATGATACATAGCACATATAACAATATATCAATAATGCATGTATTGATCATAATTTGTGTTAGTTCTCTCTCTCTCTCTCTCTCTCTCTCTCCACGGCCCCCTTCCTCCCTCTTTCTCCCCCTTTGTCTCTGTCTCGATTATTCTGCAGTTTGTGAATGTGTACACATAGAAATTTAGGAATCTGTGAATGATGGTTGAAATTATTTGTCCTGAGAATTTCTTTACAGCAATGACTGATGAAGAGTCATTGCCAGGTAGATGTGATACATATTTTTGTGTGGACATATACAGAAAAATAAACAGAATAAGAGAGAAAGAATAAAATAGAAAGAGCTAACGACACTGGGGCTACTGGGGCTGAACTCCCAGGGGAAAGACAGCTCATAGATACGTTTACTGGAAGTCTACAGCTTAGCTGCCTGGAATAAATACACTTGGCTACTGGCTTTTCTTTTTCCTCAAATAGGGTCAGTGGGGTGAGCTCTTATGTATAGAGGAAAATGGTTTCAGGAAATTGAATAGGTGGTTATAGTGGAGTCTCTTTATAACCTTCACCAAAATTTTCAGTTTATTCTCAAGTTGGGGGAGAGAAAGAGAGAGATTCCTTGCACTATTTCTTTCTACCTATTTCCTGTTTACCAAAATTTCAACATTACTTTTTTTCCTTGAACTATATTTTTATTTGAATCAGATGTTCATTAATGTTTTCTTTTGATAAAATTCAATCAATTCTCAGATTTGCTTTTTTTCCAGTAGGGTTTGTGTATTTCCACTGATTTTTATGTTCTACTAATTATCATGAATAATCTGTCAAAAACCATTCACATGTAGTTCTTGTTAGAAAAATTTTTTCACTTAAAGATAAATTTTTTAAGTGAAAGAAAATCTAAACAATCACTAACACTTTAACATTTATTGGTTAATGTAACACTTGGATAAAGACTGTGTATGTGTATATATATGCTTGTGTATACATATACCTACATATAAGCATGTGTATTGATATATGTATATACATGTACATATCTGAGTGTGTGTATTAATCTGAAGCTCTGCAATCATAATTTTCTGTTATATCTTTTGGCTGATTAAAATTCATTATGCATTGTTGTAATTCTAATTCTAAATTCTCAACATCAGTGAAATATAAACAAGCAAGGGGATATTCAGTAATTCAATTTAGCAGTAAAGAATTGGATAGTGGATGCCATTGGAGTGTGATTCTAGCAATATCTGGAAAATTCCTAATCTTTGAACCTGTGTCACCAATGGGCAATGCTGCATATAGAGAAGTCAGTCCCAAAGCACAGGAAGTTTGACAAAAGAAAGAAATGAAAATGCCCCACTTACCACAGGTATATTCATGATAGTCTCTTTGTATACAAAAGTAACATGAAATGTATTACACATGTCTGACCCACAGCTGACACTATGAATTCTACTCAGAGAGGAGGATTTTATAGCAGGAGCACAGAGATTGTCAGTCAGTCCTATAGTCAAATCTTAGTGTCAACATTTCTTAATTATGAAACTTTGGGCAATTTACTTAATATATGTAATGTTTTATCTTTTGGAAAATAACACTAATAATGCCAGCCTTACAGAGTTATTATGGAAATGAAATGCTGTATGTAAATCATTATGGTCTCTAGGTTATAGAGTGCCTCTTCTATCATCATCATAGTCAACATTGTCAT
Organism: Varecia variegata; assembly: GCA_028533085.1. Lineage (NCBI taxonomy): Eukaryota > Metazoa > Chordata > Mammalia > Primates > Lemuridae > Varecia > Varecia variegata. Next base: position 115,732,332 of record CM052438.1, read on the forward strand.
CATACTAGCATTACTTATCAGTATTTTTTACTTTTTTAAGATTAGATAATAGTTAGAAATCAGATAAAGATGAAGAATATAAAAATTGAACCATCTAACAAAGGTGTTAAAAGAATCAGAATCAAGTTGTCAGACCAAAGTAAAAAATATGGGAAGATTAGGAGATAATTAAACCAAAGAGATTTTTTTAAAAAAGAAAATAAAAACCTTAGGAATTAGGTGAATAGATTTGGAGAAGATAATGAGAAAGCAAATTTGGAACTCCACAGGTTATTAGGCAGAGGGCTATTGAGAGGCATAGGGGTTTACATGTCTAAAGCAGAGGTATCTATCTTCAGTGACCAATAATTCTCTTCTCTTTGGTTCAGGTACATACTTTCAAGCTGTCTGAATGCCTTTCTACACATCTAAGTAATTTTTAGACTTGGCAATGTGCATTTATAATAAAGGTTGAAAATTATTTTCAGAAAATACAAGCAAAGACAGAGGGTATTCTAATGAATGAACATTATTCATTCAGTAGTATTCTACATTATAATATATTACAATACTCTAGTTTCTGATTCTTAACCTTGATGTTTGGAAGAGAGGTGCTCTTTTCATTAATATTTTCTGGAGTATTTGTATGTGTTTTATATGTATGTGTATGAAAATGACATACCACTGCGGCATCTGTTAGTCTATTTCTATGCAAATGTACAATGTGAAACTTGCCTACTTTTATGTGTATGATATAATGCATAAAAATATTCCTTAAAAATAATTCTATAGTTTCCCTTTCAGTTGACAATATAGATTGGGTAGTAGGGCATTTAGTTGGACAAAAATATTCTAGTAGGATATCTACTCCCAAATCTATGCCAACTAAAATAATGATGATAGTTCTAATCATGCAAGACCAGGACCCCTAGAGTTTTAACCCCTGGGATCTTACTTCTATCATGTCTTCATATAAAAAGTTAGTGTTGGCCGAGGCACTTAATAGGTGTGTGAAAAAAGGAGAAATAAATCCCTAAAGCAGGGGAAAGATACATTTTAGTCAAGATAAGATTTTTCTTCTTGTTCTATACATCTCTCCTTAAGCTGTATGAAGGTGTCTTTATCTGCCACTATGTTCCCTGATTCAGATGCATATACAGCATACCTTGGAGATATTGCAAGTTTGGTTCTAGATCACTGCAATAAAGTAAATATTACAATAAAGCAAGTCACACAATTTTTTTCCCAGTGCATAGAAAACTTATGTTTATGCTATTCTGTAGTTTAAGTGTGCAATAGTATTATGTCATAAAAAAACAATGTACATACCTTAATTTAAAAATACTTTATTGCTAAAAATGCTGACACAGAAACAAAGTGAGCACACGCTCTTGGGAAAAATGGTGCCCATGGATTTGCTCAATGCAGGATTGCTACAAACCTTCAATTTGTAAGGAAAAAAAAAAGTATATATGTGTGTGTGTGTGTGTGTGTGTGTATCTTTAAATCACAATACAATGAGGCACAATAAAATGAGGTATGCCTGTATAAAGGAAGGTGAGAATTGACTGGAAAATGCAATCTACTCAACACCCATCCACACTGATTAGTACCTCCCTTCCCATAGCGAGTATTGAGCTCCATATAAAGTGATTTATTATTTTCATTAAATACAGGTGATCATGCCTATAAACAGGTTTTCTTTTCATTAATAAGAGAATGTCAGGATCTTGAGTCCCAAGCCATTGCTTTTAATAAATACAATTGACTCTAATGACTATTTATAGATTTTTCAATGATTATAAATTGTTTATAAGCTCTGTTCAAACCACACAAAGCACAAAAATAAATCATCTCAGGATCCACATTTATAAATTGGAAAAAAATAAGCTTGCCAAAGATTTACAATAATTGGAATGAAAATAATCACTAAATAAAGCTGAACCAGTTGGCTTTTACCAAATTAGAAACACATTTTCTTAAAACTCAGGAAATATTGAGCAATAGCATTCCAAGCACCATATTCTGTTCTCAATGAGGCAGTATAACAAGCCAAACTATTGTTAATTGTACAGAATTACTTGTTGTTATAAAAAGAACCTGGGGTGTTCCCATTGAAAGAAAATGAAGTTGCAGTTACTTTTTTATAGTGAGTTTACCTCTTCTTTCATAGTATTAAAGAGTATCATAAATAGGAAAATAACATGCCTTGAATGATAACTTTCTTCTTGTGAAAAGATCAAAATAGCACGAAGTAACTGACACAATCATATTTTCTAAGTCTTTGCTTTGAAATTTGCAAATCCCAACTCATAAATGACTTGTAAATAATTGATCCAGAAATCTGTTCAGCTCCCACAGCATAAACAAAGGAAATGCCCCTCCTTTTGAAAGCAAAACATTTTCTTATGTTCCACAAAAGGCTAAACATTTAAGCCGTTTAATGGATCACTGTGGGAAGCTTTACTCAGGGATGCATAAAATGAATGCATTTTTATCAAAATGGTGTTTATGAGATCTCATTCAGCCTAACCGTACATCTGCATAGGTTATTAAAAAGTCAAAATGTCTAATGGGCAACTGGCATGCAGTTAAGCTTTAGTCAGCATTTTCTGTTCTATGCTCCACAAATCACAATAAATCCAGAAAGAAGTCAATTGTAAATACTTCCAAACGCTACCGTTGCACAGTGGGATCAGAGAAATGCAGTAACTAAAGAGTCTCACATTTAGGTGAGTGAATTAAAAAGTTTTAGTTTAGATAGGATTTAGATTTAACAGCTCTTTCCACACAAGCTGAAACATATCACACTATCTCAGACTTCATTCTGCGGTATTAGGAACTTCATTTCAGCAGGTTTAGCAATGGGCTCTGCAGATTATGAAGATCTGTTATAGCTATGTTGCTGAGCAGTGAGAAACTTGAAGACTGGAGACTTAATCGTTTTCTGATAGCATTTTGATTAAAGTTGCAAATATTTAGCTATCATTCATTTAGAGGTTTGCAGCATTTGTGCATTTGCAGTTATTTATTTTGGGGAATGTTATATTGAACAATGTGTTAGCCAAGGGTTTCCTTGTGAACTGTTGGAAAATGACCGCCTAAATATGTAAGGAGAATTTAGTTAGTGTGAGTAGATGGCACAAGGTCCCCCATTGATAAGTCTAAATCATTAAAGTGGACAAGATTCCATGGGCAGCAGTATTGAAGTCTTTCTGGCTTATCCTCTGGTTTTATTTTTGAGGAAAGGAGAACACCTGTAAAATATAATGCATGAGGGCTAAGCAATATTGGCAGTTCCCAACCCAATCATTACCTGCTCTAGACATAATGCACATTTAATGCTATTTGAAACCCCACAAAAAATGCAGGAGCATCCTTGGGAAGGCTTTAAAGCAATGATGTTAATGTTACAGAAAAAAGCAAAAAGTTAATGCCAAGTTACTTAAACTCATACACATAAAAGCAAATAAAATTGAGTTGACTCACATAGGATTCTGAGCTCAACAGCTCTAAACCCTGGCACCAAGTTAGGATTATCTGACATACTTATCTGTTATAAATTGTCAATGCCCCATGCCCCTCTCCCAGTAATTCTGAAATAGGTTGTCTGACAGGAGAAACCCTAGCAGTAATAAACTTTAAAAGCTTTCCATAGAAAAGAGCTTTGATTTTGGGCTTTCTTGGGCATTGCATAGAATAAACAGAGAACTCTAGAGCTTATAGAACATGCAGTGCACCTGAATTTCCTCAACCTTCATTGTGTTTTAGTTCCTCTTTTTGCTTTTTTAAAGAAAATATGTGGCTGAGAAAGGTATGTGGAATTTCATGCAATTTTGACCTTCCCTGGTGATGATAATTTATTAATATTTATTTAAGTATTTGAATAGTTTTCTTGAAAGAGAGAAAATAGATTTTCTCATCATTCTCTGCAATATCTAAATCTAAATACAGAGTGGAAATTTTACAATAGTAAGTGATAACATTAGCTGCAAAACATGATTTTCTCAGATGCATAATCTGAGCATAGAAATGCACCTGTATGGAAGATTATACCAATTTCAGGAGGTCCATCTTCATTTCTTAAATTTCTTTGTACAAGTCTTGCAAAGGTTGTTCATTAAAACAACCTTTGTTATAGAAAATTGCCATGAAGTTCCTAAAGATATTTTGTTCTCTGGGCTGATGGGGTGATGAAGACTTTAATCACTGGAAGAGCATTTGCCCACTATTGAGAGACACTTGATAAATGCATAAAACCTCTGATTTACTTTGAGAATTTTCTCTTTTAGAATACAGGAGCACCAATGCTGTGGAGTTTTGCATATCAACATAATTTTATGAATTCATATTGCAAGATATTTCTTATCCACTGGGAAATACACAATCAGAATGTTCATCTAGGGCCTGAACTAGAGGATATATGTATGTATGTGGGTGTTAAAGACAAAGGAATATGTTTTCCTGGGCATTGACACCGTAATTATTGAGAAATGTCCATTTTTATCTTTGATAATAGTTTTTGCTTAGAAGTCTACTTTATCTTTTAATACAGCTTTAAATACAGTTATTTCAGCCTTTTTATGCTTACTATTTGCATAATATGTTCTTTTTCATCATTTTACATTCAATATATTTGTACCTTTACATTGAATGTGCCTCTTATTAACACCATATAGTTGGAAATTGCTATTTTATCCAGTCTTATAATTTTTGCCTTTTGATTAGAGGTATTTGTCCATTAACCTCTGTTAACACTTGATGTAATTATTGACATGGTTTGATTTAGTTTTACCATTCTACTATTATTATAGTTTTATATTATATTTCTACCCACTCCTCCCCTTTTTTCTCTTTCCTGCCTCACTTCGATTAACTAGGGTTTTTTGTGGATGGGTGAATAGAGAATATCCCATTTTAATTTCCCTATTAGCCTTTGAACTGTACTTATTTGCAGAATATATTAGTAGCTGCTTAAAAATTATAGATATGTAGAGTTAATATACCACTTCAAGTCAAATATAGAAACTTTGCAACCAGATAGATCTATACATCACTCTACCATCCTTTTATAGTTGTCATATATATGACATTACATATTATATCACATATGATATTATATGTACATATTTATATATACATATATATTTATGTATATATTTGTATGTGTATGTGTATATGTGTGTGTGCATGTGTGTGTGCACATGTGCATATATGGAGAGTGAGCTTGATCCAAAACACAGCCAACATCTTTTCCTGCTACTCTTTTCATCCTTAGGAATGTTCTTCTTCTTATTTATTTTTGAGTGAAAATATTTCCCACAGGGGAAATGCCTGCACACTTAGGCCATTGATGAGAACCAGGTTGTCCAGTGTTTATTGAATAAAGTCCCTGAGCTGCTTTCTGTTTGCAATTTCACCCAGCCTTGCCAAGCAACAAAATGACAAGACTATCAGCACATGAGGGAGTTAGGAATCTTGGTCTTTTTAGAAAATAGTGGAAATGTTGTTGAACAATATTCCTTGAAACATGACTTCTTTTGAGGCATCTGTAAGGGTATGCATTACATCCTGTAACAACCCTCTGGTCCCATTGAATATACTTTGCCCATGGAGAAAAAACCAAAATGCAGTTAAGTGCACACTAGTGGCATAAAAGCCCTATAATTTGGTGAGATCATGGCAATTAGTGTAGATATAAAAATAGGTTTGATTGTTTTCAGTGTATTGACTCATTGCAAGGTACGTAGTTAATCGGGAAACATTTTCTATAACAGGGAAATTATACTACACAGTTCTGCATTATACATTGATCAGCACAATAGACACCCACCATTGTAAAATCACCCAAAAGCTAAAGCTTAGGGCCTGTATATCATAATGGCTCAAGAGGTAAAACAAAACAGTAAGGTTCTACTCAACAGTATGAACAGAAATCCACCCCACTTATCAATTCTTTTGATAAGTGTGAATGGCTTAAATTCTCCACTCAAGAGACATAGGATGGCTGAATGGATTAAAAAAAATAAAAATACAAACCAAGTATCTGCTGTCTCCGTGAAACACATCTAACCCACGGGGACTTATTCAGAGTCAAGGCAAAGGGATCAAAAACAATATATTCCATGCAAATGGAAACCAGAAGAAAGCTGGTGTAGTCATGCTCACATAAGATAACACAGATTTCAAGTCAACAACAGTAAAGAAAGACAAAGGTGGTCATTATATAAAAAGGGAGCAATTCAACAAGAAGACATAACACCTCTAAATATTTATGCACCTAACCCATGTGTACCCAGATTTATAAAGCAAACCCTACTAGATCTAAACAAAGGGATAAACAGCAACATCACAACTGTCAGAGACTTCAACACTCCCCCGACAGAACTGGACAGATCCTCCAAACAGAAAATAAACACAGAAACACTGAAATAAATGGAACTCTAGAACAAATGGGCCTAACAGACATTTATAGAACATTCGACCCCAAAACTACAGAATATACATTCTTCTCATCAGCACATGGAACTATCTCTAATACTGATCACATCTTAGGCCACAAAACATGTCTCAACAAATTAAAAAATATATAAATTATACCATGTATCGTCTCAGACTACAGTAGAATAAAATTAGGAATCAATTCAAACAGAAACACTCAACTACACACAAAGTCATGGAAATTAACCTACTGTTGAATGATTATTGGATCAAGGAGGAAATAAAGATGGAAATAAAAAGATTCCTTGAACTAAACCATAAAGGGGATACAAGTTATGAAAATCTGTGGGATTCAGCAAAAGTAGTCTTAAAAAGAAAATTCATAGCCTTAAATGCCTACAGCAAAAAGACACAAAGCACAAATCAACAATCTACTTTGTCAAAGATCAGATGGCAATATAAGGATGGTTTTATATCTGGGTTCTCTGTTCTGATGTATTGGTCTATGTCTCTGTTCTTATGCCAGTACCATGCTCTTTTGATTACTATAGCCTTGTAGTATAGCTTGAAGTATGGTAAATTAATGCCTCCTAATTTGTGCTTTTTGATTAAGGTTGCTTTGGCTATACAGGGTCCTCTCTGGTTCAATACAAAGTATAGAGTTTCTTTTTCTAGATCTGTGAAAAATGATGTTGGGATTTTAATAGGGATTGCATTAAATCAGTAAATCACTTTGGGGAGTATAGACATTTTAACAATGTTGATTCTGCCAACCAATGAACAGGATATGCTTTTCCATCTGTTTATGTCATCTGCTATTTCCTTCCTCAGTGTTTCATAGACAAAAACATACACAGTGTAAAAGAATCCCTACTCAATAAATGGTTCTGGGAAAATTGGATAGCCACATGTAGAAGATGGCCATAAAAATAATGGTGAACTAATACCTTTTGTAACAATCTTGATGAAGCTGGAGAACATTCTCCTAGGTGAAGTATCGCAAGAATGGAAAAACAAACACCACATGTACTCACTATTAAATTGGAACTAATCTATTAATACTCATGTGCACAGATGGAAGTAAAACTTCAATGGAAATCAAGCAGGTGAGGGGGAAGGAGGTGGTGGGTAAAATCACACCTAAGAGGTAAAATGTACACTATCTGGGTGATGGGCACACTTATAACTTTGACTCAAACTGTGCAAAAGCAATTCATGTAGCCAAAACTTTTGTACCCCTGTAATATTTTGAAACTAAAAAAAAAAATTGAGCCTTACTCAAATTAAATGTCTTGTCCAAGATCATACAGCCACATTGTATCAGAACATAAAACCAGGCAGTGAGGCATTAATTCCAAGCCCCTATTGTATATAATATGCAACTACATGAAATTTAGTATCTTCTTTGAAATGAAGATACAGAAGGTCTTTTTCAGCTCTAAAAAGTATATGATTTTAGAATGACTATTACAGGCGTGAAGACCAATGTACTTCTCAATTCATTTGCAAAAGAGAGATAAATGACTGGGAAATAACCAAGTTCAAGAATTAGCATGATGTTGAGGATAACCAAATCCTCACTATAGCAAAATCTTTATTTAAAACAATTGGGGTAGGTTAATCTAACTAGCCTATTAGATTTAACAAGCAGTTGTTAAAAAGACTATCATAAAACGTTATATGTAAAATACATATAGATAGCTAAGAGCTACTTATGTTAAAATTTATTTAAATATAAGCAAATTTAAATATATCTTTTAGTGTAGAGACAAGATCTTTACATAAGGTATATATTCTTTGATTCATCATTAAAATTGCCTTTCTTATATTAATTCTGATTATAATGTATCTTCTACAACTTCCAGACCCATGTAAAGTAATATGAGTGAAGAACGCTGCATGATTTTTAGTTATTTATTTCTCAGATTTTAACGATTGGCTCACCCACATATAATTTAGTAGCAATTTTGTTTTAGCATTTTGTCTTTATTGAACCATTTCAAAGCAGCCTCCTTGGTATTCACATAAATAACAACTCTCTTCTTCTTGGCCTTAGTGTTTTATAGTTTACTTATAAGTACAAATCAACCAATATTAGCCAGTTAAAAACAAGTCAACTGAGGAGAACAGAGTGAGCAGGAGCTATACCAGAGTCAGCTAAACAGCACTCTGGTATAGCTCACCACTACGAGCATTCAGTACATTTGAGCTTCTGTATTTGTGTTTGATAGAGGGAAAAGAGAGCTCTGGGTAATCTAGGTGTGAGTAAATGTAGGTCAGTCGAGGGGTGGCCTGCAAAGGGTTGGGGAAGGCTGCCTGACGGTGTCATGATTCAGCCCATTCTAAATGGGGATACGGATGTTGATGGAGGGATAATGAGAAAGGGAGGAAGTTTCCAAGCTGACCTGAAAATGCTACTATTTCAAATTTATGCCTGCAGTTAAATATCCAGAAATTTGGTTGCATTTTTTTTTGAAATTTTAGAAAAGTTTACCTTAGTCCTTACTAATGTATCCTCTATGTTTTAGTCCATGTAAAAGGAAAGAATAATCTAAGTGTGGATAGTAAGAAATTAAGTATTTTTAAAAAAGAAACACTCTGAGTTAGGAGAGAAAAAGAGCATCACATTTTCGGGAACACATGTTAAGTAATGCCAGGCATATGGCTTTTTCAGTTGCCTACTGATGTAAGATAGATGTCTTGCTATTTTCTATGTGACATAGAATTAAATTTCATTACTAAAAGAGGTTTTATTAACTAATTACTCTCTTGGCCTGTTGCCAAAATTACAACCAGCTATCTATCTATTTATCTAGTGCACTTGTTCAAACACAAATGAAAATAACTTTGAGAAATAGCTAATTGTTAATGGTACTCTAGATTAAAAACCTCTTTGTTTTGCATATGCTATTTAAAAATTGATAGCTCACATTAAGCTTAATATTCTCAATCTGAAATATTTTTCTATACTTAGATTACCATTTACAAAAGTCAAGACAGTCATTGAATGCAACATGAGATCAATATTTTGCATTGTCCAGTCTTCTCTTTATTATCTGAAATCTCAGAAAATCTCTGAAATCTCATAAAATCTCAGAAATCTCAGAGGTCATAAACGTGTGGAGTTGGATTTGGTTACTGTAGCCTCCTCATTCCATTGAACATTTTTCTTTTTCGATCTTGGGATTTGGAGAGAGGAAACAGAGACACACATAACTGGGGAAAGTTACCTGATGGCTTTTGGCTGGCAATCATATTGTACACTGATCTGATCTCTAATTGCTTGTAAACTCCACCTTCATTAATCATTGATACACAGAAGTTAAATGAGAATCAAAATAACACGTATATTCACATTGGGCTATTCCAGTGGTGGAACAAAAAAAAAAAAAAAAGAAAATTTCCTTTAATCAATTGGACTGTGACAAAAATTGTGACAAAAAAGCAGAACAGCATAGAACCTGGTTGGTAATTTGTAATAATCTAATTCACAAGAGCTTTCCTTAGTGCTCCAGTAGTGATTGTATTAGGCAGAGTAATAGTCCTTCAAAGATGTTCAAGTCCTAATTCCAAGAACCTATAAATATGTTATATTACTTGGAAAAGGGAATTTAAAATGCAGTTGGAATTAGGGTTGGTAATCAACTGACCTTAACATAGGATATCACCCTCAATTATCAAGGTAGGTGCAATCTATTCACAATAGACTATGAACCACTTCCAATTTTTTTATTGTTGTTTTTGGTATTTTCCTCACCTACCTAATATAATGTATTACATTTTTCTAAGTTATTTACCAAGTATTTCTTGAACTCCTACTGAGGGTAAGCGCTATGCTATTGAAGGAGACAATGTATTGCAGTGTTTAGTGCTAAAATAGCAACAAGCACAAGACAGCTAATGTAACCTTGGAGACTGTGATGTTTCAGATGTGTTCACATGTGTGGGGGTGCATGTCCATATATTCACAATTTAATCCTTGAAGATTAATTAGAGTTTAAGACATGAGTCCTGAAAGACCAAAATAATATATAAAGTGAGACAGGATAATTAGTGGAAACATTATGCTGGTGAAAAAAAAGTGTATACATTACATATGGTAAGTGGGAAAAATGTCCCATGTAAAAGATCAGGAAGAAGCATTCTGAGAATGGCAAGTAGTTCAGTTTTACAGGAATCATATAGGTAATGGGAGGTAGTGGCAGGAGGAGAGTGAGGAAATCAAGAATGTGAAGAGCCTTATAGGCTGAGTAAGAGAATTTTGGACTTTATCTCAGGGCAATAAGGAACTATTGCACTTTTAAATCTAGGAGAGACTGTACTGGTCAGGGTTCAGTCAGAAAGGCAGAAGCCACACTAGGTATTTCTACATAGAGAATGAAATATAGGGAATTGGGTTCATAGGTGCTGGAGGGCAGAATGAGCAATTGAGAAGACTAAAGTAATTCAAACCTAGGGATCAATGCAATCTCAAAATAATAACTGCAGGAAAAAGCTACTAAGCCATCCGTATGGCTTTGGAAATAAATAGAAATAGTTTAACCACAGAAATTCAAAGTGGGGAGGAGAGTTTAAATCTGGAGCTTTGGACTCTGGGGAAGAGGCACAGTCTGGCTGCTGCTGTACCTGTAAGTGGGCACAATGAGCCTGGTATTAACACGTGGAAAGACTCCGGGAGCTAGAAGAAGCAGACTAGCTGCTCCCTGGGCAAAGTATTGTTGCTGGGACAATGCTTGGCAAGGCCAGTATCAGATTCCTACCTTCCAATCTTCCTCTACCACTTCTATTGACAGAATTTAATAATAGGGAACCAGCTGGAAAAACATATGCAGTTTGCAGAGTCATATACCCAGCATCACAAAGCTGGGTGTAGAAGGGTAGATGTTTATTTCTCCTTTACTTCTGTCATAACCTCAAAGGTGTTTTTTTGATTAGCCACTAATAGCAATTTTTATATGAAGTAAGAAGGAAGGTAATTTAAATAAATAAATATATTCATATACATATATATTTCTAACAACTATTAAACTATACAATTTTATTGTACTAAATTCTATAGAATGGTCACAGGTCACAATTTGTTAAAACCTCCCATAAGTCATCTCATATTTCCTTGGACTTCAATCAGCTTCTCAGCTTATTAGTGTTCTTGACCCAAATTACTCCACTGAGATCTGAATTCTCTTTGACTGTATTAGTCAAGGTTCTCCAGTGAAACAGAATCAATCAATATAGATATTTAAAAGAAGATTTATTTTGGGAACTGGCTCACATGATTATATGCTGTCTACAAACTGGAGAACCAGGAAAGCCAGTGGTGTAATTCAGTTTTGAGTGTGAAGGCCTGAAAACCCAAGGTCAAAGGACTGAGAATAGAGGTGTGGGGTACCACTAGTGTAATGGAAGTCTAAAGGCTCAAGAACCAGGAGCTCTGATGTCCACGGGCAGGAGAGAAAGGATGACTGTGCTCCAGATGAGAGAGTAGATTTTCTCTTCTTCCACCTTTTTATTCTATTTGGGTCCTCTAGGGATTAGACAGTGTGTGCCCACATTGGTGAGGGTAGATCTTTACTTAGTCTACTGATTCAAATAATAATCTCTTCTAGAAATACCCTCACAGATGTACCCAGAAATAATGTTTTAACACCTATCTGAGCATCCTTATGCCCAGTCAAGTTGACACATAAAATTAACCATCACAGTGGTCCTGTCTTTCTACTGATTGTTGTGGTTTTCCATTTATTTTTACTACTGGACATGTGTTCCTCAGTCAGAAGCTATATTCTGATTGATAGGATGATAGCAAGTGAGGCATTGTGTGAGTGCACAGATGTCAGTGCTGGCAGAAGCATTTCAGGCAAGTAAAGACAATACAAATGCAGAACACATATCTGTTTCAACGAGGGTAGATTGAGGGGTCTAATATAATCAACCTGCTACCAGGTGTCTGCCTGGTAAAGGAATGGTATCATTTAGGGACTCAACTCGTGGGTTTTGATTAGGCACTTGGCAATAGCCAGGTCAGCCTTAGTGAGGAAAATTACATATTGTTGAAACAGTGTCCAGCTTTCATGTTCTGCCACCATGATGCCTATGAAAGAGACTAATATCTGCATACATGTCATTTTGTCCACCTGATTATCAAGAGTCTCTTCTGCATGCAATTAGTTTTCTATGGGGACCCTTGACATGGGTCAAAAATATGTTCATACTTTGTGTGCCTTTCAAGAGGTCATCTGCACATCTCTTTCCTAGACCTCTTTGTTATCAATCTTCCAACTCTGTTTTTTCCAGTTTGTTGACCATCTAATCAAATAATTAGCCCCTGCCTTTAAACTACTATAGATCAATATATCTAATCACTTCTCAGTTGAGACAAAGATGACAGTGAAATATACTATTGTAAGTGCTGCCTCTGAGAAGGGTTTCCCTTCATCACTACCTTTTAGGAACACTCCTGATTGAGGCTAAAATGCTGCTGCTGTCCACTTCCAGTTGGTACCAAGAACCTGACTATTCAGATTTATGGTTTATGAAGATCAATCTGGCACAGCAAAGCATGGATTGAAGGAGTTTATTTGCACTTTCAACATCTGAGATAGTGGAATCCTGAACCAAGGTAGTAGCAGTGAGGACTGAAAGAGGCATAATCAGCTGAAGATGTTGAGAATGGATTCTGTGTACATTTATTACCACCCACTGGATTATTAGTTCTTAGTGGGTAGGGGCTGTGTCTAATTTACTTTATAGCTTCTTCCACTATAATATCCAGTGCTTTGTATCTCAATTACTCCAGAGAATTCTTACTTTGGATGGAATCTACTTTTAGTTTCTCCTAATTCTTGGAGCTAAATTAGCCATTAAAAATGTTAACTGGATAAAAGCAGTTTTTATTTTGTGTCTTTTATCTTATAAGATATAAGAGTTACCCCCTTCTTTACTTTCCACCAAAAAGGCTCAAATTTACCTAATTTATACATTTCATTATTGTGTAGGCTTTAACATATAAGTTTAAAGAATTATTCCTGGCTGATGTTAAGCCTGAATAAAGTAAAAGAGGAGCATATGAGCAATCCCTTGCCATAATAATGCTGTGTAACCGTCAAAAACCTCAGCGTGGCACGTGACATTAGCATTCACGACACACGTCTAGGCTGGTCAGATAGGCAGCTTTACTGGTCTTGGATTAGCTCACTTAAATATCTGAAGTTTGGCCAGGGAAAATAGGGTAACTGGAATCTGCTCCCTGTGTCTCTCATCCTCCAGGATAGCCCAGACAAGTTTTCACGGAGATCAAGGGGTGCAAGAGAAAGAGCAAGCTCAATTTCACAGACACTTTTCTGTCTTCTAATTGCATCATTTTTGTTAACATCCTAGTGGCCAGAGCAAGTCTCATAGAGAGCCCAGAATCAGAGGTGAAGGCAGGGATTGCAAAGTTATCCATGAAAGGGCATAGACACAAGGAGGAGCCAGAAATTGAAGCTACTTCTGCTACCTACCACTAGGAATATGTATTAAAGCCATGTCATAAAAATTTCCTTTCTCACTCAGGAGACAGATCCTGTATCTGGGTACAATGACAGGGTGAGAGAAACTGGAGGGTAGTTCAATTTATAATTTGGGAGAGAATAACCTGCAAGTCCACACATAATAACAAATCCAGAAAGTGGGATCTGGAAGGGTTGATCCTAGGAAAAATGCCAACCTACAGCTGCTCCACTACCCCATCCATCTTCTTTGACGAACTCAGCTAGAATTCAAAACAGATGAGATATTGCTAAGCAAAAGGGCTTTGAACCCAGGAAGCTCCTACTTTAATTTTAGTTTGGATAAATATTCTGATTTTTATATGGAATTCAGTTTAATGCTTTGAATTTTTCTTAAATTTGCCAGTAAAGTATTTTTTTTATCATCCAACCTGTTCTGGTTACTCTAAGGAAGCAGTATCTATTCACATGTAGATAGGATAAAGTCTGGTGCTGGCAGCATATACTAAACTAGTGATCTGGAGAAACCTAGTAGAATGGGGGTGTGACTCGGGATAGTTTTGAATTTAACTTGTTTTCCAGTAGGCATGTTTTCCTCTCAATTACTACTAGGTTCTATTAAAAATAATTAGTTCCTTTAATTAAGTTTTTGTAGTTTGTAGACATAAAAAGTAATTATGGGAGTAATTTTTCATGAAAAAATAAATGAATAAGTGAATGGACTTGTTGAAGAAGATATGATTCTCTTTTGCCATGCAGTTTACATATTAAACTTTTACTACTGGGGAATTATTTATTACTTTCTGACAGTGATAATATCTTCATAAAATCAATCTAGCATCTTTAGGAAGGATATATTATTCAAATACAACAGAGTCAGGAAGATGAAGATTTCTATAACAATTCAGGAAGAAGATAGATATCTGAACCAATGTAGTTGTAGTTAAACAGAAAAGGATGGACAAATATGGTAGACACTGCAAAAACAGAACCAATGATAGTTATTAGACTAATAGTTGACACTTAAAGCTGAATTTACAAATTGTAATGCACAATTGTTGAAAGAGTTCCTCAAGGACTTTCAACAATTATATCTATTGAAGTGCAAGGGCTTTTAAGAGGAACAAAAATGTTTCCTAACACTGGATCATTTAATTCATGGTTCTACCAAAATCTACATTGAGTGCATTTAGTAAAACTTCATCCCTTGCTTACATTTGAATCTATTCAACAAAAATGGAAACAATTTAAATTAGGTAATATAATCACCATAATAATTATAATATGTCAGAATTACATAGCACCCCAGCACTCCAGATTATTTCTTACATTCCCAATCTATCCTGTGCTAGATCACACCAGAGATGACCATTCTCTATCAATATAGTATTATAGACAACAATGAAGGCATAAATGTTATGAGTGTGCACTGTGTGTTGAAGATTTTTTTTAATTAATTTATTTATTTCAGGATATTATGGGAGTACAAACATTTTGGTTACATGTTATGACTTTGCCACACCCAAACCATGATTTGAGGCATGCGCTTTCCCCACTACAACACTCACTGCATCCATTAGTTGTGAGTTTACCCACCCCCAACCCCCTAATCCCTGAAGAATATTACTACCGAGTGAGCACCATAGCGTTGCTCAGGTAGTGCCAATTTGATGGCGAGTACATGTGGAGCCTATTGTTCCATTCTTGTGATACTCACTTCGGAGCATGGGCTCAAGTTCTAATCAGAGGCTTAATATGACTGTTGCAAATAGCATAATCCACCCTCCTTTCCTGGTGATAATTTAGCACTTAATTTTTATCTGAACTTGAGCTCTGACTTTCCTTATCATGAAAATAGAGCAACCCTTTTTCTCTGATCTAGGGCAAACATTGGAGAAAGATTTTAAGATCTTAATGAACTGTAAGTAGCATTTGTAGCCAAACTCCTAAAAAAGGAATGCAATTGCTTGTTCATGCCTAGTCTTTGTTCTTTCTGTCACAATTGGCAGAAATAATCACACTCACAATAAAATATAATTGTATAATTATGTTTTGCAGATTTATAAAACCCTCACCAGTTTGCTTCAAAGATCAATGTGGTCTGCAAAATATAAATTTCAAGCAATCATTTTAAATGTCAAGCTGCTACTTTTCTTAAGTGTATTGAATGATTGATTAGTTATACTGGATGCCAGATAGAAGTTTTTTCTCTCTAGAAATCACCTCAAGAGCTTGCTTTGCAGGATGCAAGAATGCTTTCTCTTGGGAGCATATCTCTTGGGTGAAGACAGAAACTATTTTTCCAGAGGAGTATGTTTGAGATCCAAAGCTCTTTATTTTTTCAAGTCCTTTCCAAGTTCTGAGACACAAAATAGAAAAACAAAACCAGAGAGGAGAAAAAGAATTATTATGCTTGTCATGTTTCCATTAGACTGTACAATATCTGTCATTTTTTCTGGTGCAGTCATCACACCAGAAATATTCTGAGGTAAAAATAACATTTGAAGACAAAACTTTTCTGAGAAATCTATGATATAAATGGCAAAGACCAGTATAAACATTTTATATGGTAATGTCAGTCCATGTTGTGCTCCCAACTACTACTTAAACTCAAACAGGTTGTTTTGAAGCAAGAGACAGGAAACAGAGGCTACACAGAATTTTGTTTAGATGCTTTGTACTGGGATACGAGGAGGCAGTTTTCTCCAGGAAGAAATTCATTCATCAATAGCCATAAAACATCAATGACACCTGTCACCTGCTACCTGTATATGACCTTTCTTAGTTATCATTTGTGCAACTGAGTATACTAATACCTCACAGAGTTAGTATGAAAAGTAAAAGAGATTGCACTTTGGAAGCTACATTGTGAAATTCTATGAAAGTGAAAGGCAAGGTATTCTTAAGTCTCTTCATGTCAATGTCAGTCAAATGGCTGTATCTGTGACATCATTTTTGGTGATCTTGTATTAATATTGAAAATCAATTATTATTAAATTAGTGTAAGGAAGAAAATGTAGATATGGGTTTCATGTTCAGAAAAATTTAGAAATTGCCATTGCCTACTCCCTACCCAGGAATAAACACTAGCCAAAATTATAAAATTGTTTTCCCTCCCTTTCTGGGAAAATCATCTTTAGGAAAAATGATTCTTCCTACGAGGAACCAAAGTGCATTTCTGTTCAAGGGTAGGGTGGTATCTGTATAAACACACAGAAATGCTATATTTCTCCATGATCCAAAGGATTATGTTCTAATGATTGGTAGAGTAGATTTTTAAAGTTTGGGTGAAGGGCCCACCAGGTGCACAGTGAGCTGTAGGATATGGGTGGCATCTTTCCCATCTCTCTGTAAGATTAAAGTGGATATTTGCAATGTGTATCAAGGTGCTAGAAAGAACTGCTTGTGCCCCTTGTTAATTTCCTAGTTCTTTTCTGTGATGCATTGAATAGGAAAGCCAAATGCTGGAGCTATTGGCAATTCTGTTTGACTGTGGAAGGCTTTCCTGATGTGAGCTGGTACCCATCCTGGTGTTCTGCCAAATGTGTCATATTCTACGTATGCATCAGGATCAAGGTCAGCGGCATACATCAGATGACTTCTTAAATGTGCTACTGTTTGTCAACTGACTTTGGAAACTATAACCAAGCTACCTTTCATTAAGTATTCTGCCCTTAAGCAGTGCAGCATAAAATGGGTTCAACAGAACTAGACCACTTATATAAGCTGCCTCTTTTCGTCAAAGGTTGACAGCAGGTCAGAGAAGGCATCTGACAAGTTTCCAAGCAGTCCAACTTGTTTACTAACAGCCAGATATGAGTTATATAACGTTAGCAAGTAATGCCAGTCCCTAAAGTAGATATCTATATAAATTTAATTTTAGCATAAAATTTCAAATGGTCTACCTATTGAAATCTTTGAATATTTGAATAACATGATTAATATGAATATTCATGGCAAAATTGAATATTAGGCTTATGAGTTTTATTCATCCCATCTCATCCTGATGTAAATTTGCTAATTTGAGGCTACAAAATCTATAATGCTATACAAAGTGGCATGTTGAACTTGTTGTACAATAGCAGCCACAAGTAAGTAACATCCTTAATATTTTTCCACAAAATTTGGACTACTTGGATTATATCAAGCAAAGCTGAAGAACAGGAGCCCCAGACGGTGAGAAATGCTTTGTAGCTGCCGGCAGGTAGCTGCCGGCAGTTAGCTGCCCTTCACAGCGAGGGCGAGCAGAATAATCTAGACCTTAGACAACCACATGTTATACTTGGCTATTTAACACAAATCTCTTTAATGCATGTAAATGTCCTCATAAACCTTCACTTTCCTGTGAACCACATTTGAATACTTTTATACTGTAGGATATTAAGGAAGTCATTGCTCATGAGGGTTGCAAAGTATGGAGAACATGCTTTCATAAATAAAATAGAAATTATTCCAAGGCATATTAATCCCAAACTTTCATCTAAATAATGCTACTCAGGAGGGTGCAGAGCAGGACGGCTGAAGAAACCTCCAGTGATCATCCCTCCTCACAAACACCAAATTCAACAACTACCCATGCAAGCAAGCGCCTTCAGAAGAACCAAAAATCAGGTGAGTGATTATACTGCCTGGTTTTAACATTGTATCAAGGAAAGAGGAACTGAAGAGGGCAGAAAAGAGTCTGGAATTGCCTATGCCACCCCTCCCCCAACCCCTGGCAGTGCCAAGCCAGCACCCCAAGTGGATAGGGAATCTGTGTTGTGGGGGTGCGGGGGGGGCACTGAAATGATTGTGGGACTTTGCATTAAGACTCAGGGCTGCTGTGTCATAAGGGGAACACAACACAGGGCATAACTCCGCCAGTGCCCACAGAGGGAGCATTTAGACCAGCCCGGCCAAAGGGAAATCCTTCACCCTGAAACCTGAGTTCCCGCAAGCCCCACCACTGGCTGACAAAAAGCAGCCTGGGGCCTGGATTAAATTTGTAAGGAAGTCAGGCCACAAAGGCTACAGTCCTTGTGCAATTCCTGTGGCTTTGCTGGCTTGTAGCCAGCGGACTTGGGGTGCATGTGACCCAGTGAGATACTATCCACAGCAGCCACACCTACACCTGCATCACCCCTCTCCCAACCATAGGCAGCGCGGCTCAGGGACAGTAGTCTTCTACGTGGAGAAAGGAAAGGCAAGCATTCAGGGGACTTTGTGTTCCAACTTGGGTACCAGTTCAGCCATAGTAAAATAAAGTACAAACAGACACCTGAAGTCCCTGAGTCTAGGCCTTAATTCGTGGACTGTATTTCTGGACCCACCCTAAGCCAGAAGGAAACATGCTGCCCTGAAAGGAATGACTCAGTTCTGGCAGAATTCACCATCTGCTGACTAAAGTGCCATTGGGCTTTGCATAAACATCAGAGGTAGCCAGGCAACAGTCAACATTGGTTTGGGTGAGGCTAGGCTGGCTTTATGTGTGACCTGGAGCTGGTGGCCATAAAGGAGTGCCCACATCACTCTTTCCCCAACTCCAGAAGACCAGCACAGAGAGTGAGAGAAGAGAGTAAGAGACTCTGCCCAGTAATCCAGGAAATTTTCCTGTATCTTACCAAAGTCCACCAAGGTGGTATTACCAGGAGTCTGCAAGAGTCATAGTACTTACTACTGGGCTTGGGACATTACCAGTGCTGATATGGTTGCAGTGACCAAAGACTTAGTTCACAAAAAATTAATTCTCTTTGAAAATGTGGAAAGCCTTCTTAAGAAGGACAGGTCCAAACAAAACCAGACTGCAAAGATTAAAATAAATACCTAACTCTTCAATATCCAGACATTGACAAAATCCTCAAGCATCAAGAACATTCAGGAAGACCTCACCAAAGGAACTAAAGAATTACCAGTGGCCAATCCTGCAGTGATGGTGATATGTGACCTACCTTTCAGACAAAGAATTTGAAATAGCTCAATGAACTTCAAGACAACACAGAGAAAGAATTTAGAAGCCTATCAGAGAAATTTAACAAAGAGATTGAAATAATAAAAAAAAATCAAGGCAAAAGTCTGGAGCTTAAGAATTCAACTGACAAACTGAGAAACACATCACAGTCTCTCAACAGCAGAATTGACCACACAGAAGAAAGAATTAGTTTGAAAAAGGGCTATTTGAAAATACATGGTCAGAAGAGAAAAAAAAAAAAAAAGAATAAAAAAGAATGAACCATGACTACAAGATTTAGAAAATGTTCTCCAAAGGGCAAATATAAGAGTTACTGGCCTTAAAAAGGAAGTAGAGAGAGAGATTGGGGTAGAAAATTTATTCAAAATAATAACAGAGAACTTTCCAAACCTAGAGAAAGATATCAATATTCAGGTATAAGAAGGTCATAGAACGCCAAGCAGATTTAACCTAAACAAGACTACATCAAAGCATTTAATAATCAAGCTCCCAGAGGTCACAGATAAAGAAAAGTTCCTAAAGGAAATTAAAAAAAAGAAAAAATAACATATAAAGGAGCTCTAACACATCTGGCAGCAGACTTCTCAGTGGAAACCTTATAGGTCAAGAGAGAGCGGCATGACATATTCAAAGTGCTGAAGGAAAGACACCTTAACCCTAGAATATTATATCTTGCAAAAAATATCCTTCAAACAAACAAAAGCTGAGGGATTTCATCAAACCAGACCTGCCCTACAAGAAATGCTAAAAGGAACTCTTCAATCTGAAAGAAAAGGACATTAATGAACAATAAAAAATCATCTGAAGGTATACAACTCACTAGTAACAGTACACAAACACACAATACTGTTGTTGTAATTGTAGTACATAAACCACTTATATCTTGAGTAGGAAGACTAAAAGACAAACCTATCAAAAATAAGCTTTTGAAAGGTAGATAGTATAAAAAGATAAGGATGGAAACGACAAAAAGTTAAAAAGTAAGGAGGGATGAAAGTATAGAATTTCTGTTAGATCTCTCTTTGTTCATTTGTCTTTCTGTTTGCTTGTCAGCAGAGTTCTCATATGTTTAATATAATTGGTTATAAGATGTTTTTTGCAAGCCTCATGGTAACCTCTAATCAAAAAACTTACAAAAGATACAAAAAAAGGTAAAAAGCAAGAAATTAAAGCCCACTACCAGAGAAAGTCACTTTTAACAAAGGGAGACAGGGAGGAAGTAAGAAAGAAAGAGAGAACCACAAAACCACCAGACATCAAATAACAACATGGCAGGAGTAAGTCCTTACCTATCAATAATAACATTGAATGTGAGTGGACTAAACTCTCTAATCAAAAGACAGACAGTGGCTAAGAGGATTAAAAAAAGAGCTAACTATGCATTGTATGCAATAAACCCACTTCTATAAACACAAACATAGGCAGAAAATAAAGGGGTGGAAAAAGATATTCCATGCAAATGGAAACCCAAGAAGAGCAGGAATAGCTCAGGAATCAACCTGAGTGCTCATCAGTGAATGAATGGATAAAGAAATTTTGGTACATATACATAATGAAATATTATATAGCCATAAAAATAATGAAATCCTGCCATTTGCAACAACATGGGTGGATCTGGAGAACATTATGTTAAGTGAAATAAGCCAAACATAGAAAGACAAAACTCAAATGTTTTCACTCACATGTGGGAGCTAAATATTTAAAACAATTGATCTCATAGAGACAGAGATTAGAAGGATGGTTACCAGAGGCTAGAAAGGGTAGCAGGGAGGGGGTATAAAGTAGGGATGGTTAATTGTTACAAAATTATAGTTAGATAATTAGATAGAATGAACTATATTTGATAGCACAACAAAGTGACTGTAAACCACAATAAGTTAGGATATACTTTAAAATAACTAAAGAGTGGAGTTGAAATATTCCTAACCAAAAGAAATGATAAATGCCTGAGGTGATGGATACTGCAATAACCCTGATTTGATTAATTAACATTGTATGCCTATATCAAAACATCACATGTACCCTATAAAGATATACAAGTATTATATACCCATAATAATTAAAAATAATAAATAGATGAATAAATAATGCTACTCACAAAGATATAGAAATAACAACAGTGATATTTATTATCTTAATATTTATTCAATGTTATAGTGTATAATGCACTGACATTCTTTATTTGTGAAACAAAGGAAATTTTATCTTAAAAATAGAGACTGTGTTATTGTCATGAATCTGAGTTTTAAAAATTGTTTCAACTTGTTATTAATACTCAAGAGTATTTTTGGAAATATACAATTATATAAAAAATATTTGTATGTGCGTTGGTGGTTAAGAGCTTCCCCCATAGTTATTTCCCCACATGTCTTTGTGTATAAGTGGGTATGAATATGATAATAATTGAAATATTAACTCTAGCCAATATTTCTTGAACACTTTTTATGTGCCATGCACTATTCTAATGACTTTATTTATTACATATTAATCCACTTGAATAATATGTAATTTAAACTTTTCATGTCTTAAATAAATTATATGCAAAACAAGGGAGCTCCTTAGATAAACTCCTTGTTGTCTCCTGTATCCAATATTCTATGATTCCAAATACATTTGTATTTATCTGTATATATACATGATCATGTATATGTATGTATTCACGCTTGCACATCAAGTTAAATTAACTATCGGTTTAGTTACAGTTTTCAAGTAATTTAAAATTTAGAAAGTTAATGCTTCAAATAGTATGTGCAAAAAATTGTACTAGCTTCTTTAGAGAAATGTAGTGAAGATCTTCCTAAAAAGAGGATCACAATCTAGATAGGAAGATAAAAACATATGTACTTCTATAATTAGCCATTTAAAAGAGTATGTCATCGCAATCTTACTGTTGTCACTACTGTTAAACCTGTGTGAGAATACAGAGTCAAACTGGCTATTGATCTGTCACACATTTATATTAATAGTTCAACAACAGAAAACTATATTAATTGGGATTTCTTTTTTTAACATAAGGCTGCTTTTACTTCTCTTGCTGTCAGGACCCAACTACATTTTCTAAGTTGAATTTAGGGTTTGGCTCTGACATTTTCAACCATTATATTGATAATTCTAATACTATATCAACGATCCTTTGCAATTCTTGACTTCCTTGATCTCACTGGTCATCCTTATGCCTTAATTCCTGTATCTGTAGGATTACATGCAGTATGTCATCATCCAGGTATATTATGTTATTTTCAAGGTCTTAAATTTGTTGTCAATCTCTCATACCGTAACACTCTTAACATCCACCTCTTCCATAACCTCCTATCCCTTCAACCATTATAATACGGGCACTTCACTTATACACATATATTTCCATTGTACATTTCCTCCTGTACTACACTTCAATTTTATAATTGCATACTGGATATTTCCACTTTGATGATTGGTGGTCCTTTCATGTGTCTAGAATTGAACTCACTCGTTTGCCTCCAAAAAAGAGTGTTCATTTCAAAATTAACTAGTTAAGTGTTTTATCTCTGCACCAGTCATCTGAGAAAATTCTGAGTGTTCTTGTGCACTCCTCATACTCAAAAGCAATTGCTGGTTCGCCACTTCCTTCACAATAACTCTTGTATCTTTACCATTTTCTAAATTTCACCACCATCATCTGAGTTTAATATCACTTTGTCTGACTTACTGTATTAACATTCTAATTGGTCTCTAGTCTTTCTCTCTGCAATCTATTTATCACTTTGTTGCCAGTTTAATCTCCTTAACACAGTTTTCCTGTTGCAGAATACCTTCAATGACCTTCTACTCTAGCCAGACAGATTGATTCCCTGAATCTTCATCATAGCACTGTGTCTATAAGTATGTCATTGGTTATATCATGTCACTCTCCTGAAATCCCCTTTTTTTCCTTTTCTCTCCTCTTTATCTATTTGTATTTTACTTATCTTTTAATCCCCAGCTGAGGTTTGTTTCCTACAGAAGGTTTCAATAGGCAAACTTCACTAAAATTTTTCCTCTTTAAATAATGTACTCTTCATGGTATTACCATGTAAGTGTCCTATGAGTCCTGTACCCAATACGGCAGAATGGTTGAGGGCTCTCACTTTTATTGAACACCAGTGAATGTCAGAGCTGTAGTTCAAACCAAGAACGCTTCACTTTCATTATTCCACAGAATCCACTTATTTAACAAAGTCAGTGAATTGATGTCATGCTGAAATATGTATTACCATCTCTTATGAGCTGAATTGTGTCTCCCCAAAATTCGTATGTTGAATTGCTAACTCCCAATACTTCAGAGGATAACTATATTTGGAGAAACAGCCTTTAAACATGTAATTAAAGTAAAATGAGGTCATATCATTAGTCCCTAATCAGTATGACTGGTGTCCTTATAAGAAGAGGAGATTAGCACACAGACAACATACAGAGCAGTGACTACATGAGGTCACAATGTGAAGGTAGCCATTTGTAAGACAAGGAGAGAGGCCTCTGGAACTTGAGGAAACAAATTTCTGCTGTTCAAGCCATCCACTCTATGGTATTTATTATGGCAGCCCTAGCAAACTAATACAGCTTGAATAATTATTTACATTTGATATTTATTTCTTGGAAGTTCTATGAAACTTTTTCATAGAAATAAGTATCAATATAACAATATACTGTAGTCAACCAAATACTAAAGAGAAGTAAATGGCATCTAATTTGGAGGACATACATCATACTTTTTAAAGAATATCTAAATGATCCAAAAAGGCTAAACCTTACATCCAAATATAACCCTAAAAATCAGCATCTAAACTGAAATAAAAATGTATTCACTAATTTAAATTAACATCATTAAATTTCGCTTGGCATTATATCTAATCCCAAGCTTCCCCTTAGAAGCAATAGTTAAATCACCTCCATCTTTTATATTCCTTTGAATTTAAATGCTCCTTAACTGCCCCAAATGCTTAGCAATAATGTGGTACCCTTTTTTTCCTGGGCTTATTCAAAATCTAGACTAGACAGAATAGAAATTGTTTGACTGATTGTGTACTTTCTTCTTGTAATAAAGAGTGATTTTCCTAGTCATCATGTAGATTAGCAATGTGCATAGATATTTTTCCCAAGGTTACAACTACTACTCTGAGGATTCATATAAGCATTCAAAGTGTCGAGACCAATTTAAGCAGAAGCAAAATACACCAGCTATTGTAGTTGACTCATTCTCAGTATAAGCAAACACCTGGAGATACCAACATGTAGTAATTTTAAATATAAGGTCTTAAAACCATTGAACTTTAATTTATCTTATTTCTATAAAAGTTATTTTTAAGATTTTATGTTTAATGCATTTTTATGATGGTAAATATAAAATTATGACCTTAAAATGGGACTTTGATGGTATTATAAAAATATTAAATGTAAAGTGATTTTTGCTTTGCTCTGTTTATGTTCCTTCCCTCTCATCTTTATTCTGACAAAGAAAGACTTAGAAGGATTCCAAAGTGTTACAGGTTAGATTCCCTGAGAAAGATTCTCTGAGGTGAATATCTGCGTGCAGACAGTTTACTGGATCAGCACCTGTGGGCGGTAAAGAAAGCAGTACGAAGCAGGAGCTGAAGTGAGATGGAGTCACAACAGTGGCCTTGGTGGAACTCATGGAACACTGTGGAGCCAAGAAGGCCCCGCAGGGTCCTTCCAAACTGAAGAAGGAGGGCTGGGCCTCTGCCCCTACTCTGTCCAGACATTGTGTTGTCTGTGTATTGTGTGTTGCCTGTGGAAGAGGGCAGGACTTTGGGTCTTCAGCAGATGGCAATTCTGGAGAAGGGCTCAGCTGAGACCAGTCACCTGCCAACATTTCCAGAAACTGGTGAAATGATTGTCTTGGTCCTGAAGGTGAGAGATGATGGTTACAAACCACAGCAGCCACTACAAAAACGTATGAATTCAACCTCATATATATTTGCCAAGTGACTTCAGGTAAACAATTTTAACCTTTATGGGCCTCAATTTGCTTCTTTGTAACTGGGACTATTAATGTATTTCAGCCTTTCTCACAGTAATTTTGCTAGGAACACAGGAGCTAATGTTGAAAATGCATGGGGCTATTAGGGGTCAGGGCTAATGCATGTTAGAAATCATTTAGGTCCATTGCTGTATTGTACAGCTAAGTAAATTGAAGCCTAATATGGACTCACATATTACTGTATGCCTGACACAGTTCTAGCATTTTATATTAATTACCTATGAAATCCTTACCATGATTCTGTGAGGAGATAGACACAGAGGGGTCATGTGGCTTGACCAAAGTCACATATTTGGAGGTGGGGGACAACACTGATGATATCTGGCTCCAGTGGCTGTTCGTCAACCACTCTAATTACATTGCTTCTGGTAAGACAGAAGTTAATGGAAGACTAGTAGTCAGGTCTTCAACTTTCTCACGTGTAGTTGTTTTAACCTAGACTTGGAGGCCATGGTAGACTGCTAAGCAAAGATAGCAAACTGGCAACCAAGGGGCAGAACACACCCTGGCATATATTGTTTGGTTGTCTTGGGGGGTTTGTTGTTGTTTTGTTTTGTTTGCTTATTTTAGTTTTCCCAGTGTTTTACAGTGTAATGTGACTAAACAGGCATTATGTTTGGTACCTCACCAAGAAGTTTAGTACCTATAACCTGTTTACTTCATTTACATTCCTAGACTGGCCTGTCTAGGCACTTAAGTTTGCAGCCCGTGATTATTCACACGTAGATGCTGCTGCTGCTAGTGATGATGTTGATTAGGGAGGAGGAGGAGAAATAGTAGGAAGATGAGGAAGAGAAGGAGAAGGATGAGGAGGAAGGGGAGGAAGGGGAAGAGAAAGGATAAAAAGAAGAGGGAGAAGGGAAGGTAAAGGCAGAGAATAAGTTATTATTTGTGATATGAAGACTATTTAGCAGCTATTAGCATATGATCTTTCATTTTATTTGTTATCCTATTGGTCTTCTCTAAGAAATTTCAATTGATAAACAATTTTAGAGAGTCACTATTGTTTCTAGACAGAGGCAATCTGCTTAAATGAATTAAAGCTCCTACACAGCCTCTTTTAGTGGGAGCAAAAAGTTTACACACTAATACAAATAGATACAGGATAGAAAGACGAGAGGGTAGGAGAGGCATTTTTACAAATTATTAAAATATAAATATATCTATTTCATATTTAATCAGGAAAGTAATGCTCAAAGATACAATAAATGCAAATAAATCAAAGATGCAATATTTTGTAATAATTACTTTTAACAGAAAGAGATTTTTCCGTGAAGACAAGAGTTGCAACATTTAAAAAATGTGTCTCTATTGAGCTTCTACTTGCTGATAGGCATTATATTTTATGCTGAGGATAGAGAAATAAAAGCCAGACACCTTTCCATCATGTAATAAATGCTAGAAGAGGCTGAAACAGATGGTATAATTAGCACATAATTATGAGATACCAGTCTCAGATGATCAGGGAAGGCTCCCTGAAGGAGGAAAAATCTTAACTTTTTTTGTATAAATTTTAATAATTGATTAGTTGAAGAAGGAGGAAAGGTTATGTCAGGGATAGCATATGGAGCCATAAATGAACATGAAAAATATAAATAGCATATACAGATATAAATACATCTGCAATTGCTAACAAAAAGGCTTAGAGCTGCCAGGAGCCACCCAGCCCAGAGAGTGTACGTGGCAATTAAGCCCACACACAGGAGAGCAGAGTCGAGAGGCAGAGAGAGACCAGTCTCTCTTAGCTCTGTCATTGACTCTAACTAACTGTGCCTGAATCCAACATTCCTTATTTTTGAGACTCTTCATTTCCAAGGCCTATAAATTCCCTTTTTTGTTTAAGCTAGTGAGAGACAAGTTGCACTTGGAACCAAGAACCTTGCCTAATAAAAGTTATTTTTCTTCTTGTATTTGATTTAAAGGACTTTTGGAGATCCATGTTTTATTCTGATGTATAACCTTTATGCCACCCAGAACAACACCTTGCACACCTTGAACATATGTCCCATAATGTACACACATATGCACACATACTCACCTGAAAACCTATGTTGTAAGAATTGGCCAGAGCAGCCATCATCAAAGCTGAAGAAAAAAGGACACAGGAAGAAAGAAGAACTCAAAGAGAGATGATGGTGGAAAAATTCTATGAATATATAAGCCATATCCATGGTTAATGCATCCTAGTCCATGATCAAGGGTTGGTTGTTTGTTTTGTTTGTTTGTTTGTTTGTTTTAATTCTGCCAAAATGTGGCCATTTATGCTCCCATAGTCTACATTTCTAAAGCTAATTACACAATTTTAGATTTTTTCCCAGATGTATCTCATATAATTTTCCAGATGATAGCCTATTTGACAACATGAAAGTTTACTGCTGTGTAGGCCCAGAAAAATATGTGACAATAGTTTCAATAATCTGTTTGACCAGTGAAATATGTGATGAGGTATTTAAGTGGATAAAGAACAGGGAACAATTAAGCTTTGAATTCTTAATGAATCGATGAAAGATATTCTATCCAGTTGATTCAAATTAGGCACACTAAGAAACTACAATGTATTCATATTATTTTTGGAATTAAGATTATTGTACCAGAAAGTTTTCAATTACTATAACCTCATATTTTTTTTATTCAAAATAGTTTTAGTTCTGTACTTTCACCAAAAAGGCAATTGTGTCCTGAAAATAATATAGTCTTAGAGCAAGTTAGAATTCCCTTTTTGGGTCCTATGTGAAAATAACAACCTGTTCATATGGCATTTTCCCCTTTACATTAACTAAAAATCAGGTAATACAAAATTTAGAACTTGGGGGTGAGATAGATGACAACATAAACAGGTATTTGCTTTCCTGTCTTCTACTTTTCACAAAAATATCCAACAGAAAACCATTATCTTTGTTGTCATCATTGGCTCTTCTTTTTGTACTAGGCATTATGCTAAATGCCTTTTCATACATTAGCTTAAATCAACCAGGTATGAGATAGGTAATGCTTATTTTCATATGACAAAATTTAAGCTTAAATAAGTTTAATAATTTACCTAAGGCAATACAGCTAGTAAGTGGTAGAGTCAAGTTCCAAACTCAATTCTATTTTTTCCCAGAACCTAGTTTTTAACTAATACATTACAGTTTCAAAATCTGTATTGAAAATGAGGGATGCGGCATTTACATATAAGAAATTGATGCTGCATGTAACTCAGATAAGGTTTAATTTAATTCATGAAGAACTATTTTAGCTTTCACTCACCTGTTAATATCCATAATCAGAGGGATAAGAGAAGACGGTGGAGGTGACAGAAAGTAAAAATCCAGCACAGGAAAATTCCTTCTCGTCTGGGTTTCTACATCCAGCAGAAGCTTGCAGAATAACAAACAAAAAACTACCATGTCTGAATTTTTTTCTTCAAAAGGCTAAACCCATACCCTCTCCTCATTGCTCACCCACATACTTCCATATAAGTAAAATAAATTACAGATCGATTTTTCTTATTTAAATTATTTGGCTTTAAAAAAACGTATTCACCCAACTCTGTTTTGAAAAGCTTAAAAGATTAATTATGCTTTTTTATTATATTAGTCGGCTACTGACGTAATAATGCTATGTAACAAAGCCTCCATCACCAAATTCAGCAAAATAATAATAAGCATCTATTATCCCATTCATATGTCCAGAGGTTTACTGTGGGTCTACTGTTTAGCTGGGGTAACTTTGCTTCACATACTTCATTCTAGGACCCAGGCTGGAGGGACAGCAGCTCCCTAGGCACAGTCTTTTCACACAGAAGGTCCAGATGCTGCCAGGGGACAAACAGAAACACATGACATGTCTTAAAGTCAAAGCTCAGAATTTCCAACCTGTCAATTCTACCTATAGTCCATTAACCATAAAAGCCACATGGCCAAGCCTAAAATAAATCCATGAAGTGGAAATACATATTTATCCCACAGCTGAAGGAGAGGGGAGTAAATATTGGATGACAATAATCCAAGCTTTCACATCCAATGATTAAAAAATAAAATAAACAAACAAAAACTTTCTTTAGCTTCTTAATTACCAACTTCTTTGTTGGCTCCATGGCTTTGGTCATGCTCATCTCTTGCCTGGAATCCCTGTAACCTCTCTTTCTGCCTAATAAATTACTATGCCTCTTCTTCAAGATCACACTGAAATGTCACCTCATCTGTGAAGACTTTCCTAACCCACCTAATAAATTTTGTGTGTAAACCAATATTTATGTGTGTTGCTATTAAAGGAGACATGCACACACTCAGATGCACATTTTAAGTACTGAAGCAGGGTTTTCTCCTTCCTTACTTCCTTCCTTTATTCCTTCCTTCCTTCCTTTATTCCTTCCTTCCTTTCTTTCTTCTCTCCCTCCCTCCCCTCTTCCTCTCCCACTTCCTTTCCATTCTCCTTACCTTCTCTCTCCCCTCCTTTTCTTTTTCTTTCTTCCCTTTTTTAATAACCTGTGGTAGACATTGATACTGCTCACTAATATATATCTGGTTCTCTTCATTCTGGACATATGGTAGAACTACAGTTAATTTTCTGTCTCTGGAAGTTAGGCATGGCCATGTGGCTTGTTTTACCTAATGAAACATATGCAAAAGGCAAGTGCATCTTTCAGGAAGAAAGAGAACTTTAACAGCTAGTGCACAATTCTCCATCTTCCCGTGTAGCGTAACCACTAACAAATCCAGATGATGGGGCATCCCTCACTCAAGGTTCTCAGATGAGGACAACATGGAACAGAATCCCCCAGTGACTTATGGAATACAAGTAGCATGAGTGAAAATGACACCTCTATTTTAAAACACTGGCATATTGGATGATTACCACAGCATAACTTAGACAATCCTGGCTGATACAGTCCCTTCTTCAAAGCTATGTTTCTATCAAAAGATTTCAAGACATTAGGATGGTGGGGAGTCTTTTTCCATACAGAACCTGACAAGGACACTGGTAAGTCCTAGTATTCATATAGCACTGTGATTAGATGAAATACAGTTTGAAATACATAAATGGGAAGGTCTTTGAGGAAAAATTCTTTCAATTTTTAAATTATTGAATTTATGTAACCATTAACATATAAAAGTGGTTACAAAATACCAACTCACTTAAAATTAGGTTACATTTTAAGTGAATTAAATCATTAGAAAAATTAGTCATCATGTGAACATTTTAAAAAATGTTTTTAGATGACCAATTTTAGATAAAATAGTTTTTAAGTCATCTGAGTTCCGGCAAAGTGCCCCATTATTCCCATTTCTTGTTAATGCCCTTAAACCCAACGGGAAGCAGATATCACATTTAACAATCAGTTAATGGACTTTTCTTCAGCAATTTGTGTATCCCATGGTAGTGAATAAATCCAGTGTCAAATCTATTTCGAAATGATTTAGAGCTGGTAATCCCCAGACTCATTATCAAACATGCCAACTATTCCAAATAGTACAAAGTTCAGTTTGATAGTTAAACATACATTAGTAACCAGAGTATTCAGCTGCCACATGTTTAAGGAGCATGCCTGTAGATTTGAAGCTTTCCTATGTGGATGTGATTCCTTCTTAGAGAATATCAGAGAATATCAGAAGGAGCAATAAAAGACAATATGTGTTGAACTAAATGTATGAATAGTAAAAAAAAAAAAAAAAAAAAAAAAATCTCAAGAATGCAATCCGGTACCTGGAGAATGGATGCAGTGTCATATAAACTGCAAAGCCTTCAAAAGCCAAAATACTAAAATGTACCTGCAAGGTCACAGGAAGTTAATTTGCAGAACTGGGCACATTGCCCTGATGTGTGGTGATTTCAGGAACTTTCCTTTAGAAAAACACCTGCAGATGCTTGCCTAGGTGACATAAATATGGCTTTAAGGGACAATGCCTCGTCTTCATTTTTAAGTATTAATAGTATGGTGATAATGGGTCTTTTAGGTACATGGAAGAATTACTTTGGCTTGATGATGAAAAGTGGCAAATCAAGAAATACCACTCAGAACTCATATTTACTATATTTTCTTTTATTTCTTAAAAAAATGGGAATGTGAATAAAGTCATAATCTCTAGTTTAATTACCTGAGATAATGTGTGGATTATCGAGTACTGTGCTTAGTATATCATAGATATTTCCACTAAATTACGAACAATGTTGTTAAGTACTATTTGTTTATATGTATTTGTTTATTTTTCCCCATGAGATTGAGAACTTTGGGAGCAAAGAAGCACATCTGACTAATTTTATTTTTATTTTTATTTTTTTATTTCAGCATATTACAGGGGGGGTACAAATGTTTAGGTTACATATATTGCCTTTACCCCACCCAAGTCAGAGATTCAAGCCTGTCCATCTCCCAGATGGTGCACACTGCACCCATTAGGTGTGAATATACCCATCCCCTCCTCCCCTCTCCCACCTGCCCGAGACCCAATGAATGTTATTACTAAATGTGTACATAAGTGTTGATCAGTTAATACCAATTTGATGGTGAGTACATGTGGTGCTTGTTTTTCCATTCTCGTGATACTTCACTTAGTATTTTTCAGAGAGCTGACATGGTAATAATGTAGTATTTTTGGTTAGTTAAATGAGAGCATGAGTGGATGAATAAATGGATCTATGAGTTCATGGCTTGAATCAAATACAGATGTACCTTGACTTATGATGGGGTTACATCCTGATAAACCTATCTTAAGTTGAAAATATCATAAGGTGAAAACACATTCAATACACCTAACCCACCAAACGTCATAGCTTAGCCTAGCCTACATTAAACATACTCAGAACACTTATGTTAGCCTATAGTTGGGTAAGATCATCTAACACAAAGCCTATATTGTAATAACATGTTGCATATCTAGTGTTATTTATTAAATACTGTAATAAAAGTGAAAAAAGAATGGTTATATGGGTACTTGAAGTGCAGTTGCTACTGAATGTGCATCGCTTTCGCACCATCATAAATTATAAGTCGGGGACCGCCTGTACCACTTATCAGGTAGGCGAAAGAAAAAAGAAAGCCCAAAAAGGGCTGAATCATTTTGCACATGATTAAAATTCTAAATTGAATCAATGTAAGTATTATCCATGCATTACTGAAGAGAACAAAGCACAGGCTCTTTGGCAACCTGGGTCTGAACATAGGCTCTTGTACAATATATTTCACCTCTAAACTCTAGTATAACTTGCAAGTGCAGTACGTTCTCAATCACTTGCAATCATTAACATGCACAGTAAAAGCTTCAGTAAGTGAACCAAAATATTAACTTACTAAAATATACTCTTAACCAACTAACTGTCTTAAGGGAACTTTCACATAGTGAAGCAGAGATTGGCTAACTGTTCATCAAACCTGCCTCCTCTCATGTAGGAGTACATAGCTGGACTACATTTACTGCTCTCCCTTACAAGTAAATGAAGTCAGGTGATTGAATTCTAGCCAGTGGAATGCAAGAAGAGTGGATGTATGTCACTTGTAGGTTTGGCTTGTGAAAACCTCCCATGTGTGCTTCTTCATGCTCTTTCCATTTTTGACAAATGAGACGCAAGCAACTGCATCAACGTTGGAAGTCACATATTGGAGTTGACAAAGTCACAGGATGGAAGAACTGGGATTTCTGCATCATTGTGTGGAGGAGAGACTCTGCCAATCGGGATCTCCCATTCTGGACATTATGTGGGTGAGATATAAATGCCTATTGTGGTAATCCATTGAAATTCTGAATTTCATCTAGTTACTTCACTGACATTGCCCTAAAATGTGCAAGGAAGGTGCCTAGTGGTCTTACTTCCATTAGTGGTGATATAGCGGAGGAAAAGGTAATAAAGCAAGAGAAAGCCAGCAGTTTAAACCTAACAGAAGAAATCCAGGTGCTTTCTTGCATCATAGTCTATGGAATACAGATGTTCCAGCATAAATATTAAGATCAGAAGACTGAGATAATTAGCACTCACAAAAGGAAGACAGGAAAGCAATGAGGATGCACCTGACACCAAATAGTAGAAGGAATACTCATTGCAGCTGTCATTGAACTGATTATCTGAAGGCAAAGCAATGCTATTTTGTGCAAACAATATATAATACTTACAGAACAGCAATTAGAATCATGAGTCCTTGCATAAGTGAATCGGGCCTGATGGTGTTTACTAGATTTTAAAATGCTGGGGTGGTGATAAAAAATAAGCCCTGCAAAGCACTTTGAAAATTTCACTCTCAGAAAATTAATGACAAACTAAGCCCAAGAAGCTGGGTAAATCAAGAGAACTACGGAAGAAAATCTCACAGCTTGTATTTATGGGGGTTCTCCCCTGAGGTCTCCCCAATCATCTGTTTCCATAGTAACTCCAGGTTTCCATGAGCTTTACAGATGGCATTCGTTTAATTTCAAAACACTTAATGAAAAAATTTACTGTGTATAGATAATGCACCACTTGCCAGAGCATTTTACACTATCTTAGTGTTATATATACATGTACATTTTGACAACATGTTAATAACAATACTAATAGACAACAATAATATACTGGGCACTTGTTGTCACAAGAGTGAAACAGTTAAAAACTATCTCTTGGTGGCTCAATTCTGCTGCCAGATCGGTTTCCAAAACTCTTGAATATAAAGACTGACACATGACAAGCTAGTTTTGTGGGACATATCAGCCCCTTTTTCCCTTTGAATTTTCTCCTGTGTTTAAATTGGGAGCACAGCAATCTGATGATAACCACAAACATTCTTGGTGTGACTTAATTTCTTTCTTTTCCTTAAGCCAACCCGAGATATATTTAGTTAGGCTGCCTAAAATTATATTGTTTATAATAACTAACATGAAATTCTTACTCTTTTTATGTAATTACCATGCAGCCCAATTACAGTAATGCATTTTTTTTTAATATGCCTGGCTCATTCTGTGGCATATTTTATTGGGTTACATCACTAAATTTGTGTTGTAATGACACTCTGGTTTCATGCTTTGTTTCTTTTAATCATTTTTTTTGTCACCTAAATTGAATTTACAAAACTTAGAATTGTTCCAGCAAATCATGCAACTGGGAATTTTGAAATAAACCTTTAGTAGGTATAATTAATTTAAATCTCATCAAGATGTGAACAGCATTTAGTCAAATATGTAAATCTTCCCATAAAACAGAGACAGCAGGTGGAAATATTGCACCTCAGGCTTTCAAGAATGATAAATCTGCAGATATACAAATCAATATCTGGGATAATCAGGCATCAAGCAGTGTAATTAAGTGAATGGTTTTAATTCAAAATGTTACATTTCAGAATCTAGACATCAATAATTTATATGGAATGTACTCTTAGAATCACACTGGATTGGAAATGTGAGGGGCTGTACTCAAGGAGAAAACTTAGACTGACAAGGAATGCCTGATGGAACCACCTTTTGTCTCTAAAATATATTCTGAGGCAGCTTACATCTGACAGGGAACTAATATCCAGAGTTTAAAAGGAACTCAAACAACTAAAAAAAAAAAATCCCATTAAAAAGTGGGTGAAGGACATGAACAGACATTTCTCAAAAGAAGACATGCATTTACCTGATGATTAGTGACATTGAGCATTTTTTCATATGTTTATTGGCCATTACTCTATCTTTTTTTGAGAAGTTTCTGTTCATATATTTTGCCCAATTTTTAATGGGGTTGTTTGATTTTTTCTTGCTGATTTGCTTGAGTTCTTTGTAGATTCTGGTTATTAGTCCTTTATCAAATATATAGCTTGTGAATATTTTATCCCATTCTGTAGGTTGCCTATTTGCTGCTAATTATTTATTTGGCTGTGCAAAAGCTTTTTAATTTAATCAAGTCCCATGTATTTATTTGTGTTGTTGCTGTGATTGCCATTGGGGTCTTCTTCATAAATTCTTTGCTTAGGCCGATATCTAGAAGATTTTTTCCAATATTTTCTTCTAGAACTCTTATGGTTTCATGC
>CM052438.1:115768653-115827393 GCA_028533085.1 Varecia variegata
TCCCATTCTGTAGGTTGCCTATTTGCTGCTAATTATTTATTTGGCTGTGCAAAAGCTTTTTAATTTAATCAAGTCCCATGTATTTATTTGTGTTGTTGCTGTGATTGCCATTGGGGTCTTCTTCATAAATTCTTTGCTTAGGCCGATATCTAGAAGATTTTTTCCAATATTTTCTTCTAGAACTCTTATGGTTTCATGCCTTACATTTAAGTCTTTTATCCTTCTTCAATTAATTTTTGTGAGTGGTGAGAGATATGGATTTTGTTTCATTCTTCTGCATGTGGCTATCCAATTTTACCAGTACCATTTATTGAACAGGGATTATTTTCCCCAGTGTATATTGTTGTCTGGTTTGACAAAGATCAGTTGAGTGTATGTGGATGGTTTTATATCTGGGTTTTCTGTTCTGTTCCATTAGTCTATTTCTCTATTTTTGTGCCAGTACCATGCTATTTGGTTATTATAGCCTTGTAGTATAGTATGAAGTCTGGTAATGTGAAACCTCCCGATTTGTTCCATTTGCTTAAGATTGCTTTGGTTATTTGGGCTCTTTTCTGGTTCCACATGAAGCGTAGAATTATTTTTTCTAGATCTCTGAAATATGATGCTGGTATTTTGATGAGGGTTTTTTTGAATCTGTAGATCACTTTGGGTAGTATGGACATTTTAACAATGTTGATTCTACTGATCCATAATCATGATATATTTTTCCACTTGTTTGTATTATCTGTGATTTCTTTCTTCAATGAGATATCACCTTACCCCAATTAAAATGTCTTTTATTAAAAAGTCCAAAACAATAGATGCTGGTGTGGATGTGGAGAGAAAGGAATACTTATACACTGTTGGTGGGACTGCAAATTAGTACAACCACTATGGAAAACAGTAGAGATTCCTCAAAAAATTAAAAATCAACCTATCATTTGATCCAGCAATCCCACTACTGGGTATTTACACAAAGGAAAAGAAGTAATTTTATAAAAAAGACATCTGCACTTGAATGTTTATTGCAGCAAAATTCACAATTTCAAACATGTGAAATCAACCCAAATGCCCATCATTTCATGAGTGAATTAACAAAATGTGGTATATGTGTACCATGGAATACTACTCAGCCACAAAGAAGGATGACTTGAAGCCTTTTGTAACAATTTGGATGGAACTAGAGAGCATTATTCTAAGTGAAGTATCTAAAGAATGGAAAAACAAATACTGCATGTATTCACTATTTAATTGGTACTAACTGATGAGCACACATGTGCATAGAGGGAGGTAAATGTAAAAGAAAATCAAGCAGAGGGTATGGGGGTGTAGAGGATGGACAAATACCTACCTAACAAGTACAATGAACACTATCTGGGTTGTGGGCACACTTGTAACTCTGACTCAAGCATTACAAACATGATCCATGTAACCAAAAACATTTGTACCTCCATAATACTTTGAAATAAAAAAGACATGCAAATGGCCAACAGTGATATGAAAAAATGCTCAATATCACTAATCATCAGAGAAATGCAAATTACAACCACAATAAGATATCATCTTACCCCAGTCAGAATAGCTATTATTAAAAGACAAGAAATAGCACATGTTGGTAAGGATGTGGAGAAAAGGGAATTCTTATACACTGTTGCTGAGAATGTAAATTAATACAACTTCTATGGAAATCAGTGTGGGGATTTCTCAAAGAACTACCATTTCATCCAGCAATCCCACTACTGGGAATCTACCCGAAGGAAAATAAATCATTATATCAAAAAGATACCTGCACTCGTATGTTTATTACAACACTATTCACAATGGCAAAGATATGAAAGCAACCTAAGTGTTCAGCAATGGATGACTGGATAAAGCAAATGTGGTATATGTACATAGTGGAATACTATACAGCCATAAAGGGATAAAATCCTGTCTTTTGAAGGAAAATAGATGGAACTGTAGGCCATTATCTTAAGGAAAACACGTCAGATACAGAAAGACAAATACCGTATGTTCTCACTTGTAAGTGGGAGCTAAACAATGGGCACACATGGACATAGAGTGTGGAATGATAGATAATGAGACTCAGAACAGTGAGGGGCTGGGAGGAGGGTGAAGGATGAGAAATTACATGGTGGGTACAATGTACATTATTTGAGTAATGGATACCATAAAAGCCCTGATTTCATCACCATGCAACATATCCATATGACAAAATTGTACTTGTATACCTTAAATTTACACAAATTTTAAAAATGTTTAATTAAAAAAAAAGGTGTCCAGAGTACGAGGCAGTCAGGGAAGGAAGAAGAGTGGAGTGTAGAGTAGGAGAGAATGACCTTAAAGATCAGGATGGAGTCTTTCTCTGTAATTTGGAGTTCTTTCTCTGTATTTATGATAAAATAACTTAAGACAATACTTTCATTTCAGTCAACAATTATTTACTGAGACCTGACTCTAATGAGCACATCGCTGTACCTGCTAGATGATAAAGGAAAAGTAAGGCTACAAAATTTTCCCTGAAAGAGCTAATGAGTTGCTGGGGATGTGCAGTGTTGACACAGATGTGGTGTATAAAGATTAATAAATATAATGTTTGGTAAAATATGTCCATATTCTATGGAATTGAGAGGAAAGAGGGTCCACGATATCTTAAAATGATTAAGGAATGTTTCAATTAAGGAAATAACTGTGAAATGGCCCCACAATACCTAAGAGATTATAACAGTCACTGATGCAATGAAGGAGACATTACATGTAGAGGGATTAGTATTAACAAAACCTTTAATTATTGTTCCTCTAGGAACTGCCCCAATGCACATAGGTGAGCCCCCCGCCCCGCATCCATCTGCGCGCTTTAGCTCTCTGTCCTGCTACCCGCAGCTGAGGTGAAGGCTGAGCTAAGCTAGGCCGCCAGTCTCTTTTAAGATTTTGTATTTTTAAGGTATTGGGAGCTGCTGATAGCTGATCTTAGAGTTAACACTATTAGAGGGAAATCTCAGGAATTCTTGGTACTGAGAGTCTGAAGAGCTGAATTGGTTCTCAACCTTTAGGAGATTTGGTTTATTTTTTATTTGTCTTTGTTTTGTGTTGGGCTGTTTTTACACTTCCTTGGATATCTGAACTGGCTCTAGCTCATTTGTGTTTAAATTAGCTCTAATTTATATGTGAAATAGCAACCAATTTGTATCTCAAATAGCAAACTGCCCTTAATTAATTTATGGCAATAATCACAAAGGTGAGTGTGTTTCAAAAGACCAAAAGATCCATTTTTGTGAATTGAATAGAAGTTGCGGGCATTTTAACAAAGACTTTTATTACAACATTAAGAAGTTGATATCATCTGTGATATATAATAAAGACATAGAAGACTTTCAATTAGGACAATGGTATGATTGAAACTGAACCTTCTGGAAGATAATCAACAGTGTGGTTTAATTCAAATAGAAGATTGCAAGTTAGAAGACTGGTTATGAATTGATGTCAATGGTTGAGATAATGAGGGTATACAGGGAAGGTGCATGCATTTATGCAGGTTTTTCAGTACAGAACCTGAAAGAACACTGTTCAATATTCTTTGTGACAAGCACCCTTAAAATGGTGCAATGCACAACTTCCTCAGCTGCATGCGACAGCTCATAGAGTATGAAATAGGGTGGTAGCCATAGTATACAAGGTCTCTCCAGAAAGTATCCAGCCATGTAATATGAAAAATGGAGACATTTATTGAAGAAGGTACAAGATACAAGACACATTGTATGTAGGACAATAACATGACACCTCAGTCCCCTTCAAAGTTCTCCCAGGGTCTCTTAACCTAACCTGTACACATTCAACATTCTCAGTTGTTCTGCTTGTTGCAGGCCTTTTGCCTGTTGCGGGCCAATCAGTGGATAACTTTCAACAGATTCTCGACCATCTATGAAGCATTTGTGCCACACTTTTATTTGCGCTGTACTCATCTCATCATCCCCCATAGCCTTCTGAATCATCCTAGTAGTTTCTGTGGAGGAATGTTCAGGCTTCAAACAAAATTTGATGCGGATTTGGTGCTCTACTTGCTCAGTCATTTTGAATGCTAAGGCCACACGGTACACGTGCTCACTCCACCGCATCTATCGCCCCACTGACTAGTACAGTGAAGTCATCATTGTTCACGCATGCGCATTCCAGGTCACTCTCCTTGGCTGCTGGGTTACACCGATGTCGCACAAACTGTTATATTAACAATGCCTGAATGCTTTCCAGACAGACACTATATAAAGGAGAGAAGAGAAATGAAAGATGAAATCAAAATAAGATTTGAAAGTCTTGGACATATTTTGGAAATAGTTATTGAAGTACTGGAAAGGGGAAATGTTATATACAAATTTTAAATCTAAGTAACTTGAAGAATTATGGCAACATTCCTATCAAAATTGAAATCAAAAAGAAGAGCTCAGACAGGACATGAGAGTGGAAGATGAAGTTTAAGATGATGCTGCAATTTACCTGTAAGTGTGAGGTGCTGCATGACATCCTAGGGGAGGCACTCAATATAAATTCTACATTTGAAAGGCATCTGAGTGAAGGTGATAATTGCAGCCACATAAACGGACAAGATTAAAGAAAAGAACAGAGAAAAGCAGGAAAAGAGCAAAAGCAGTAAGTTTAGGAAATGCTTATGTTCAATCCTTAAATATACTATGCAGAGAAAGAAAATACAGCAAAGTATTAAGTGGAACATAGAATCCAAAGGATGAGGGATTTTCATCAAGGCAAATGAGGTAAAGAATGTCAAATTATATAGAAAGATCAGGAAGGGAGAAGATATATTAAAGGTATTTGGATTAAATAAGAATTCATTAGTTATCATCAAGATATTTGTGGTCAAAAGAAGGAAAATGAATTTAGAAATGTGTAAAGATTGAGAAAAATATATTAGTTATCAGTGGTAAATTTGTAGAGATGTAAACAAATGTGTGAGAAGGAGAAAATACAAAAAGTAGAGTGAGATTAAAAATGAAAGAAAGTAGGAGAAGTTTATGGAGCAAAGTTTATCAGAGCAGATGGAAAGGGAGGGACTCAAGGCCAAGCAAAGGAATTGGACTTGGTTTAGAAAAGAGATGATTCCTATCATGACAGAAGTAAGGATAGAGAGAATCCATCGGTAACCAGAGACACTGTAATAAAATGCACAGAATTTGAGAAAGTGAACATAAAATTCAGATACCTCTTGATCTTCTCAATGAAATATGAGAAGACATCTGCTGAAATTAAGGAACTTATGGAATTTTTATGGTAATGAAAGAGGACAAATTTGAAACTGCCAAGGCAAATTATATTACCCTTTTATTATCACAAAGAAAGGTTAGGGTAATTCTATTGAAAATTTTTGCATTTGCTTCTAGGACCTTAGTACACAGAGCAGGACAATGGGAATACAGTTGTAATTCTAATTCTCTCTCTTTGCTTTGAATTTTGAAAGGTAACCATATCTCTTTCTCAGTAAGGTGTACCCCACCTGTGTCATTCATTCCATCTATTCCTCCAACTGTGAGGTCTAGATTCAAGAATGGATTTTTTTGCATATGTATTTCTCCTTTAGCTTCTAGGCAGACACTTTGAATATTTGAAAACAATATTTTCTTTATTCTACTGCTTTCTCAAATAATGTCAGTAATAATAATATTGTTAAAATGTACCAAGCACTTACTATGTGCCAGGAATTAGTCAAAGTACTTTACTTCTAACCATCATATATGCCTTATCAACTTCCATGAGGCCAGGTATGGTGGCTCATGCCTGTAATCCCAGCACTTTGGGAGGCTGAGACAGGAGGATTACTTGAGGCCAGGAGTTCAAGACCAGCCTGGGCAACATAGCAAGATCCATCTCTACAAAAATTAAGAAAAATTATCTGGGAGTGGTACCATGCACCTGTAGTCCTGGACACTTGGAGGCTGAGGTTGGAGGATTGCTTGAGCCCAGGGGTTGGAGGCTGTAGTGAGCTATGATCATGCCACTAAACTCCAGTCTGGATGACAGAGTGAGACCCTGTCTCAAAAAAAAAAAAAAAAAAAAAAAAACTCAGAGCTAGTTGCTATGATTGCTCCCATTTTACATGAGGAAAAACTGAAATACAGAATGATTTTCCTAAGATCCCACAGAAATGAGTGATGAAGCCAAGCAAGACGTAAACCTACAAAATCTGACTCCAGAGCCGGTATTTTTAATCATTCTTTCTTATGCTCACTCCCAACTTCTTCCATTAAAAAAAAAAAAAAATTCTACTCTCACGGCCTCCATTTACTTTCTACAAATAGCATTAATCCACTATTTCTCAAGGTATAGTCCTTAAACTAACTCCAGCAGAATCACCAGAGGTACTTCCTAAATCACCTAAGGTGCTTATTTATTTAAAATGCTGACTCCTGAGCCCCACTCTGCACATGTTAATTGAAAATTCAGTAGCTTTATTTTAACATGTTTACCAAGTAACTTTTAGATGCCCTAAAGTTTGAGAACATCTCACTTAAACATTTGCAATCCAATTTCTGCTACCAACCTTATCTTCAATAAAATGCACTGGAGCACATGAACTCTCCTTTCATCACTTCTGAAAAACATTCTGCGTCTCCCCCAAATTCCTCATCACTCATTCAATTGCTCTTCCAACCTGGCCTTGGTCTCCCTTCCCAGCACCTTCATTTACTGCAGCTGCTCCCCTCCCCCTACATTCTATGTGCTAAAGTCTGAACACACCAAGCTATTTGTCACCCTTCTCCCCAATCTGTGCCTTTTCTTGTTTCAAACTTCTGCTTTATCTGCCACTTGAATTGCCTTCCCTAACACTCCTCTCATTCTTGAAGGCCAAGATTAAATGGCACCTGCAATATCCAGACAACCCCACAACCTTGGTGAAGTTGAACAATTTTTTTTTCCATGATACCTAAGCACTTTTTTTTTAAACGTTACCTATATGGTAGTATATTCCATAATATTCAGTTATATTTATGTCTAACTTGGTTAGACATATTTATGTCTAACTTGGTTAGATTGTGAGCTGCTTGAAGATAGGAAAAGTGCTGATCTCTAGAACAATCCAGTAGAGGAGAGAAATCGGGGGTGTAGGGTGGTTAAAGGTCATGTAGGGATGAGGCAGAAAGGAAAGTTGAGGGAGCCTGAGTGCAGCCATTTGGACCTATATGAGACCCTGACCACCTTGAACAAGGAAGTCGCCAGCGGGTCATCAGAGCATGACCCCCCGAAGGTGGGTGAATTACTAAACCAGATGCCTTGCAAACTGTTTGTGTTTACAATTCTGTGATAGTAGTTTATGATTAACTTCTATTCCCTGACCACAAGACAATATGGGCCATGTATCACTGTTCCCCAACAGGGTTTTTGAATATTAAAAATGTTAACATTGTCCCATAAGGAGTCCTCCTCCTGCTCGACCCCTACTCTGCCTGTGGAGTAAAATCTGTTGGTCTGTCTCTGTCTCAATAAACTTTTTGTCACTAGTCAGCATGCACTCAAATTCTTTCCTGCACAAAGCCAAGAACCCACTTGGTGAGTTCAGGGAGCTTTCATCCCTTCCCTGGGACACCTAGAACAATCTAGTACACAAGTGGAATTGGGGTAGGGATTGGGTAATAGGACCAACTCAGAATCATTTGAGACATGCCACTGAGATTCCTGGCCCCTCCTAAAGCAGGAACAGCCAGAGAGAAGTGTCGTGATGGGCCATGAAAGAGATGCAACAGTAAAGAATCATCTGGTGACCAGCTCAAAGGGAACAGGAAATTCAGAATGCAAAATTCACCTTTATCACAAAGAAGTCACAAAGCTGGTTTACTTAATGAGTCTATGCATATCAATGTGAGGAAAATCCTTCACACATCTAAAGAAATAAAATGAAGAAATTGCATGAATAAATCTGCCTATCAGCTGTCAAACATAATATTAAATGTACTTGACATTTTCCAGCTTGGTGTAAACTTCTTTGTGATGTTTTCTGAACTACTCCAAAATGGGCATAGAAGGGTGAAGCTATATGTGTCCAATGAACTGAAGAGAGATTTTTAAAGAAAAATTATGCGGCCATTTCCCATTATGGTCAGGCATTGTAGAATGATGAAAACTTTCACTAAACCAGAAGCATATGAATTACAGCCACAATGTTCCTAATAATTTCATTTTAGCTACTGATACAACTCTTGGGCTTGAGCTAGCAAAAAGCAAATCTTTAGAATGAATTGGGAAGCAGCAATTTGGTGTGTGTGTGCAGAAAAGTTAATGCAGTAATTGTGTTGTCGAATCTTGTGGGGAGAAAATTTAATATATTTATCTGATCAAAGATCTCATTGAATCCTTTTAAATGGATAGACCATGTTAAATACCCAGGCCCTGGATTTGGGATAATTGTATTTTGTAATTGTCTATGGTTCATTTAAGCCCCATATATGATAGCTGACTTGAAGTTGCTATTATATTGAAGAATGTAGTCAAAATATCCTTTTCTTTTTCACTTTAGAAAAACCTCTTCCAGAGTTCATTCTAGCATCTTTCAATCCTTGTAATCAGGAGAGATGATTTCCTTTCTGTTACTGAACCAACTTTTGCATGTTAATCATACAATATATGGATTCTGGATCCTATATCTTTATTAATCCATAAAAATGAATTTATTTTAGGTATAATAACAACAAGAACAAAAGTCAAAAGGAGATGTGAGAGTGAGCCTAAATGAGTTTATAGTACTTCGTTATTTTTGTTTTTAAATTTTAGTCTCTTATATTTTCAGTTTGAATAGGAATCTACATTTAATTAAGAACTAGAATCCTATCTTTCTTCTACCAACTGTATCATAATCCTTGAATAATCCATAATACTTGCTGGTGGATAGTCAATAATAAATTTGTTTATAATTATTAAAGAGAAAAAGAGAACCATTAAAGGGAAAAAAGAAAAAATAATGAAATGAGGGCTGATTTGAAAAATAAATACATAGAATTTAAAAAATAAAAAAATCAAATTAAAAAGGCAACAGATTAACCTATTG
Organism: Varecia variegata; assembly: GCA_028533085.1. Classification (NCBI taxonomy): domain Eukaryota; kingdom Metazoa; phylum Chordata; class Mammalia; order Primates; family Lemuridae; genus Varecia; species Varecia variegata. Next base: position 115,777,682 of record CM052438.1, read on the forward strand.
TTTGGACACAGATAATACTTTATTTGTATTTTAGACTTTAAAATCTTCTCTTAAATTTTATTTTTCCCTTTGCAAGATTACTTTAAAAACAAAATCATATTAACTATGTAGAAACAAAGGGAAGGAACTAACCTTCTGTCTGTCTATATACCCCACTTGCCAGAGGTTTTCACAGTTGTTTCATAATTAACACTGTGAAGTACATTCTTTGTATTGACATTTTACAGCATAGGAACCTGAGGCTAAGAAGTAACAAACTTGTTATAATTCATTTGGACAAGTTCTGGGCCATCTGTCCTGGTAATTCTTGCTCTTGCCTTGGACTCTCATGACTTCAGTTGCTACTTAAACTATTCCAAATGTATATTTGCAGCCGCCTAGACCTATCTCTTAAGCTCAAGAGAAACATATGCAACTGTTATCTATTGTGGTCACGGAAATACCACACTGGTGCCTGGACTCTGCACTGATCTTTTCCTTCCCATCCCCTACCTCAGCTTCCTATTTCATTAACTGGCAACACTTAACTTCTCCGGTATACTCTTGTATTCAATCATGAACTCCTTTTGCCTCTTAAATCTAAATTTTGCTTACATCCAAACAATTCTCTCCATTCCTACCACTACCGCTCTAGTTCAGGTCACCAAATCTTCCATCTCAAGTTCTATAACAGCTTCCCCTTTTTGCTGTGGTCTTGTACCCTTAAAATGCTTTTCTCCATTATAGACAGCAGTGTTCTCAAAATGCAGATCTGATTGGGGAACTCCTCTCTAACAAGCCCTTCTGTCAAATCCCATAAATCTCCTTCAAAAATATTTATAAAACATTCTATAATCTATAAACCCTGCCACGACCGACAGCCTCACATCTTACCGAGCTGCCTCTCACACTTTGCAAGCATGCCAGATGAAACGAACTTACACTCATTTCTAGAAGTATGTGCACTCATACATCTCCAAACTTTCATCCATGAGGTTTATCTTACCTGGAACATACTTTCCTCAACCTCCACCTTTGTTGCCCAACCTCTTGGGCAAAATTTCACTCACTCTACTTCTCCTTCAGGTCTCATTTCCTCTCTCACTTCTTCAAAAGGTATGTATAACTGCTGAAGTAGGTTAGGCACTCTGGCATTGGTTTGTCTAGCTCGTTCATTCATTCATTGATTTATTTAACAAAGTGTTAGCTATAAAGGCAGTAAAGCATGTGGTTAAGAACACAAAGTCTGAAGCCAGAATGCCTGTGTTTAAGTCTAGACTTGGCCCCTTATCAGTTGTGCAAGTTTATAGAAGTTACTTTACATCTCTTTATCTCTGTTTCTCCATCTGAAAAAAGGGAAATATTATAGTACTTTCCTAAAATAACTTTTTGGGGGGTTAACAAATCAGTCTGTATATAAAACCATATCAACAGTATGTGACATATTAGATCATTAAATACTATTGCTATTTGCCAGACACAGTTTGAAGCACTCAGATGTGATGACAAAAGTTAAGGTTTCCACTCTTATGTAATTTATAATCTAGTGGGGGAAAAAACAGATACCAAAAAAAAAAAAATAGGAATGAAGTACCAACATGCCAACTGTTATGAAATGAAAGCACAGGCTACATGAAGTCTACGATAGGGCTATCCAATATAGGCAAAAGCTTTGCTGAGAACATGACACCTGAAGGTTGAGTGGAATTCAGTCAAGCAAAGCAGGGAAGGAAATAGTAACAGAAGAGAGGGGCAGCCCAGAAGGAGTGCCTGTACTTTGTCTCTCTCATTACTCATGATCCTTTATTTTCATTATTTGTGTAGTGTCTGTTTTCCAGCCCTTCCCCCAACCTCCCACAGGAAAAAAGATAAAAAAAGAAATAAAATCTTAAAATTATAAGATCAGTGACTGTAGGACCCTTACTGTCTTTTTCTAGTCCCAACAATAAGCACATGCCAGAGAATGAGAGTTAACTCTTATTAAATCCTTGATGTCCATCAATTGATCAAAAAGTTATCAAAACCTTTAGTCTAAAAGCTAATTAAGTATTTAGAAAGAGGAGTATACTTAAAGAAGAACGAGGATATACTTTTCGTATACTTTATATACAAAAGCACATTATATACATTTTCATTTGGGCATATTAACAGCCCAGAGCTCAACTGATGTTCCTCTGACTTCTCCATTTCTTACAGCAACATAGCTCTCTCCCAATAGCCATCTCAACGGCCTGAGATGGGCTCTGATATGTTCATTCTGACCACGCTAGTATACAACTTTATTTATTGATAACTATAGGCTGGGGAATGTGCCAGCAACTTTTGTTATCAGCCAAAGAAAAATTACCAATAAAGTCTAAATTTTAAATTGAATCAACTAAAAAAAGATTCCTATTGTCTTCTTTGTCCCCAAAGAAATGAGCAGGCTTTGAACCTAATTCAGCAGATACTGAGTTAAAGGGTGGGATACAGTTTACTTCAATGTGTATCAACAGATAATGGTGGGGTTCTATTTTTGTTCCTCGGAGGCTGTATGGCCTATTTTACACACATCTCTGAAAAATGAAAAGCACCCTTGAAAATAAAGGCATGCAGTTCCTGGATTGAAGCATTTGATTCCAGGGTCCCCATCCTCATTAGCATTATTTCTCCCAGTGAGAACAGTCAAGTTCAAGGCTTTCTGGAAGTTAGAAGACTGGCTCCTATCTACTAAAACTGGTTGGGAAACTGGGACGAAAATCCTGAGTAGTAACAACCATTGAACTCTCTCTCTCAGAAGCTAGATTAGAATAATCATTCGGAGCTGAGAGACAGTGATGGTTTGCTTTTGCATTAGGGGAACTTAGAAAAGATAGGAGCAGATATGAACAAAACTACTATTTTATTTTATAAAGCAAATCTGTAAAAGTGAATTGTATTGCTGAAAAGAAGATTAAGATTTTTCTGGAAGATGCTTTAAACTCTTCCCAGGACTATGCTTCTGGGTTTTTGCCCTAAAGAAAAGTGCAGCTGTTTGTTTAAGCAATGGAGCTTCCATCTGTTTCGTCTTGATTTAAAGATGCAGTTTTTAAAATAAAACCACAAGGCAATGTTTATTGAAAGCACAAAATCTCTCTACTTATTGCACAAGTAAAATATAGATTAAAACAACAAGCCTAGAAATATAGGATTTAACGCAATGCCAGTGTCACTTCATTGGCAGAATTTTCATCTGAAATGTGCCTAACACCTTCAAAATAATTATGTGGCCCCAAAATTATTCACAGAGCTGAATCTAATCGCAGATAATAGTATCTAGAAAGACATATGAAAAGCAAATCAACTTGCATAGACATGTTTACAGTCAGATATTCTCTCTCAAATGATAGGGTAAACAAAAAAGACTTCGCTGTGGCAAATCACATTTTCTTCAAGGATATGTATGGCATTTGATAGAATTCAATTTCAGAACAATATGAAAGAAATAAATCTAAAGCAGTTGTCAGAATCCTTCAGTTATATAAAATTACACCTTTAAAATTATTCTTTCCCAGAACAGCAGCGTTATCTTTACAAACTTATATAAGGTTCTCTTGTAGAAATTGATTGTGTTTTTGTATTTCTCTAATTTTCTGTGACTGCTGAGTTGCCTCTAAAGTAGTATTTTTCACATTGGTTTGAATTTGTTTATAATTCAATCATACAAAGAAATTCATGGGATTTGCCAAACACAGGAGAAATTATCCCAGGTGTATGTTGGTATAGAGTATATGTTTGTGGTGTAAGCCCAAGTTAATCACTATTTAAATTTTAGAAATGTATGTTAAAATGTTTTATTTAAGACATAAGGAAAATTCTTTGTAGATAATGTTATGCTTCCTTTCAAATAGTCACTCCTGACTCTCAATTTGTGCATCTATCATATTCTTCCTGCAATGTTGGGGTCATAGACCCATTCAACCATGAACACCATGGCCTCTCTCTATGAGCACACATAAGCAAACACATACAATTGTATATGTAACTGCAGATGTTTCATGGATTCCCCAAATGCCATCTTTAATGGTAGTAAGAAAACTTCTCTTGACTTTTTTCTTTGTAAAGGAGTTCTTTACAATCATTAATCATTTGAATTATAGAAATTTCCTCTGGGAGGGATGTTAGAGATTATCTTATCCAGTTTCCCTAAAGCCCAGAGAGGAAAGATGATTTCCCCAAGGGTACACAGCTAAAACGTACCAGAGTTGAGGCTAGAATGCAAGTCTCCTGGCTATCTGCTATTTGTCCAGTGCTTCTTCAGTTAAGGTAGGCATTCTTATTCTAAGAATATGTTGCCAGCACTAAGTGACTAATAAAGAGAAAAAAAAAAAAAACACGAAAGTAGACTTAAAACTGCAAATATCCCTACTGCTGTAAGCGCCATCCTGCTGAGTAATAGTTGTTTCCCCTGTGATTACATAAACACCAATATAAATAAAGGGCCTGTTTCTTGCTTCGCTAGACAAATCCTGTAGGGCTAATCTGAGTGCAGAGCTCCCATTAACTTCAAAGGGACTTTAGTTCCTGGTTCAGCTCTATGGGGATGCTAAGCAAAAAAGAATGCAGACCAATGCCTTGGAGATGAAAACTGAAAGAAATTACTATATGACACTTAGTTGAATAATAAGAAAAATGCTCCCCATCCCTACACACTACTAAATTTCTCTGACAATCTCCCTTAATCTCCAGACACTTGGGGCTCATTCTTTCACAATATTGTTTCTATCTCAACAATAAAATCTGGGTGATTTCATCTCAGGGAAACTTGGATACAATTTATTAAGCAGTAATTGTGTTATCTACACTATTGATTTGGGCACTCATCCCATGAGAATCTTGGCTAGTGATGCAGTTTGCTTGAGCTGCAGTCCCTGACGTTACTCTTGCAGACACATTGCAGTAAAAGGCTTTCATTTCTTTCAAAGAAAGGTAAGCACAAATATTTCTTAGAAAGGTGATGTTCCCCAACCAGGAAGCTAGCTATGGGCCTGCTAGCTATCTGACCATTGGCCAAAAGGTCAATTTCAAAAGGAGGTGCCTTTTAATGAAAAATGTCTGATCAAAGACAAAGTTAATAATGGAAGAATTCTCAGCCTCCTTTCTTCCACTTAATCAAATTACATTAGATGACAAATTAAAAATGAATCTTAAGATATCTCCCCAAGTTCTGCAACAAGTGTAATTCTAGTTGTAGTCATTCTCACATTTTAATGGGAGAATCACTGAGGAATCTTGTTTAAAATCAGATTCTGATCTCCAGGCCTGGGTGGGCCTGGAGAGTCTGCAACTCTAACAAACTCCTGGGGATTGCTGTCCACACTTTGAGAAGCAGAGTTCAGGAAGCCCATGGAATAAGATAATCAATGATGAAGATTTATGATAGTTAACACTAATGTTTATCAAGCACCTATTCTGTGCCAGACACTTTACCTATATTATGTCTAAAACAAAACCTGCCTGAAAAAGATGCCATTGCCCCATTTTATAGATAATAAAGAGTGAGGCTTACAAAGAAGGAATACAAGATGAATAAGGTAAAAAAGTTACAAATGGGTAGAACTGGGCTGCAAATTTCAGGTTGCCTGGCTCAAAACCTTTTCATTCATGCATTCATTAAAGAAATTATGAATGGAATGTCTTCATTTACAACACATTAGTCTAAGCATTGAAGAGATAGGACAGTGTACAGGACAAAGGGCCTCAACTCACAGAGCTCATGTTCTAGCAGGGAAGACAAAAATGAATAATTCCAATTGCACAATTAGTTACTTAATTATGGTTTGTTAAAATCTGTGAAGCAAAGTTCGGGGTGTTTTGAACATTATGAAAGGAAATACTGGCCTAATCTGGGATAAAGTCAAAAAGGCTTCCCCAAGGAAATACTTTTGAGTTGAGTTCAGAAAGATGAGTAGGATTTAACCAGGTGATTGGAGGTGAGTCAGTGTGCAGACAGCAGAGTAGGCCTACGTAGGGAGATGAATAGTCTGTGCGAAACCGTAGGGGGAAGTATACCAGTTCAATAAGAGACAAGGGGCTTGAAATGGGACAGATCAGAAAGGTACTGACCAGATCATGTCAAGTCATGAAGGCCGTGTAAATAATTTTGTTAATGATAGTGTTCTTTATTAATGGTTTTCCAAATAAAGGAAAATCTAGGAGAATTTAAAATACAGATCAAACACAATCAAGTTTATACTTTTTACAGAGCACTCTGTCACCAGGGTAGAGATTACATTAGAGCATGGTAAAAGCAAGTTCAGGAATACCCACTGTGATTCCAGTTAAAGTAGGTGGTAAAGTGATGTTGAAATGGTGGTAAATTCCTGTTTAATTGCTGATATACTAGATATGGCCATGTTACCTCTCATAACCATGCCTACTGATATGCTGCCATTGCTTCATAACTTGCAAAGAAAAGCAGCCTAATTAGCTGCTGCATTGTAGTGCTTGTGTCTGTTCCTGTAATGTTTAAAAAATGAGAGAGAAAAGCCATGATTTTGAGACTGCTGTACTATTAGGAGTACAAATCTTGTGATTTCTAGAAAACCAAAGATCCCCAGGAGTATATTATCATATGCATTAGTTTCTTTCTTGCTGACGTTGTAACAAATTACCACAAACCAAGTATCTTAAAATAACATTTATTTACTATCTTACATTTTTGGAGGTCGGAAGTCTAAAACAGAATGGTAGAGCTGTGCCTTCCGGGTTGCAAGCAGCAGAACCCAGGTTTTTGCCCTTGCTAGTTTCTAGAGGTACCCCACGTTGCTCGGCTCCTGGCCCCTTCCTCATGTCACTCTTCCTGTGCTTCTGTCATCACATCGCCTTCTCAGACTCGGACACTTTTGCCCCCCACTTATAGGGACCCTCCTATGATTACATCGTGCCACCCCGATAATCCAGGATAATCTCTACATCTCAAAATTCTAAACTTCATCACATCACATTTACAATGTAGGGTGACATATTCCCAGGTTGAAGGGGTTAGGACATTGTGAGGAGGAAGCTCTGTGGCTAGTGCGTGCTCTGGTGCAGGCTTTAGAAATCGGAAGAAAAGGTGAGTGGCAGTGGGCAGGTGAGACATGCTCTTTATTGTCGGGGGGATACAGCAGCGGTGAAAAGCATGGCTGAGAACATGGCGAGCACCTATATATGCCTCTGAACAATAGTGGCAACATGCCATGGGAAAGCGTGATCACATGGGTTTACATAGGAGATAACACCTGGGTTACGTAAGTGTCCTGACTCATGCCTCCCTCACGCCTCCCTGGAAGGCGGCTAGCTGGTGGCTGGGCTGGAAAAAAACACTGCAACAATCATCTCAGTTTGGCCTAAGAAACCTGTTACCTATACAAATGCATTTTCCCTTACAGACATGAACATCTTTGTGAGAGGGGCATGTCTGTTTATTTCAGTGCATATTAAATTCTCTTGTGACTTTGAATTATAAAGACTACACAAAACACAGTTTCTATAGAATATATAAAACATGAATGGTTAGCTTCAAGTCTATAGCTTATCTCTATGGTATTAACAAATAAGTGTCAATCAATTAAAATAATGAAGGAAAAGTTCTTTATATATTTAGGAGGCTAAAATGAATAAAAATGGTATATGCTTTAGAAACACAATGAAATTCAATAAATGATGTAAATGAAATGAGGATGTATATTAGTTAAAAATACTTGTACTTGAATACCACATTCTCTCTCCTCTCTCTCTCTCTCTGTCTCTCAGCATAATTGAAAGGATAATCTTTATAAACTTTTATTACATAGTAAACACTACATACATGGTAGTTTCCTAAAATTTATTTTATTTTCACCATTAGTCTAGTTAGAAATTAGGGTCAAATTTGGTTAAGACTGATGTAATTTTTTTTTTTTTTTTTTTTTTTTTGCTTTTTAAATTAAATTGTAAAATGGAAATCAGTTTAGGCTTGGCTTGAGCATATTGCTTGCAGAAAGGCAGGTCATTCAAGTGATTTTATTGTCACAGGATATTATGTGAATTGAACAAATACCACATTGAATTAAGCGCCATCCACTGCTGATCTTACTCTTCCTGAAAATTAGCCTCTTCCTATTTCCTGTCAGCCCCAAAACCTCAGTCACCATTCTTCTTATCTCCCTGATATTTTAGAAGCAATCTTTTTAACTTAAGTAAAACATACATACAAGAAGTGAACAAACTAAGGAAAACAGTGTGATTTTTCATAAAGTAAACAAACTCATGTGGCCACTACCCAGCTCAAGATGTGGAACATGGCTGACACCCAGAGGGTCACTGTATCTCCTCAGGCTTAGAATCCCCACCCAAAGGAAACTGCGATTCCCACTTCTGTTTAGTTTTAGCTTAGTTTTGCCTATTTTTAAAATTTCATATGAGTGGAATCATCCAGTAATATATGAGTGTGTGTGTGTATGGCTCTTTTATCATGGCCGTTTCATGAAACTATTATGGCATTGCTGTATAGTTTCCCATTAACTATAACGTAATTTATTTGCTCCTTAGATAGGCAATTAATTTCTTTTATATTTTTGGCTATTATAAATGAAAGTGCTACAAACATCCTGATATGTGCATTTGGGTACACATATTACTGTTGAATGAATAACCATAGTGGAATTTCTTGACCATAGGGTATATATAAACCGAGTTTGTTAGATAATGCCAAAGGGTTTTTCAGAGTGGATGTATGAGCTGTAATTTCACCAGCAATTTGCATGAGGGTATCAATTACTCTCTATGCTGTCCAATGTAGAATTTTATCCTTTTTAAATATTTTACTTTACTTATTCTGGTGGGTGAATCATGGTTTTGCACTCTTGTTTTCTTGTTTTAATTTGCATTTCCCTGGTAGTAGTAATGATGAGAACATTTTCACATCTTTTTGCCTTTTGGATATAATCTTTCATGAAATGTCATTCCAGATTTTTCCCATTTTTTATAATATTAAATTGTTTTTTATATTAATTTAACATGGTATATATGCATATACAAACATATATATTTGAGATACAAGTTTTTTGCCAGGTACATGTGTTGCTAATATTTGCTTCTACTCTGAATTGCCTTTTTTTCCTTTCACTTAATGATATGTTTGTATGAATAGAAGTTTCTAATTTTAATAGATTGCAATTTATAAACCATTTTCTTTATGGTTAGCTTTTTGTTTTGTTTTGTTTCTTTGTTTGTTTGCTTTGTTGGCTGTTTTTTTTTTTTTTTTTTTTTTTTAAGAGACAAGGTCTTGCTCAGTTGCCCAGGCTGGAGTGCAGTGATGTGATGATAGTTCACTGCAACCTTGAACTCCTGGGCTCAAGCAATCCTCCCACCTGAGCCTTCTGAGTAGCTAGGACTACAGGCATGCTATGCCCAGCTAATTTCTTAATGGTTAGTTCTTTCAGTGGCCTGCTTAATAAATTGCCTAACCCACGGTATAAAGATATTTCCTATATAGTCTTCAAGAATCTCTGTTATTTCAGCCTTTTTATTGAAGTCTACAACTTCATCTGAAATTAATTTTTGTTTCTGTTGTACAGTTGAGGTAAAAATCAATTTTTTTCCATATGGACATCCAGTTGGCCCAGTACTATTTATTTAATGACATCATTTTCCTCTGCAATGCAGTAGCTCTTTTGTTATAAATCAAAAGATATAAATGTATAGATGTTTCTGAATTCTTAATTCTGTTCCATGGCTTATAAAATATATCCTTGTGTAAATGGCTATTGTGTGTAATTATTTTATGAAGTTTTATAAGTCTTAATATCTGGTAATGAAAGTCCTGTAAGTCTCTTTTTGTTTGTTTGTTTTTAATTTCAAGATTTTGTGGTTACTCTTGGTACTTTGTATTTCCATAGATGTTTAGGAATCAATTTGTCAATTTCCACCCCAAAATAGTTCCTGGGATTTTGATGTGGAGGGTATTAAACCTATATATGGATAGGAAAAAAATAACAAATTTATAATATTTACTTTTCTAACTTACTATCTTTTACTGATTTTTCAAAATTCTCAATTGTATAATAATTTTCAAGCTTTAATTCTTGTCCATTTTTATTAAATTTTATATATTTGAAATCTATTGAATATTCTTTCTCTTTAATCTCTTTTTTTGTTTGTTTGTTTTTAATGTTAGGGTATAGAGATATGACATTGATCTTGTGTCCAGAAATCTTGCTAAATTCACAAATTAATTCTAACAGTTTTTCAATGATTCTTTTGGATTTCCTCCATGCCATTTATGTATCACAGTTTTATTTCTTCTATTCCAATATCTAGTATATTTTTCTTACTTTATTACACTGGCTATGGTCTTTGGTATACTCTTAAATATAACTGGTGATAGGGTGCTTCCTTGACCCAACAAAATCCCAGAAAGAAAGATTTCAATATTAACCAATTCAAATCATGGTTTTTCTGATTTTTTAAAAAATTGTAAATGCATGTTGACTTTTATAAAAACTTTTTCTGTTTCTATACACTTTTCTCCTTTTATTCTGTTAATATGATGAATTACATTGATTGAAGTTTGAATGGTTAAAAAAAACACAAAACTTTGCATACCTAGAATATATGTGATTAGGTGTTGTATAACATCCCTTCTGAAAATGACTAATAGAGCTCTGCCAAATGAAAAACACTTCCCATTTATTTACTGCCTATGTAGTTACTTTCCCTTGAATTGGGGCTGGCTCTGTGACTTGACTTGCTTTTGGCAAATAGAAAACAGTGATAGAAGTATTGTGTGAACTGTGAAGCTACATCGTAAGAGGCACTTAAGCTCCCTTCAGGAATAACTCACTCCAGGGGGAGCCTGCTGACATGTAAGAAGTCATATTGCACTGAGACTTCCACTCCCTGGGGAAATCCAGGTTAACCAAATCCAGGAGAGGCTGCATAAAGAATGAGATATGCTCACCCAGTGTTCTGTCATCCCAGCCACTCCTCCGACACAAGCATCCGACATGAGAGTGAAGGAGCTTGCAGATGGTGCCGGTCAGAGCTGCCATCTGACTGCACTTGTATGACTCAAAAAAATTCTCTCACTGATGTCATCAAACCGCAGACCTATGAGAGATAACAGTAAGGTGTGCTTTTAAGCCACAGACTTAGGGGTGCTTTTTAAAATGAAGTAATAGATACCATAATCTCCTCTTATCCACAGGGAATATGTTCTAAGACTCCCAGTAAATGCCCCCAAACCGTGAATAGTACTGAACTCTATATATGCTATATTTTTCCTTTACATACATACTTTTGATGAAGTTTAATTTATAAATTAGGCACAATAACAGATTAACAACAACTAATAATAAAATACAACAATTATAACAATATACTGTAATAAAGGTTATGTGAATGTGGTGTCTTTCTCTCCCTCCCTCTCAAAATACAATATTACACTGTACTCATCCTTCTTCCTGTGATGATGCTAGATCAGTGGTCCCCAACCTTTTTGACATCACGGACTGGTTTCATGGAAGACAGTTTTTCCACCGACTGGGGGAAGGGGGAGTGTCGCTGCCTGGGCTCCACCTCAGATCATCAGGTGTTGGATTCTCATGGGGACCTCACAGCCTCGATCCCTTGCATGTGCAGTTTGCTCCTATGAGGATCTGATGCCTCTGCTGATCTGATGGGGGCGGGTATCAGGCGGTGATGCCAGCGATGGGAGCTTCGCTTGCTTGCCCACTGCTGGCCTCCTGCTGTGTGGCCCCGTTTGGTGGCATCACTACATGGTTCTGCCTTCTGTCAGATCAGCGGAGCACTGTATTCTCATAGGAGTGCAAACCCTGCTGTGGACTGCACGTGTGTGAGGGGTCTAGGTTGCAGCTCCTAGTTAAAGTCTGCCACCTGATGATCTGGGGTGGAGCTGGGGCAGTGGTGCTGGAGCTGGGGGAGTGGCTGCAAGTGAGTTTGTCACTGGCAGAGAAAGAATTTTGCCCGACGAATGTGGTGAGATGAATGTGGTGCGCTTGGGTCATCCTAGGACCACCCCCTCCACTCCCCAGCCGGTCCATGGAAGTATTGTCTTCCATGAAGATGGTCCCTGATACCAAAAGTTGGGGGCAGCTGGCATATACTACAGCATGGATACCCTGGACCAAGGGATGATTCATGTCCTGGCCAGGACAGAGGTGGACAGCACAAGGTTTCATCATGCTACTCAGAATGGCATGAAATTTAAAATATGTTAACAGGAATTGTTTATTTCTAGAATTTTCCATTTAATATTTTCAGTTCATGGTTGACCACAGATGACTGAAACTGCAGAAAGTAAAATCATGAACAAGGTGGGACTCCTGTAACAGGAACAACTGGATTTGATTTGAAAATATTTTATTCAGAACTTTTGTGCCTATATTAATGAGACAGATTGGTGTATAATTTTCTTTCTTATAAGATCTGCATCAAATTTTGCTTAGGGTTGCTTTATAAAATGAGTATGTATTTTATCTGAAAGAATTTGTGTATTATTAGACATATATACTCTTTAAATGTTTGTAATTCAACAAGGAAGGAATCTTAGCATGGAAGAGTGCTTTGTACAGTAAGTTTCAATTAGATAATTAATTTCATTAAGAGATTATAGTATATTTTAGATTTTCTGTTTCTTCTGGTGTCCATTTTATCTAAATTTTCAACTGTATTAGCCAAAATTTGTTCAAGATATTCTTTCATTATCTATTTACTATCTGTAGAAAATATGACATCCCTGGAACACCCAATATTGGTAATTTTCCCATTTCTCTTTTCTTCCTTCTTTTCCGGTGGGTTGGGGAAAGTTAAAAATGGAAAATGAATTTCGATTATTTTACTTTTAACTTTTCTGTGTTAATATACTGAAGGTGTATCTCTTATAAGCATCAAAGAGTTGGATTTTAATATTTTAAAATTTTGTCCAGTAATATTTATGTTTTAATAAGAATTTTAGTTCATTTATATTTAACATAATTACTGTTCAATTTATATTTAAATCTCCATTTTTCTATTTATTTTCTATTTATTTCCTTTTGATCCTTTCTTGACTCTTTGGGGTTTTCAAGATTACTATTATTAATGTTGTTATTGTTATTCCATTCCTTTATTACCTTTTTAGTTATAGATCTTTTACTATAAATATCTGTTACTTTTAAATAGTTTCTCTACAAATTTCAATATGTACCCTCTACTTAGAGCTATTTTAAATTAGAACTCATGATTTTCCAGATAATGCAAGAAACTTAGAATACTTTATCTCCTGTTAACCTCCTCCTTTCTTTTGTGCAATTACTTTTATATGATTTAATTCTATATCTACTTTAAATAAGTGTTTTTATTTGGGCTGCTATAACAAAATGGCATGAACTCTGTAGCTTATAAACAATAGAAATTTATTTCTCACAGTTCTGGAGACTGAGAGGTCCAAGATCAAGGCACCAACAGATTCCGTGTTTGCTGAAAGCCATGTTCTGGTTCAGAGTCAGTGCCCTCTCACTGTATCCTCACATGAGGGAAGGGCCACCTAGGTCTCTGGGTCTTATTTTATAAGGACACTATTCCTATTCATGAGGACCCTGCCCACATGACTCAATCACCTCTCAAAGCCCCCTCCTTCTAAAACTATCACTTTGGGGATTAGGATTTCAGCATAGGAATTTTGCAGGGACACAAACATTCAGACCATAGCAATGAGCAAAACTATTAATTTTATTTTACAAAGCTACTAGGCACTAAATTTACACATGTACTTATTTTTACTAAAATCTTTAGTCTCTTCTACTTTTCTGATTTCCATCAGTGATCTATTTCCTTCTGATTTATAAATTGCCCTTAGTATTTCTTTTGCTGCTGGTCTGCTACCAAAGAGTAATCTCAATTTTGTCTTTATTTTTAAATGTCTTTATTTTTATATTTTAAGATATTTTCAGATGATGCATAATCCAGGTTGGCAGTTATTTTTTTTCCAGGAATTTGAAAATGTCATTTAAATGTGTCATTTCTGTAGTAACCCATAGGACAATTTTATTGTTTCTTTGGAGGTAATGTCTCCCATTTCTATTTCTTGTGATTCAAATTATTTTCTCCTGTCTTTGGTTTTCAGCATATTGACTATAGTGTGCCTAGCATGGTTCTTTTTATTTATCTTGCATGATGTTTTTAGTTTCTTAAATCTGTGGTTTAATTATTTCCTCAGTTTTGAAGAATTGTCAGTCACTATCACTTCAAATATTGTTCAGATACATTTTCTTTCCTTTCCATCTGAGACTCTCATTGGATATTTTTAGTCCTTTTAATTGTGTACCAAATGGCTCTTATATTCTTTATGTGTTTTCTATCCTTTTTTTCTCCTCATAAATTAATCTAACATTTTCTACCAATTTATCTCTCATTTCAGTAATGTTCTATCTTAGGTCTTATTTGCTGTTTAGCCTAAATTTTAATTCAAAATTAAATTATCTCATTTGAAGTTCTTTAAAATTTCCATCTGGTTATATTTTTACAGATTTTAGTGGTCAAATTGTTCAACTTGTCATCTCTTTCTTTACACATGTCTATCACACTTATTTTAAAGTCTATTTTCTATAACTACAATACCTGGATCACTTGTGGTTCTTATTCTGTTGTCTTTTTCCCCACTTAATATTTGTTCATTTTTTCCTATTTTAACCAGGAATTAAGAATCCAAGACATTATGATATATGAAAGTTTGTAGAGGCTCTCGATGTTGTTACTTTCCTGTAGAGATGATTTAAATTTCTCCTGGCAGACCATTGATTGGGGAAACAAATTATATTTTAAGTACTTTTAATTTTATTTATGAATAATATACTGTAATTGTGAGAAAAACATGAAACTGCTCCAATGTTTTCAAAAAAATGTTGCCACTTTTTATACATGAATTTGAAGGCCTATCCTTAAGTTAGTTTATTTTTATATTTAATTTGAACGGTTTTCATAACTGAAAAAATAGCCACATGAAATATAAAATGATACCAATAGAAGTGCAAAATTGTATTCATCTGCTAAATATGATTCTGCATAGTCGCTATCTTCCATGTTCTAAATTAAAAGAGGAAAGAGTGAATTGAGCAGAGATAAATGTTAAGATAAAATCGCTGAGTTAGAAAAAGACTAGAAAATATCCAGGGCCATAAGACAGAATCTCTGGGGTTATCTGCCCCATTGGACATACTTCTGTGACTGTCTGCTGAAAAAATAAATCTGTAAGTTAGAAAGTAAGTTCACTATGTCTGGCACCTTTAATCAACAGTAAATAGTGACATAGCCTAACATGTGTTTGGATGTCTTGGGGTCTTATTAATAGTTAACCAGGTTCTCCTGTGGCAACTTCTCTCCTCTGGTTAGAGTATCTTCAAAGATTAGTCTTAGGCACTGGCTGATGTCCAAGTAGTTTATTTTGGCATCACCCTTACATGATGAATAGTGGGAACAGGATGGTGACATGGCCCAGATATGGTCAGGGTCGGGGGTGACTCTCTGGCTGGGAGGGTCTCTGTCTGATCATTCTTGGAGTTTGAGGGATTCTTCTTCCTTTTATATACTTGTATTCAATCCAGGTCAGTTACCAGGTTTTTCTTTCATAAAGGCAGTTTAAAGGATTCTTGTTTAAGGATAAGTTTATTTAAAAGTTTATGATTGTTGCATCTGTGCTAAGATGGTCTTAAATCCCCAGGCCAGGATACATCATACTGCTAAGTGACACATAATGTCGGCCCTGAAAGATGTTTGAGTGGGCCTATGGCTATCACTAACCTTATGGCCATATGTCTCTTATAGTATACTACATAATAGCATTCACCTAGAGAGCCCTTTGGTGACTTTTACTTCTATTTGATATACAAAATGCATACCACCCATCATATCACCTTATTTCCAACCTTTCTATAAGTTATCTGACAGTGGTATATAGTCAAAACTTTTGGAGAAATAATGAGGCCAAAAAGTAAAAGCATATACAAATCTACCATTTTTCTCTCGTTTTCTATGATTAGAAATACATGATCAACTACTGTACATGAGTATTTATATCATCTCATTTCAACAACAGGAGAAAGTTTTAAAAATATTTTCATTATTTGGAATAAAGAAAATTCCATTGTTAAGACATCGAACATATTAATAAAGTCTTGACAGAAAGGGCAGAATAAAGAAGCCAGCTAATAGTCAGTAGATCAACGTGTGTACCCAGGCTCTCTTGCACAAGATCTCAAGGCAAAATAGGACTGAAGAAGAAATTTGGAAACATTCACTGTAGCAATTACCTATTTTGTGAATTATTCAGTTCCATCTTTCACCTTCACATTTGTGTAGATAATATCTGTGAGTAATCTGGCCCAATAAATTCTGCTTGAAACAAACTGAACCATCTCCCAAATCTTAAACTCACACACACCCAAAAAAGAAGTTAAAGAAGCCTTTTAAGTAGAAAGAGATAGTCTACAAAGCAACTTGGCATTTTTCTTCAAGAGTTTTTTCTTCTTCTTCATCTGTAATTTCCAGTTGATCAAATTTACACTCATAAAAATATTCATGAATTCACAGACTGTTTAATGTTTAGTATTGAAATATTTAGAGCAAAACCCGACATTTTCTGTAAGGATTTGGTTGAACAAATCCAAACACATTTTGTTCCATGTTTTTTTTGTGTGTGTGTGTTTTCCTATTTGTCAAGGTTGTGATATTTTACCAATGAAATTTTAGGAACCATTAATATGTCTAAAAGAGCTTTTCACTCTAAGAAAAGTAATGGTAACTCTTACCATCTTAATTCTGAACCACCATTTTCCTTTAGTTATCAACTCTGTAATGTGGGAGAGAAATCTTGGTATTTCTATTTGGGTAATTCTTGTTTTTCATACATAATGTTGCAGACCTGAGAGGGACTTTGGAGAATAGCTTTTTCAATGATCTTACTTTTATACTTGAAGAATTTTCTATTTGATATTATGCAAGCTACAATTATTTTGGTTCTTCTCAGAACACCAGTGTAATGGTTAATTTTATGTTTCAATTTAGCTAGGCTTAGTCCCCAGGTATTCAATCAAATAATAAATTATGTGTTTCTGTGAAATATTTTGTAGATGTGATTAAGTTCACAATAAGTTCTCTTGAAGTAAAAAAGATCACCCTGGATGATCAGTTAAATAAATAACCAAGGCTCTTCTGAAGAGGAATGAATTCAGCCTATGGACTGCAATTTCAGCTCATGCTCTAGAGTTCCAACCTGCCCTTCCTTTGGGCACACCTCCCCAGCCCCAACACTTGTATAAGCCAATTCCTTGTAATAGATCTCTATCTAGCTATCTATGTACTGCCTCTGTTCCTCTGATTGAACTCTGTTACAACTAATAATATAAAATAAAATTATATGTCACAGTTTTACATTCAGACAATGAAACATAAAAATGAATCATAATCCTTCCTAAGAATTCTCTTCCATTCTTCAAGTTAGTTTTAATGATATTTAAAAGGACTTACGATGAGCAAGGCATGAGACTAAACCAGAGGTGGGGAACCATGTTGGAAGACTGCATAAATTTAGCTGTAATCAAATAAGGCCACATTCAAGAAACTCCAACTAGATACACTTAAAAATGTACATTATTTTGTAAAAATTCAATCATTAATGTCATGCACTTAATAATTTCAAAAAATGAAAACTATTTGTTAATTTTAAAGTTAATTAACCTTTTAATGACTTTGTTGTGTCTGCTGTTTGTTGGAAAGCATTTGAATATTTGATTGCACCATGGAGGTCCGCAGTTTCAGTTGATCTTATTGATGCATATCAGTCATTTGTGACCTGAAGGGCCTCTTGATTTGAGTTAGCTGGGAGGATGTAGATTCAGGCAATAAGTGGTTGAAAAGCAAGAAATCATTTTTCTGGCATGTTGCCAAAGGTTTGCATTTCTCCATGTTTCAACTGGATCTTTCTTAGCATTGAACAATGACTTTAAAATGTCATCTACTGAGAGCTCAATCAATTCCATCTGTAGTTGTTTAGGTGCCTTGGTGATATCAAGAAGGTGAGGCTGAAATGCTAATTTGAATGTGATGTCATGATTCCCAAAATCAGTGAACCTTTCATTGTATTCTCCAATTAATAGGTCTATAACAGCTGCATATTTTTCAAATGATTTGCATACATCATTGTACTCATAAATGACCTTTTCTAACTGGGGAAAATATTCATCCAAAATTTTCTTTTGAAGACAAAGTGTTTTGAAAAAAGATAGATTTTTTTCAAAATACTTGGATTTTTTGCCACATATCATATATAGACTTAGTTTACCTTGCAAAGAAATAGTCAAATCATTTGATTTGACACATCATACAGAAATGCTGCATTCCTATAGAAATCTTCTTTCCCTAATTCACATTTATGATTCTATTCTTCATAAAATTTAACTATCTGTTCTCACAGAGATAAAATTTTGGCTAACAACTCTACCTGTGTTAGCCAACACACTTTAGAATAATAAGGCAAATCCACACTGAATACCTCATCCTTCAACTTCAGCATGTTGCAAAACTGAAGATGCCTTGTTGCATTTGCATGAATATAGTTAACAATACTTATAACTTGTTGCAAAGTGTCAATTAAAATAGCAGCTTTAGCACAGAGATTTTGCTGATGCAAGATACAATGAAAAGAAATGAGGGCATCTGAACCTGTTAATATTTTTTTATCTGTGCTATAAACCCTTCATGTTTTTCTGTCATTGAAGGTGTACCATCTGTACATACACTCACTAAATTTACCAAATTCAGTCCCACTTCATGACATTTATCTTGAAAGTTGTAGAAGATATCTATTCCTTGTGTTCCGTTCACAAGAGTGTCCAAAGTGAGTAACCCTTACTAGCAAAGAAAATGTTCTGTTATGACCTGAGTGAAGTATAAAACCTGCACAGTACAGTCTCAGAATACAAAATCAATACACACAAATCAGAGGCATTCATCTATGCCAATAACAGTCAAGCTGAAATTCAAATAAAAAATTCAGCACCTTTTACAATAATCTCAAAGAAAAATAAATATCTAGGAATATATTTAACAAAAGAGGTGAGAGACATATACAGGGAGAACTATGAAACACTCATAAAAGAAATTGTAAAAGATGTAAACAGATGGGAAAATCTACCTTGCTCATGGATTGTTAGAATCAACATTGTTAAAATGTCCATATTACCTAAAGTGATCTACAGAATTAATGCACTCTCTATCAAAGTACCATCATCATTCTTTACAGATCTAGCAATAATAATTCCACACTTTGTATGGAACCAGAGAAGACCTCATATAGCCAAAGCAATCTTAAGCAAAAAGAACAAACTGGGAGGTATCAGTCTACCAGACTTCAAACTGTACTACAAGGCTATAGTAACTAAAACAGCATGGTACTGTCACCAGAACAGAGATATAGACCTTTGGAACAGGTCTGAGAATCCAGAGATGAAATCATACACATATTGCCATCTAATCTTTGACAAAGCAGACAAAAATATACACTGAGGAAAAAGAATCTCTTTTCAATAAATGGTGCTGGGAAAATTGGATAGCTACATGCAGAAGATTGAAACTGGATCCCCACCTCTCACCTCTTACAAAAATCAATTTACTATGGATAACAGACTTAAACCTAAGGCATGAAACCTTGAGAATTCTAGAAGAAAATGTAGGGAAGACTCTTTCAGACATTAGCCTAGGCAAAGAATTTATGAAGAAGACCCCCAAAATAATCACAGCAGCAACAAAAATAAATAAATGGGACCTGATCAAATTAAAAAGCTTTTGCACAGCCAAGGAAACTATCATTAGAGCAAATAGCCTAAAGAATGGGAGAAAATATTTGCTTTCTACACATTGGATAAAGGGCTGATAACAAGAATCTATCTAGAACTCAAAAAAATCAACAAGAAAAAATCAAACAACCCCATCAATAAATGGGCAAAGGACATGAACAGAAACTTTTCAAAAGAAGACAGAATAATGGCCAGCAAATATATAAAAAAATGCTCAACATCACTAATCATTAGGGAAATGCAAATCAAAACCGCAATGAGATATCACCTAACCCCAGTGAGATTGACCTCTATCAAAAAATCCCACAGCAACAAATGCTGGTGAGGATGTGGAGAGATAGGAACACTCTTACACTGCTGGTGGGGCTGCAAATTAGTGCGACCTCTGTGGAAAAGAATTTGGGACACCTCAAAGAGCTACACAAATACCATTTGATCCAGCAATAGCTCTATTAGGCATCTACCCAAAGGAACAAAAGTCATTCTATAAAATAAGGACATCTGTACTCGAATGTTTATGGCAGCACAATTTACTATTGCAAGGATGTGGAAACAACCCAAGTGCCCGTCAATCCATGAATGGATTAATAAAACATGGTATATGTATACAATGGAATATTACTCAATTATAAAAAATGACAGTGATCTAGTACCACTTATATTTTCCTGGATAGAGCTTGAGCCCATCCTCTGAAGTGAGGTATCACAAGAATGGAAGATAGGCACCACATGTCTTATCAACACTAAGGTGCTCACACAGTAGTGATATTCTTTGGGGGTTGTGGGGTGAGTGAACTCACAGCTAATGGACGTGGTGAGAATTGTAGGGGGGAAAGGACACACCTCGAATCATGGTTTGGTTGTGGCAAAGTCATAACATGTAACCAAAATGTTTTTACCCCCATAATATCCTGAAATTAAAAAAAAAAAAAAAAAACAACCTGCGTTGAGTCAGTAGCATCTGTTGATTCACTCAAACTGATTGAATAATATATATTTTCCTTTTGAAGAATTGCATGAAGTTGTTCTGTTAAGCTGAAGGCTAAGTCATGCTGCCAATCAGATATGATTCTTCTTGAAAGAGGCAGTTTGTAATTTGAAACATTATCGGGGTCTAAGCATTTTACAACTTCAACAATGCATTCTTTCACAATTTCTACATCATTGAATGGCTTCCCTTTTTTCCCCGAGTATATAAGCTACTTTATAAATTGCTTCAGTGGCATTATTTCCAGGTCTTATTGCTGCTTGCTTTCAATTCTTTAATTGTCTTTGCTTTTGCATTTCATCTTTTAATTTCTGCAATATAAACTTTCGCACCTCTCCCTCTAATTTAAAATATTTGTGGTCCTTATGAGTATTATACTGCTGATGAGCATTGAATTTCTTTAATGATATTGCTGTTGATATTGCTGTATCACAAAGCAAGAAAATCATCTTAGCTTTAGCAGAAACAAGATATTAATAATGCAATTCCCAATCCTCATAAAAAATCTGTTTTCTTCCTTCAATCTTCTCTTGGTCTTCTTTGACATGATGGACTGTTAAGCAGACAGAATTAAAAAGTACTGTTGGGCTGTGCAACTACTCACAAATTCCACTTCAAAAAGAAACACAGTGCACCATCGTCGAAAGCTGAGAACAGACTGGCATACTCGACCCCCATCAGCTCTCACCAACCAGCCTGCCACAGTAGTGGCACCAGTCAGGTAGGGGAAGTTAGAACTAAATCATGAGCGTAGCATGCTCTAATTGTGCTGGTCAAACTGGGAGGATCTTTTTGTTGAAACTTATTTTATTCTCTGGTATTTTAAATACATTCATTTTAAAAATAAAATAAAATTATAAAATATGAACAAAATGCATTATTAAAAACTAAAGGATTTGTTTTGTAAAATTTGGATTCAGTCAAAAGGCAGCACCTAAGGACCTAGAAGGCCACATGTGTCTTTAAGGCCTTGGGTTCCCACCCCTGGACTAAACACCACAGAGAATGCACAAGCTTCAAGGTTTTATGAGTATAAATAGTATTAAGAAATAGTAAACTAGATGTCAAAAAGAAAAGCATAACATTGTATAAGTGTAAAATCACCTGTCCAAACATAGAGAATTATTGAATAGCCCAGAATAACCTAGGCTTATAACTGTTATTGTGGGGTTACTGTCATACTAAAAAGCACTTTAAGTTAATGTGTTGTCCAACCCTTTCACATAAACATTGTTTCTCATTTGTTTATTGTGGGAGAATTGTTGGTATATTTTATTTCCCTATTTAGGACTAATTTTTATTTTTTCAATTAAATAGCAACTTCAAGTATACAGTGAAATAGTGTAGTCCCTGCAAGTGGTCACATGCCTAGAGCATTGATCCAAAAATGCACACGATGCCTTGCTCATCTCCTCTTTTCACTTGAATTTTTCAAGTGATTTATTCCTGGAAGACAACCTTTCACATTCTCTTTGATTAGTGAAGTTGATGAAAAATTAACAGATATGTAGAGGTTCAACCTATCACTAATTAAGTTATATTCCCTTTTTTAAAGCAAAGAAGTAATTGAATCATTTAAAGAAAATCGGAACTTAATCACATGGTGCCTAGAGAGTAGCGAGTACACAGAGTCACCTTGTGTTCAGGCAACATGTGGCATTTTTCAGAGCAAAGGTTCTAAAGATTTTACAGAATTCAGAAAAATAAATATACAAGACAATGTCTAGGGAGGAATTTATTCACTATTTCATTCAGTAAATATTTATTTCTTATTAAGAGCCAGGCACTGTGTGACACCTACTGAACAAGCAGAGATGGCCACCGCCCTCATAGAGGTTATGGAATCCAGGTAAGCACAGATCTAAGTAAGTCAACAGCATGCACATATAACTAATAAGTTTGTGAAGTAGAAATACAGAGTATCCTATTTAAGGTTACATGTGAAAGATGTACAGGAGGCCATGGGACTCCTGGTGGGGAAGACCTTAGCAGGGTCAGGAAAGTAAAAAGTCCAATGCGGCTGGCAAGTGGTGCGCAGGAAGTGCTTTGATAAACAGCATAACCTAGCTTGTTCCCAATCACTCCTGTTAGAAGCGAAGCTGCTATCCATGTCCATAAGTCTGTCAAAATTTAATAATTTCCTTATATCAACTTTCTAAAAGTGAAATTGCTAGGTCAGACATTATGGGATATATATTTTTTCATTATGATAATATCTTTTTTTTCACAGTCCCAAATTGCCTGAGGGAAAGGTTAATCTAATACTCACTAGCAACAATTCTGTCATACCTGATGGATTTTGTACACAGTCTGCTTCATGCTAAAGAGGAAAACTTTATTCCCAAAAAGTCAAAAGGAAGAAAAAAATAGCCCTGAGTCTTTCTACATTCTTTTTTAGAGATAGAATGAGCTGACATTTATAACATAAAATTGGTGATGAACTCATGCCCTCCTGGTCCCTGAATTATGTCCCTTTGCATCCATAAAGTCTGAATTTCATGGTTACTCTTTCTGGATTTCACTTAAACATTGTAATAAAATGCCATGTAGATACCATGTAGCTTTTTATCTGTTCACCTTGCTACTCCATCTTCTCCTTTTAAGAGGGACTATGTATTTTTCTTCTTAAAACTTCTACTTTCTACTCTCATTTCACTGAAATTTGCATATTTAATAGAAAAAGCAGTGGATGGTTCTCAAAGTGTAGTACCAGTCAAGCACCTTGAGAATCACCTGGAAACTTGTTAGAGATATATATTCCTAAGCCCCACCCTGGAACAACTGAGTCAGAAACTCTGTGTTCCAACAAGCCCTCTTTTGGGTGATTCTGATGCATGAGAAAGTTTGAGAGTCACTGGCTGACATAGTATAAGCTGCAGTTTAAGTTCTACCATTAGACCACCTGCTTTGTGGTTAAACCATTCCCTAGCTGTATGACACTGGCAGAACATCTAGTCTCTCTGTATCTCACTGTTAAATGCAAATATCTGTAATAATTAAATGAGTTAATGTATATAGAGCAAGAAGCTTAGAGCCCAGTACCTAGGCAGCCCTTAATGTATGGTAGAGATTATAATCATGATGACGATGATGATGCATGTGCAGATGAGAATGTTTGGGCTGTATCTTTTGTTTTCAAGTTATCTTTATCCCAACACACTCTAATTTTTTTTATATCAAACCTCTTGTCTAACATAGAGAGATGAGTTCAGCTAGTTGGAAAGAGCACAAGCTCTGGGGCCAGTCCAGATAGAAATCTCTCTTCTACCTACAGTTCTAGTTTTGGCAAATAAAAATACAGAATACCTAGATACATTTGAATTTCAGACAATCAGTGAATGTTTTCAGGTTTAATTATATCCAATGGGAAATTTAGAACATGTTGTATGAAAAAATTTATTGTTTACCTTAAGTTTAAATTTGCCTGGGTGTCCTATATTTTATCCAGAAATCCTTCCTACACCATTTATAGCTGTGAAGTATTAGCAAGTTACTTAATTTCTCTGTCAGTTTCCTCATCATTAACAAATGAATAATAATAGTATTTATAGTAAAGATTCACTGTGAAGAATATAAAACAACTATGTATTATGCATATGTACATGTATATATGTGTGTATATGTATACATATAACACATACACCAGTCTGGTAGATAGTCTAAAGCTTAAATAAAAAAAATAAAAAATTAAAAAAACAAAACAAAACAAACCTAATTCAGTTAAATCATGACAAGACCTCTAATTTATTCTTCTGAAAGCAATGCTTAGGAATCTCATGGAGCTGGTTAGGGCAGGAACCACATACAATTTTGTGATATAACTAGATATTTAAAAAATATAGAATTCTATTGCAGCAGAATTCATTAGCATATAAATGTTTCTTTCAGCAAGAGAAACAAGACCATAAACTTCATAACTACTGCATATAAAAAGCTTTTTCACATTTATTTCTAAAGCTTGACATTCATTATGCAAAATAACCAAAGTTCTTACTAAACTCTTCTAGAATTTTTTTGAATTCCAGTGAATTTCAGAATCAGCTCTATAGGATATCTAGTACCAGGTAAGTTATATTCTTCATTGAAAAGAAAAAAAAAACCTCAAGAGTTTCAGGTTAGCAGAGTTCATTTCCTTTGGATGCATTTACTGTAAGAGTAGAAAATCCATACGTGAGTTGTTAGGTTGGGTAATAATTTTTATATCACATGGATTAAAGTTGGGAATAAATTGGTGGTTTCATTTTTATTTGTCTGATATTTTTCTGGTAGAGAAATTTGTTACTAAGACTTTTATTATTTTTTGAGGTTCACAGCAAATTTAAAAGGAAGGTACAGAGATATCCCATATATGCCCTGACACCCATATTCATAGCTTCCCCCACTATTAACATCCCCCACCAGAATGGTACACATATTTCACAACTGATGAACCCACACTGACATATCATAATCATCCAAAGGCTATCGTTTACATTAAGGTTCACTCTTGGTGTTGTAAATTCCATGGGTTTGGAGAAAAGAAGATATATAGACCTCACAAAAGAAGATATATAGACCTCACCAAAGAAGATATATAGACAGGTATCCACCATTATAGTATCCTCTATGTTCTGTCTATTGATCATCCCTCCCTCTCTTCCTGAACCCCTGGGAACCACTAATCTTTTTACTATCTCCATTGTTTTGCCTTTTCCAGAATGTCATGTGGTAGTTGGACTCATAATGTGTAGCCTTTTCAGACTGGCTTCTTTCTCTTAGTAATATGCATTTAAGTTTCCTCCATGTCTTTTTATAACTTCATGGCTTATTTCTTTTTAGGGCTGATTAATATTCCATTCCATTAATATTAATGGAACTCCATTATTCATAAATATTCCATTGTAGTCTAGAGGTACCATAGTTTGTGTATTCATTCACCTACCGAAGGACATCTTGGTTGCTTTCAAGTTTTAGCAATTATGAATAAATCTGCCATAAACATTTGCATAGATAGAAGTTTTTAACTCATTTGAGTAAATACCAATGAGTGTGATTACTGTTTTGTATGGTAAGAGTATGTTTATTTTTAAAAAATGCGCCAAAGACATTAATAGACACTTCACCAAAGAAGATATATAGGTGACAAATAAGCATAAGAAAAGATGTTCCACATCATATATCATCAGGGAAATGTAAATTAAAACAACAATAAGATACCCCACATGCCTATTATAATGACCAAAATGTGAACACCGACAACACCAAATGCTGGCAAGGATGTGGAGCAACAGGAACTCTCATCCATGGCTAATGAGAATGCAAAATGGTATAGCCACTTTACATCATCCCAGTTTGATAATTTCTTCTTTATGTTGATACGTATTGGCATTAATGGAAATATACAAATGTAAAATGTCATACTATAGATGGAGATACCTATTATTTGGAGATATTATACTTCTTTTTTAATACATTTATTTTTCTCTCATTTGATAGACTTTGGTCTGGTTGAAGTGAAATGTCATATCTTTTTTAGGAAATCATTATACAGGAGAAAAAGCATGTTAAATATTGGTAGAAATCTTAATAGGATATAATGTCCATAAGGTATATTCTTTTTGTTTGTTTTCTCCAGAACAAAAATAGAAAACTGTAATGTTGTAAGGTAAGGGTTTCATAGGTTTAGGATATATTTTTGTTGATAACATTTCTATATAGAGTGGTATAATGATGAACAATGATTAAAACTTACTATGTTTTATTAAAATAGTGCATTTCCTGCAAACATTACTTTGCTTTCTAACCGTTAAGCCAGTTGGGAGAAAGTGTTTAAGGGAATCTCTGATCTCTACATTCAACACCAGTTTCTTCCCTTTATGTCTTCTGCTTTTATTAGCATTGATGTAGTGCTTCACATTTGGAAAGCTATTTCAAAAAAGCTTATGCAGGAAAGTGGGTGGATCTGGTGTTATTTTAACATTATTTTATAAGGCTTTTTTGTTTAAAGTCCAAACACTTTAATAATGGTCTTATCTCTATCTCCTTCTATACTGAATCCCTTCTTTCTTCCTTTCTTTCTCTGTCATGCCAGCCCAGCCCACCATCACAGCTACTTCCATGCCGCCAGCACAGAAGCACACACACTCTACTATCTCACTCTTCACCACTCCTCACCTTCCAGGCTGTGTTCCACCCAATGACTTCATCCAATCTCCATTGTTCCCTCCTGGCCATTTGACAGGCTGTTCCTCCCTCTTTGAACATTCACCTAGTCCTCCGTGTTAACCTCTCCAACATACATCTTTTCCCTGGTTAATATCTGCTAATTCTTCAGACTTTAGCTTGCTCATAACCGATAGGATAAAGCATGAATGGAAATGTATAAATGTCAAATGTTGCATTTCCATAAAATGACCAACAAAGACTAGTGGCTATTTCTCACATTACCTTCTTACAGTTTGCTGTGTAGTCATACTATTTCCATCATCTGTTTACTTGCTCATTTCTTTCACTACTCTTTAGCTTTTTGTAAATGGAGGCTGTCTTCTTCATTGTTGTACCCTGTACCAATCACATAGCCCAGGACATAATAGGCTCTTAAAAATTGGATCAACAAATAAATGACTCCTTCTTTTATATACTGGGAAGTTGAAAGTAAGAAACTATTTGATTTATCTAAGAGCTACAAAATGGAGATTATTCCTGAAGCCTTGTGATACAATAGAATCAGGATTGACCTGGGTGTAAAATGTGTTTCTCTCACTTTTTTGATTTAGCAGTTCATTACAATTACGGTCATGAGTCTCTGCTTCTTGTCAGTAGTCACATAGCTTAAAAAAAATTGTCTTCACATATTGTCTCCATATCCTCACCTTCTAGGTATTCTTCAGTCCACTATAATCTGGCTTCTATCTTTCCATTTCACTGAAATTGACTTGTAAAATGTCATAATGAATCTTCATGTTGTTAGATTAACATTTCCACTT
Organism: Varecia variegata; assembly: GCA_028533085.1. NCBI lineage: Eukaryota > Metazoa > Chordata > Mammalia > Primates > Lemuridae > Varecia > Varecia variegata. The sequence continues at coordinate 115,805,446 of CM052438.1, forward strand.
TTTGAAATAAATCTCTCTTCCTTTAGTTCCACAGGTACCACACTTTCCTAGTCTCATCTACATTATTGGCTACTCCATCTTTGTCTCCTTTCCTGGCCTCCCCTCTGTCCAGTCTCTAACATGACATACATATCTGAGGGTTTTAGTCTTAGCCCTCCTCTCTATCAGCACAGAAGACTCATATCTAACAGCCAACTGTCATCTTTACTTGGTTCCATAATGGGCTTCTCAATATTAGAAACACTTCCATGCACCTGATTCCTACACCATCTAAACCATCTCAGTAATTCTGAAAAACTAGGATCCACCCTTTACTTCTTCATTTTTTTCCACACCATTTATACAGTCCTTCAGTAAATCCTGTGGGTTCTATCTTTTAAAAACATCTTGGATGTAACCTTTCTCCCCACCCCCAGAAGTTACAGGGCTACCAGCAAGGTCCAAGTCACCATGATATTTAACCTGGACAGCTGCAATACCTCCTAACTGACCTCCTCATGTCTACTGATGCCATTCTTCAATCTATTTTCAAGATGACAGCTGGGCTAAAGTAACCTTAAAAAATATAAATCTGATGATTCCCCCTTCTGTTTAAATCATCTAATATCTTTAGATTGTCCTTAAAATAAGATTTTTTTTAAATAAACCCTTTCATGGTTTTCCTCTAGCTTACATTTCAGACATTAGTTCAGATGTTTCTCCACCTTGTCTACTCTAATTCTTTCAGTTGTATTGACTTTTATGATTTCCCTAAACAGACCAAGCTTTTTCTGGTCTCTGGGTCTTTAATTTTGTTCCTCTGCCAAGAATGCTCCCTTCATATGGTCTGGTGTTTCTCATCCTTGAGGTCTGGGAGACTACCTCACACCCTATCCTCTTTATTTCTATTTTCTTTATCATGTTTACTTGGTAATTGTCTAAGTTTTGATTCCTGCTGTTGCCTGTCTTTCCTCAGCACTCACCTGCAAATATTAATCATAATATTTGCCATTTCCTTCACAATGAAACTCCAGTGCATATATTGTAGGCACTCATTAAATATTTGTTGACTAAATGTGTGAATGGGTGGGACTGCAAACTGGTACAACCTCTATGGAAAGTAATATGGAGATACCTCAAAGAACTACCTTTTGATCCAGGAATCCCATTACTGGGCATCTGCCCAAAGGAAAAAAAGACATTCTATAATAAAGTCATCTGCTCACGAATGTTTACAGCAGCACAATTCACAATTGCAAAGATGTGGAAACAACCCAAGTGCCCATCAACATATGAGTGGATTAATAAAATGTGGTAAATGTATACCATGGAGTACTACTCAATGACAAAATCAATGGTGATTTGGCACCTCTTGTATTATTCTGGATGGATCTGGAGTATATGCTTCTAAATGAAGTATCACAAGAATGGAAAAACAAGCACCACATGTACCCACCATTAAATTAGTACTAATTGATCAACACTTATGTGCACATATGGAAGTAACATTCATTGGGTGTTGGGTAGGTGGGAAGGAGTAGAAGGGGACGAGTAAATTCACACCCAATCGGTGGGTGTGGTGCACACTGTCTAGGGGATGGGCACACTTGTAGCTCTGACTTGGGTGGTGCAAAGGCAATATATGTAACCAAAGCCTTTGTACCCCTGTAATATTCTGAAATTAAAAACATAAAATAAAATAAAATAAAATAAAATAAATACATGTATGAATGGGTATTACTAAGTATGTGTGTGATCCTTGTACTTCTGTTTTATCATCTATAGAAAGAAAGGAGTTGGAGTTTATTATCTGTGAACTACTTTCCAATTCTCATATTGTTTGAAATTCTGATCAAATTCATCATGATCAAATACATATTTGTAAGATGCAGTGTGCAAAACACTGAGCAAAATGGTTAGAGTTATAAAGCAAAGTAAAAATGTTTAAGCAAACAAGATTGGAACTAATTTGGTGGGGTACTAGGTCTCCGAGAAACATACCAACTACCATGCAAACAACAAGAAAGAAAAACAGGAAATCAAGGCCTCAGGGTTTTTTTGTTTTGTTTTGTTTGTTTGTTTGTTTGTTTTTTGGTTGTTTGCTTATTTGTTTGAAATGCATTGGTTTTATTATACTTTCAAGACATGGCCTTGTGAACTTTTGTGAATAATATTTAATGGTTGAGTTAAAATTATTAAGATATATTGACATACAACTATTTAATTTTGATTTATAAAAGGATTTCACGGTCCTTGAAAAAATATGTTTCATTTAAAAAAAACAGAAATCTTCTATTTCTGGAAACATTTATCAGAAGTGAATTTACTTTGAGAGATGGCATTCAGAATTTAAAACTCAAAATATTTGTTTTCTGTAAAAAGTTTCAAATGCAGTTTCAGCAGTCGCTCATAGTTTGTCTACCCAACATCCATCTCTACCGCCTCTGCTTCCTTCTTTTTTATTATTAGAACTTTGATTTGTTCAATTATCTTCCTTCTTCCAGAAGGCTTTGTGCTTCTGAGTAGCTGGATGGCATCCCCTGACAGTGTGTCCTGACATTTCTAAGCCAATTGTGGTTATCCCCTGCCCCTTGGCAATGACTGGTTTAGTCATGAACATTTGACACAATCCTAACCAATAAAACCTGACAGAAAGTGTATTGGCTGGCTTCTCCTAAATGTTCCTTTTCTCTTAAAAGACAACTCAAAGAAAAAATGACTCCTTTTCTTCCAATGGCCTCTTTCCTTCCCTGGGTCCAGAAGACTCCTGGAACTATTTCACCCACCCTATAATAACAGGGAAACTAGTCTAAGGAGAAAGCTGACAATCTAGGGATAACATAACAAAAGATGCCACAAACTTGATTTCTTAAGGATGTTTCTTTCCAATACATTTCAATAAACATTTTACTTGTAATTTAAATCTATTATTGATCTGAAATTACATTGTAGAACTTTCTTATAATGATTGTGATAAATCCTGTTTATACATGACAATATGTTTAAATTTAGCAATTAAAATATCTGCTTAAATGTGAATTCAGTCACATTAAAGATCAAATTCAAGACCCTTGTTGAAATGTCTGGTTTTTGTTTTCGACAAAGAGCAAATATTTCATCTATTGATGGGAAATTTTTTTGAGTTATTAATATTTTTTCCTATGAACATTGATCTACTGATCCTCACCATTTTATAACGTTCTCCCTATTAGTCAAAATATTTGTAAGATAGCTGGACAGGGAGAAGAGGAAAATCTAGAGCATTGTTGTCCAAGAGAAATATGAGTCATATGTATAATTTTAAATTCTCTATAGCCATTTCAAAGAAGAAAAAAACAGAACAGAAAAATAACTTTAATAATTATCTTATTTAATCTAATATAGCCAAAATATTATCACTTCAACATGTTGTTAGTATAAAAATTACTAATGAGAAATTTTACATTTTTATGTTCATACTGAGTCTTTGATATCCAGTGTGTATTTTGCATTTACAGAATATCTCAATTCAGAAAGCTGCCTATCAAATGCTCAATAGCCACCTGTGGTCAGTGAATAACAAATTTTACAGTGCAGATTTACAATAATAGAACAGGGTAATGGCAACTGAATCACAAAGAAATGATTAGCTTTGGCATGGTAGGGAAAAGAAAATAAAGAAATGGAATTTGTGATATCAGATTGATATCTCAATTAATTTTTTTTTTGAGACAAAGTCTCACTCTGTTGCCCAGGCTTTTAAGCTATATAGATGTAATAAACAAACAAACAAACTTAACTATACATCTAAAGACTGGATCCAAGATGGTTTTATTGATTTGTTTACAGCATTCAAGTGGGCTCTCAATATATTCTTACAGTAAAAACATCACTGTTATATCCCTTCTTGATCCTGACTTCTGTGTTATATCACATTTGACTGCATGTTAGGTAGACTGGAGCTGTGTATCCCACTGATAATCATTCCCTCTTCTCTTGCAGGCTAGAATTTATATTCTTATATGAGGACAGTGGAATGAGACTCAGAATTTGCATCAGTTGTAAATTAAAGAGATGGATTCAGTTAAAGTGCTTCTGCCTAGCATATAATGAGCTAATCATGCACCTCTTTTAATGGATCAAGAAATTCTCATTGTTTGTGCCTAAGGACTTCTTGGAGCTACAAGATGAATGTTAAAAAGCATGTGTATAAAATGTTTTAAGCTGGGAAACTTTTGAGTCATTTTTCCCTTTTTTTTTTCACACTTTCCTTCCTGTGGCTATTCTCCTGCCAATCTGTCTCCAGTGTTCAGGAGTTACAGCTTCAGCTGTTAATTACAATTCTAAAAGCTAAAGCTCAAGGTTATGTTTGCAATGTGCATATCCATGATGGCACTTCTTTGCCTATGGGAAACTTGTAACAACAACCAGTAGGATGCACTACCCAACATAGAGCAGACAGGCAAGTAGTCACTTTGTGTCTCAGGTTTATTGTCTAGAAACTGAACTCTAGAACAATCACTAAAAATGTTGTGGAGGATATACAAGATAAAATATATAAAGTGTCTGACATGGTGTTTGACATATTCTAAAAATGTTAGTTTATTTTCATGAATTTCACATTTTCCAAGTGTATTCCCTTACCTAAAAGAAAAAAATGCATGAGTTTTTTTTTTTCTTTTTTCAAAAATAAAGAGATAATGAAATAAAGGAAGCCAGAAAGGAAGGGAAAGAGGGAAGAAGGGAGGGAAGGAAAGTAGGAGTAAGGCAGGAGGGAGGGAGAGAAAGAGAGAAAGTAGGGAGGAGAGAAGAAGGAAGGAAACATTGCCTATATGTTCTGCCTTTTCATGCTACACATCCCCTAACAGGAAGCAACACAGCATAGTACAAAAGTCTAGCTTCTAGTATTCGACTTGCCTAGTTTTGAATCCCTTGTCCTGAACTTTTTCTTATGTTAGACAAGTCACCTGACCTCTCTGTGCTTCAGCTTCCCCATCTGTAAAATGGGGATAATAATAGTGCTTTGATCATAGCAATGTGAAGATTAAAAAAGATATTATGTGCAAAGCATTCATAATTCTGCCCAGCCAAAAACAAATGCCCGGTTATTGGTAGCCATTATTATTACTCAAAGGGATTGCTTTCCAAACACATTTCTGCAGTACTCTAGGCTCTAGGACCCTGGACATAAAATAGGAACCTATACATTTGATGGTGGTTATTGCTGGCATTCTGTTTCCATTTGCAGAGGGATACAGCTGGAAGCAGTTGCAGCAGATAATGAGACATCTGGATGGAAACAATAATAAAAAACAAATGAGCAAATGAAAAAAGCCATCACTGGGACATAAAAATCTACTTCAAACTCTTTTCTGTCTATCAGCTATGAAAAGACTCCTTTTTTTTGGTTGAGTTCAGAGTATGCAGAAGCTTAGATCTTCCTGAATCTATTCTGCTGGGGAACCTCAGTGCATAAATTCCAGGGAGGAATACCTCAAGGAGGCTCACCTAGTGGCATTTCCTAGATAAGGGCAAAATCACGATGAGATTCAGTATCTAGAACACACCTGCTTGGCCTCATTGCTATCCAAGATCATGCCACATTCTAGTTCAAAATAAAATAAACTAACTGCTTCTCTCCTTCCCTTCCCTCTTATCTCCCACCTGCCACATTTGTTGATTTTGCTCTGGAAGTAGGCTATTCTGCTTATGGTGCTTTAGGTGTTCTTTTAAATTTAAATGATGAGAGCAAGATCCTTGCTCCAGAATAAGAACTGACATTTCAAAGGGAGCTAGTTGGTTGTTCATTAGCCTGGCCACACAGGGAACAGGTAGTCCATCCTGACTGTCATGCTTGGCAGTGGTCTTTTCCTCTGCCAGTTTTTATACAGCACTTATCTTACTTTCTTATTACCAAATGGTCTCTGACTTAAGATGGGTCAACTTACAATTTTTCAACTTCATGATGATGCAAAAATGATATGTACCCAGTAGAAACCATACTTCAAGTACCCATATAATCATTTTGGTTTTTACTTTTAGATCAGCATTCAATAAATTATTTGAGAAATTCAAAATATTATTTTAAAATAAGCTTTATGTTATATGTATGCTAATGCAAGTGTTTTTGTTCTGAGTACATTTCAGATAGGCTAGGCTAAGCTATGATATTTGGTAGGTAAAGAGTATTAAATTCATTTTTGACTTACAATATTTCAACTTACAATAGTTTTATTAGGACATAATCCCATCGTAAGTTGAGGAGCATCTGTATTGACATCTAAGAGAAAACTTGAAAAATTCGTACATCATTGTTGCTTTTTCATCATTTGTGTTTTAATCAACAAAGAGAACATATAAAAGAGCTCTAATTCAGTTTGTGAGCCTCATTTGAGTGCTTTCCATGTGCCAGCCATTACACTACCAGAAATGGAAAAACAAAGACCTGGGCCTGCCCAGTACAGTAGAGTCTAGGAGAGGACACCATCACGTAACTAAATACACTGTAATAAAACATGTTAGGTGTCACAATAAAAAGCTCATAGACCATAGTGATGTACCACAGATGATATGTCTGGGAAGGAGTGGGAGGGGGATGCTTCTGCCATCCTAAAGAATCTGCCCTGCACCCTGTGGGTGTTGGGGAATCATAGGACAGTTGTCTTACTATTAAGGGAAAATTTTCCTTATAAACACAGCATAATTGAAAATATATTTTAGTGCAAAACCAACTCAACTATTTGAAAGTTTCAAAAATAAAAATGTAAAATGGAGATCTGCATACACACATTATATTCACATACATACACACATAAATATATGTATACACTGAAAATGTAAACATTAACACCAAAAATGACTCGCAGTTGTCTATTTTATTAATCTATTAATGAATCAACAGTGTGGTGTGACTTTTAACACAAAGTCAAACAAAGAATAAAACAATCAGATAGAGGGGGTGGGCAGCCAGTTTGGAAGCCTGAATATTAAAGTTTTCTGTATCACCAAGTAATAAAGAAATGTGCCTCAATGAAGTGCTTAGGATTTGCATTATTCTACAAAAATGAATGAGCCACAAAAATGAATAAGCTTCTTCAACAAACTAAGAATAATTGAAAAAAAAAAAAGAAAGAAAATTCTGTTCGTCATCAAGCCTGAGAAACATGAGTGAGAAATGGCAGATTTATTTCTTCTTCAGGCGAATCTTTAATACATCCTGGGTAAATCATTTTTCAGGGTCCAAACAAGGAAATGTCCTATCTTCTGACTATGCAGTCCATGACTGGTGATATAGGTAGATAGATGATAGCTAGACAGGTAGATACAGACAGACAGACAGACAGAAACACACACACACACACACACACACACACACACAAACACACACATGATGGAGGTGAATGGAGATGAAATGGGTAGGAAGACTTTGCTTTTGCTTCTATTTTGGTGCGATGCTCTGGGTCTCAATTACCAAATGCAGCTGGGCGGATGAGTCAGGTCAGCCACATCAGCTGATTCCCCTCCAGCAACTCCTGCAGAAGCTTCCCCACCCCTTTGCATGGATATGGACATGCTTAAGGGAGGAAAACAAGAACAGAGGCAAGGAAGAAGTGCCCAATATAACAGTGGAAAATTAACTTTGACCCAGAAATCTGTTTTCCACTTCCATTTGCCTTGGCTTCATGATTGAGATTTATCTTTATTTTCTTTTATAAAGGACTGTGTGTACATATGAATATGTACATGTGAACAACTTTAAAGAACATGAGATGTCTATAATAAACTCTTTTAAAAATAATAACTCCAAGAAAAGAGTAAAATCAAAGAGTTCCTGCCTGTTGACACAGAAGCCTCTCATCCCTTTCATTCAATCCTCTGGTAGGACTCAACTTACTAAAAAATAAATCTGTAACATTCTGTAATTCACATTCCCACATCAAATTTCAGAAAAGCCATATTTCAAAGTGTCTTCTCTAAAGATACAGACAACCTCCTGACATTGGGGAATTTCTGCTTCCTTCAAGGTACGTACTACTTAAAATCTGACCAACATCAAACTGATGAGACTGCCTGGGTCCTCAGAGGTGGGCATGAGGCTGTTCTGCTGTGTATCTCAAAGCTCCCTAGGGTGGTGGGGTGAATGAAGGTTGCAGCCTACTGATGTAATGCTTGATAGCAGAAAAATAAGCAGGGTAGAAGGGAAGATATTTTATAAGGCCAGTAGCCCCTTTGATCTGTGTTCTCCCTCCCCTCCTACATATGCTCTTAGGAACTCCAAGGGAAAAACAAACACAAGTGTTTTTAAAAGAGTAAAATGAATCCTGCTCTTCGCAGAAGCCCTTATGATACATACAATTATTTCTAAAGTACTGTAATTCAAAAGGCGAACAAAGATTTCTGGGTGAGATGCCAAGTGGTTTTGTCAATGGGCTTTTAGAAAACATAAAAGCATCTGAGAAGTTCCATAATTTATTAAATCTCTTTCTTGAGTTTGTCCAGACATAATACATACTTCTTGATGAATCCTTGATTATTGTTATCTCTACTTAGAGAACATCCATGAAACCATCACAGGGACATAGTCCTGTCCTTCTTGCTCCAGGACTGTTTTTTTTTTTTTTTTTTTTTGAGACAGAGTCTCGCTTTGTTGCCCGGGCTAGAGAGTGAGTGCCGTGGCATCAGCCTAGCTCTCAGCAACCTCAAACTCCTGGGCTTAAGCGATCCTACTGCCTCAGCCTCCCGAGTAGCTGGGACTACAGGCATGCGCCACCATGCCCAGCTAATTTTTTCCATATATATCTTTTTAGTTGGCCAGATAATTTCTTTCTATTTTTAGTAGAGACAGGGTCTCGCTCTTGCTCAGGCTGGTCTCGAACTCCTGAGCTCAAACAATCCGCCCGCCTCAGCCTCCCAAGTGCTAGGATTACAGGCGTGAGCCACCGCGCTCCGCCAAGGACTGTTTTTGAATTGACTAATTTGTTCTTCCGCTATTCATGGAGCTACCTTTCTATAGATGGTAATGTAGCGAGTACAAGACAATCACAGCAGTGATGGTCAGATAAAAGACACTTATGTAGAAACGCATAACTATAAACAGAATGTCACAAATGCGATAAAGAGTATAGAATGTCTCAACAAGCAGCAACCTACTACACTTCACAAGGGAGACAAGTGTAGAAAGGATTCAGAGACACCACCATGTCCTATACACTAAGGAGGAGTTCATCAGATCAACTGGCACATCATGGGCATTCCAGTGAAAGAACTTTATGCAAATCCTGAAGAATGGACATGTGGGTGTTCTTGAGAAACTGCACATAACTCTGAGAGATGGGATTGTTGAGTGTGGGTAAATGAGGATGCCAGACAAGCTTGCAATATAGCAGCTGTAAAGTTAGGCAGTGACAGATTGGCAGGTTCTTGAATGCCATGACAGGTGACTTTTGGGACTTTTAGATCCCCCTTTCCCATATATATCTTTACATGTTTCTCATGCAAGGGCAGATCAAAGATACTAAGTCAAAACAAACAGAAGTAAGCAACCTCACATGGCAGTTTGGGGCATTGATCATCACGGGCAGTAACATTTGACAGGCTTACTTTCTTGTTACTATCATTCCTTATCTGCCCCAAGCATCTTAATCTAGCTCATCTATTTAATTTTTCTTTTCAGATCACATTGTTTTTATGATCAATTCAGTTATACATGCTATTATGCATGTCATCACAAAATATTTTATTGATGAATGCCAGCATTTGAACTTTGAATTCAATTTTGGCATAGGAAAACAATTTATTCAATGAAACTTCAAATCACAAACAGAGCTGTCATAATTTCTACTCATTTCTAAGTTATTTATTCAATTAATCAGGCAGTATTTGTCCAACATCTGGAATGGCTATTGGCATTGTTATAGGTCTTTAGAATACAAAGACAAATAAGGCTCCTGTCCTCGAGGAACTAATGTTCTGGTGAGAAGTGGCCAACCACAAAGCAAGGAACTATAATATAAATCTGAGATTCAAGGTAGCCTTATTCAGAAGGACACTGACAAGAACATTTTATCACGATGGTTTTTTATTTGGCATCTAGTGGTTCATAAATGTCTAGACGTTATGTAACTCTTATGGAAAATGCAGAACCACAACACTAAACATTAAAGAATATGCATTATATACACTTTGCGAAACATCTATTTTTTTTCAAACAAATATTGGCAAACATCTATTAGATAAAAGTGATAGATAAAAGTTTTGATTTAATCAAGTCCTATTTATTTATTTTTCTTGTTGCTGTGATTGTCACTGGGGTCTTTTTCATAAATTCTTTGCCTAGCCCGATATCTAGAAGAGTTTTTCCAACATATTCTTCTAGAGTTCTTATGATTTCATGCCTTACATTTGTCTTTATCCATCTCAAATTAATATTGTGAGTGCTGAGAAATATGGATCTTGTTTCATTCTTCTGCATGTGGCTATCCAGTTGTCTCAGCACCATTTATTGAATAGAGATTCTTTTCCCCAGTCTATATTGTTGTCTGCTTTGTCAAAGATCAGTTGGCTGGATGTGGATGATTTTATGTCTGGGTTTTCTGTTCTGTTCTATTGGTCTATGTCTCTATTTTTGTACCACTACCAAGCTGTTTTGGTTACTATTGCCTTGTAGCATAGTTTGAAGACTGGTAATGTGATGCCTCCAGATTAGTTCCTTTCACATAAGATTGCTTTGGTTATTTGGGCTCTTTTCTGGTTTCAGATGAAGTGTAGAATTATTTTTTTCTAGATCTCCAAAAAATGACATTAGTATTTTGATAGGGATTCCATTGAATCTGTAAATGTCTTTGGGAAGTACAGGCATTTGAACAATGTTGATTCTACCCATCCATGATCATGATATGTTTTTTCCATTTATTTGTCTCATCAGCGATTTCTTTCCTCAGTGTTTCATAGTTCTCTTTGTAGAGATCTTTCACCTCCTTGGTTAAGTATATTCCTACATTTTTTATTTTTTTGTAGCTATTGTGAATGGTATTGAGTCTTTGATTTGACACTCAGCTTGACTATTATTGGTGTACAGGAATGCTACTGATTAGTGTGCATTGATTTTATAACCTTAGACTTCTGCACAGCCAAGGAATTAATAAACAGAGTAAAAAAACAACCTGCATAATGGGAGAAAATATTTGCAAGCTATACATCCAATAAAGGGCTAATAACAAGAATCTACAAAGAACTCAAGTAAATCAGCAATAAAAAAAATCAAACAAGCCCATTAAAAAGTGGGCAAAAGATACGAACAGAAACTTTTCAAAAGAAGATAGACAAATGACCAATAAACATATGAAAAAATGCTCAAATCACTAATTATCAGGGAAATGAAAATTAAAACAACAATGAGTTATCATTTTACCCCAGTTAGAATGTTTTTTATTAAAAAGTCCCAAAACAATTGATGCTGGTGTGTATGCAGAGAGAAATGAATGGCTATACACTGTTGTGGGATTGCAAATTAGTACAACCTCTATGGATAACAGTATGAAGATTCCTCAAAGAACTGAAACTATACCTACTCTTTGATCCAGCAATCCCACTACTGGGTATTTACCCAAGGGAAAAGAATTCATTTTGTCAAAAAGATACCTGCACCCTGATGTTTATTGTAGCACAATTCACAATTGTAAGATGTGGAATCAACCCAAGTGTCCATCAATTCATGATTGGATTAACAAAATTTGGTATATGTATACCATGGGATATTATTCAGCCATAAAGAAGGATGGCAATGCCTTTTACAACAATGTGGATGAAACTAGAGACCACAATCCTAAGTGAAGTATCTAAAGAATAGAAAAACAAACCCCACATGTACCCACTATTAAATTGGAACTAACTGATGAGCATACATGTGCTTAGAGGGAAGTAAAACTTAATGGAAATCAGTGAGGGGGCAGAGGGGAGTAGTCGATGGGTAAAAACCTACCTAACAGTTACAATGAACACTATCTGGGTGACAGGCACAATTATAACTCTGACTCCACATTACCAAAGCGATCCTGATCCTTGTAACCAAAACATTTGTACCCCTGTAATACTTTGAGAAATTTTTTTAAAGTTTTATTTTTATGTATTCATAGATTTTGATTGTCTAGACCCTGACCTAGAAAGTACAAGTGAACTGTATCTATGTATTAATGTATTTAAATGGTTGTGAACTTGAGTTAATAAAGAAAGCTTCGGTGGGACAGAGATCTGCCTGGACTGAATTGAGCAGGAATATTCAAAGATCTGTTCCTACTTGAGTGGATACCACCAGACTTGATTCAGAGAGCTGCTCTCTACTCATGACACTGTTGAAAGCTGGGCTAAGGCCAAATCTGACTAAAAATTAGCTTTTCTTATTCTTCTGTATATTTTGAAATGTTTCTGCAATGCTATAAATGCTCTGAATCCCCCCAAATTTCAGTTTTAATGCAATGCATGTTTATTTATTTGCTCAACTAAGAGATTAACATCAGTGTTTCTTATTTGCAGATGGCTCCTTCACTCCTTCAATCTTGTGGCTCCACCATTTTCTAGCACCACTGAGTCCACTCCAACAGTTATGGGTGAGCAACACAATAGATTTGCATGGAAAGTTTGTATGTGAGAAGTGGCACTCATCACTACATCACTTCTGGGCAACTTCCACTAGCTGAAAGATATTCACACGGCCACGTACCTAATAGCAAGGAAAGCTTATCAAAGAAATCTGGTTATGGAACCAGTAAAAAGGGGAATCAGGACTCTGACCAATTAGCAGATTCACCCACATGAAATATCCACATGCCTTTCTCTAATAATAATCTCTAGTAATAATTTACTCTTGATATCTTAGACCACTGTCCCATTCAAAGGTACTCATTAAATCATATTTATAACCAATATACAGAAGATAATTATTTGTAAAAGGGAAAAAAGAATTCTTTTAGATAGTAACAATTTTATTTTGCTTGTTATTTTAATTGTAGTATCCAAAGGAAATCTGTGTACTTTAAGAAGACAGTATATTTTAAAGGAAAGACACCCAAACTTATATCAGAATTCAGGACTTAGCTTTACCACTATAGCCGTCCCTACAGTTTGGCCTCCTCATTCCACTCCCAACCCTTTTTCATTGCCTTCCTTGATGGTAGACACTGGAAAAGTAAAATCTGACTTTCCCAGGATCATCTGAGCCTTGTTATTGCAATGTGACCCAATTATGGCCAATGAGGACCAAATAGAAATCTGCTGAAAAGCTTATAGAAAGCCTTTCCTTTTCTGAAACTGACACCACTCTTCTCTTTTATTTCTTCTTTATGCCAGCAAGACACAAACCTAATGGCTGTAGCTGCGCTGACATTTTGTCATCATGAGGGAAAGGAACACAGAGCAGAAAAACTCAGCCCTGGTATTCTTAAAGCAATACCAGCAGCCATCTTCGGACTGCCTTTTATATGAGAAAACTGAAAACCCCAGGGTCATTTAAACCCAAATATATTTTCTACTACATGTTGAGCATCCTTTATCCTAAATGCCTGGTACCGGAAGTGTTTCACATTTCAGACTTTTTCAGATTATAGAATATTTGCATATACATAATGAGATATTTGGGAATAGGACTCACATCTAAACGTGAAATGTACTTATGTTTCATATACAGCTTATACATATACCCTAAAGGTAATTTTATATAATATGTTTAATAATTCTGTGCATGAAAAAAAGTTTGTGCACATTGAACCGTCAGAAAGCAAAAGTGTCACTATCTCAGCCACCCATGTGGACAATCTGTGGTTCTTTGGCATCACCATCACTCCTGACTCTGACTTTATATGCCACCAATAAGCAATCATTTTCTTACACTTATTCATACATAAGTACTTAACAGTAAAAAAATAAATATGACATACCATTAATAGAGTGAAAAAATAATGTTTTCAGGGTAACTAGCAGCACAGCGGCATCCCCAGAAGCCTGTATCGGCTGTGGAACAGCAGCAACAACAAACAACTCAGGGTTTTATTCTCCACCTAAAATGGTCTATTTTGATTAAAAGTTTATATGTATTTGATTTTGCTTTTGGTGAGAAAAAACATCAGTCCAGGGACTAGGGGACAAGAAAGTGGGCTTTCTGGGAATGAGGAGGCATTCTAGAGCTACATGGCTTTTTAAAATACTTCCTCCAGAGTCATCTGCCTCATTAATGATGATTTTTATCTTAGAAGTCTCTCTTTGATTTTGTAAACTGACATGATTTCTTGTTCTCTGATAAATGCACGCTGCTCTTGTCCTTCAATAAGCCCATCACACATTTTCACCATGTCATCTATAGGCACTTTTTCTGTAGTGTTTTATGCACTTTTAATGGAAATTCATAAAGAAATGGCACATCATTACTACATGTGCCATTTCATTACACTTTATGGGCCTGCTTGCGTGGGGGAATCTGGGCAGGCATGGAAATGATGTATCACAGCTGAAGGGGGCTTGGATGGTCTTTTTTATCCTTGGGGACATTCAATAAACTGTGTGTCATGCTCCTGAGTTTTGACTGTGACACAAGGTCAGATGTGAGAATTTCTACTTGTGGGATCATGTCACCACTCAGAAAACGTCAGACTTTGGAGTATTTTGGATTTCAGGTTTTTGGACTAGGGATGCTTAATCTCTACTGACAGCCACACCAAAAACTCCAATAGGAAACTAACAGCTACTTTGTAGTCTTATCTCCTTGAGGAAGGCAGTTAATTTCTGTTAGGCCTAATACTGTCATCTTTATGACCATAATAGTATCTATGTCACAGTATTGCTGCTACAGTTACATAAAAGGGACACGTTTAAAAAGCATAAAGGAATGCTTTCTTAATTGTTTTAGCACTGGATCATCATATGTACATGAAGAATATCTCCACCATTAGTCCTCATTATCATTGTTTTAATATAGTTAACAAAAGCAAAGTATATTATTTCCTTTTTATTCCATATTAAAATCATTATAGAATGAAATAGTCCACCTTGCCCTCATTCATAAGGAAATTTTAAATTTATACATGTGTTGCATGTATTCTTTATATCACTGCATCAAAGCATAAAAAAATTAAAGTAGTCTTTTTACTATTTGATTTAAGAAGAAGAATTCAAATCTGATTTTGAAAACTTTAGTAATAGATATAATTTCACTTCATATCTACTTGTCTTTAAAACATGGGCTTATGCTTTTTATTGTTTTCTTCTTCCTGAACTGGAATTTTAAAAATTAATTTGGAAAACTAAATTTTTATCTAATCACGGCTCTAAAATAGTTTGACATCTCTAATGGCTTGACAACTAAAGAAACATTGGATAATTCATTCCCATGAGTTCTGGGGACAATCATTGCTCAGCTGAAATGTCAAAGCTAATTGCTTAGAATAAAGTATGGCAAAGGAGAACATTATCCAAGGTTTTAGGAGAGCAAGGTGGCAAAATGCTAGTATATGGCAGAGGTGGTGGGGAATTAGAGGAGAAGAAAGAAAAACATAAATTAATCTTTTATATTGTCCTGGATTGCTTTTATATTTGGCAAAACCTGAATATTAAAGATATAATCCTTCTTAATTAGTTTTTTTAATTCTTCCAAAGGCTCAGTTATACTGCCTTTGCCTTAGGGTATAATTTAGTCAGACATTCATATAGCAGCTTATCATTGTCCACATGACCAGTCTTTCCACTATTCTGCTTTGTCCAATAGCCACTAAAGCAATTAGAACTTTCATGTTAATGCTTATGCTCCATAAGCTGTTTTTTTTTAAATCACCATCCAAGTAGAGCTCAGAAAAATGTCCAGAGTTCAGTAAGGCACCCATAAGTCACCGTAGGTAAGAACATGGCTAATGTCAGCAGTCCAGGACGTTCAAGTGCTAGTCTTTCTTTCCAATGCCATCTCTTATGACTTTCCCCTTTCACTTAGTTAATATCCATTGAGTATCTACTATGTGGAAGATGCTGATGACACAGCAGAGGACAAGGAAGCCTGTCCCTGCCCTCTTGAATCTACCATCCCAACCTCATCTGAAGTACCCAGTTCCCCAAACATACCATGCGCTTCTCCATCTTAGTTGCTTAGAGACAGAAGATTCATGTCTCTAGGGAGAGAAAGTGAATGTCCTTTTTAAAAGGTAAAGCAGCTTTATAAACGCTAGGAATTGAAACATGGCCTCCAACCCCAAAGACTTGCTGTTATCTCTAGATAAAGAGGATAAAGTCATATCCTTTCCCTTCTCAGACCTCCTCACACCATCACATACCACAAACACTCTAATTGATAAGATCACAGGCTTTGGAGTCAAAAACCCTCTAATCTTGCTGTGACTTTAAACAATTTATTTAACATTCTGAGTCTCAATTTTTATTATGAAATTGGGACAATAATAGTACTATTTCACAGTGATCTCAGAAAATTTTTAAAAGACACCTAAAGTCGCATGAGTCAAGAATGCTATAGACTCAGAGAGTTTAAGTCAGAATAAATGTACTCCTTGAAGCAGATCATACCTCTTGGCTAATAGCTCAACATAAGGAAAAGGAAAATTACAATGATAATAGAGGTGGCAGGAAAATTAAAAATAAATCAAAAGGATGGAATGGTGGGTTTCATGAATTGATTAGAATATGGGAGAACAATTATGAGCTTTGTTGAGCAGTGATACGATACTATTAAAACCAACAGAAGATAGTCATTCTGGAGACTATACTCTGTTCCCTATTTCACTGACCAATGTGGTTTTGAAAGTAAAGAAACTGATCATTTCGTGAACAAAGGACAGAGTTCTCAGAGGTGCTTTTTCTAGGAACTTTACAGGCACCCTCTGGTCATAGCCACATTGATCCATCTCTACTCAAACTTACATTCCCAATTAAAATGATTTTTCTTTTAGAAACAGAAAGTTCTTCTGCCAGTTTGAACAGAAAAAAAAGAAGGTGATTCAGGAGAAGAGAAATCACAGAATTTTTTAAAACATCTCTCTGTACAATTCTAGATAGTCAAGGTATAATCATTAGCTTTGTCAATAATAAAAGGGAGCTGGGGTTGGGCAGAGGCTTATTCTAATGGCTGAGTTTTAAGCGTTTTATAATGGAAATTCATAAAGAAATATTGAGTGGACATTTCAAACGTTGATTTAATGTACTTTTTAAGTTTCCCAGAATACGAAAACCTTGAAAACACAGTCTTTCCAAAAACAGCAGTATATTGTTAAAATTCCCCAGGTTAAAGACAAAACTTTCACTGTGAAGACAAAAGTAAAATAAATGAATTAAATATGAAAATATACAAAGGAATTATTAATTGATATTTATTAGAGAAAATGGGTAAAACAAAGAGGCTGTGTGTGTATGTGTGCGTTATAAAATGTCATGACTATGCTGCGTATGGGTATCAAGGTAAGCAAGGGAACTAGGCATTCCTATGGTATGATTTATAAGGCCCTGGAAAAGCTATTCTGTTAAAAAATTTATTTTTCTACCTCATATGTCTAGAATATAATAAAACCAGAAAATCCCTTATTACTAGTCCTTTTCTTTTTTCTTTTGTGATATGTTAATTCCTTTTTAAATACAGACAAAGTTAAACTTATTATAAGAAACTCTGAACTCTGAAACTCTCATACATAGGAATGAGTTTAATCTCTGGCTTTTGCTCTAACAACTACCTGAGCGAGAAAGTGATCGAGGACAAAAGGAAAGAAGAAATTTTGGTATAAACAACACTGGGGTGCGATAGGAGAACTTTAAGCAGGAAAAGGGCCATGCAAAATCACTAAAGCCCTGGACTGGGGATGCTGGGAGGAAAGAATGAAAAAAGAAGCCCAGAGAAATGAGAGAAAGCATTCATACCCATCACACCTCTGTCTCCATTTCACCTTGACTACGCACGGCATTCACAGCACACCATAAGTGAACTTTTTCATTCTTTTGGAGAGATATAGCAAAGATGGATATAGTGAATCTGCAATAGCTTTCATGACAATGGGTAAAGCAGATACTGAATATGAATGTAATCTACAAAGGCAGTTACATAATTGTAGGAAAATCTGAGCCACATTCCTTTCTTCCACAGTTCACCAGCAAAGAGGCCACAAGTTTGAAAGCTGGTGGCTCTTCTGGTCACACAGATCTCACACAACACTTTCTGAGACATGAGCAATGCTTTGTTTTCATTGTTTCCAGGTGGACTATAAAATCTCAATGTGGTACCAGACACCAGCTGTAGAGAATGAGTGCTTTTATGAAAGGGAAAGGTGAGATCCTGGGCTTCAAATGGCACAGAGAAACAAGTATTATAGCCCGAAGAGGGGAGTAAATACATGTTATATAGTTCAGAGACAAAATGCTAGAATACTGATGAAGCATAGCATTCTCTATTCCAGAATAAATCCATTCTTCCCAGGCCTATATCCCATGATCAAGCGAGTTAAGGTCCTCTTGTTGACTTCCAGTTTTACAAATGAGGACACCAAGATACAGAAAAGCAATTTGATTTACCCAAAGTAAAACAACTACACTGACAGAGGTAGAACTTGGCATTATCTCATGATCTCCAATCCAGTCTCACGAGCTAGTTAAATTTTCCCAGGAGGTTTCTAGGAGACAGGCCAGAAGAAATCTTTCTCTAGAAAATCTCTGTAGAGTATAGTTCTATCTAATACCAAACAGTGCAAGATTAATCTTCTTTTGATACATTTCAAGTATTTCAATCAGCCACTAATGTTCTTGCACTATAAAATATTTACCCTCCCGCAGATAACCAAAGTAGCTTGTCCGAGTTTGTAACCAGGCAGGGAAGCCAGAAACACAACACCCAACAACTAAAGGATGGGGAGTAAAATCACAGCAAAATGAGAATATAGAACCCCAGAGTTCACAGACAATGTGAAACTCGTTTATCTTGAGAAAACATATTTTCATGGAAAGGGCTAAGGATATTGAGTCCAAAGACAAAATTTTATGCCAATTCAGACATAGCCAATGTAAAAGAGATCTGCTTTAACCTCTTCTTAGGAAGACTTTTCTCTTTATAATACGGCAATGATAATAACCAATTAATGTGTCCCCAAATGTGCCCTTCAGAGAGCTGAAGGGAGTCTGACCTGACAGGCATGTTTGTCAATTTATCAGCACTTGTGTAGTTGACTTCTAAGGGGCAGGCATAGAGGCAAACAAGGAAACAAGTCCAAGTGAATGGCCATCAGCCAACATCCAGGAAGGCCAAGTATAAACACCAGAGGGCCAGAATGAGAGCGCCATTCCCAGTGCCAAACCGAGGGTTATAATCAAAGACTGCAGAGAAAATGGAGGATGAGAAAAATATGAGAAGAATCCAAGGAAATCACCTAGTAGCTTCTACAACTTTTTTTTTTCAGTTGATAAGTGAATGTTCTGTGGTTAAAAAAGCTGTAGTAACTATATATTCTTACGTACACATTTCCAAACTACATTTCTGTCCCAGGGGTCACAGCTTAATAATTAAGAACATAGACTTTAGGGCTAGACAAGATTTTAGTTCTCCTCCAAATCTTACTCAAAAATTACTACTTGATTTTCTAAGACTTAATTTCTTTACTGATAAAACAAAATGGCATTTAGCCATCAGTTTCATTGTGAGAATTAACTGAAAAAATAATATCCCAAGCATAATTCCTGACATATAGTAAACACACAATATACAGTTAATTATAGTTTATTGTATCACAGTTTATCAAAATGGAGATTCAATATTAAATGATAAATTCCAATTAAACACCACCAAGTTAGTCATAATTATTAGACTATCAACATAGGATTTGAAAAGAACAAGACAAAAAGGTAATTACTGACTTTTAAGCAAATATAAAACAAGGTTACCACTGACATACAGGGTCAACGTACCACCATATCATTTAATTCCAGTAAATTGTCTTTATGCTAAACTTTGCATGAGAAATAATTTTCTGAAAGATGCTAATCTCTCTGTGGCACAATATTAATTAGTGACACTAATAGCAACAGACATTTAAGAATATGGTAAAAGAAATGTGTTATTCTCAGGCTTCCTCATAGAACTTCAAAGAGCATTTTGCTTTGAAGACCATTTCTAATTGCTGATTATTTCCCTACAAAGAGGCATCTAGTTACCAAAACATAAAGATATGAATGGAAAATACAATTTTCCCAATGACCAATATAAAAAAAGAGACATAAATCATATATCAATTTTTTACCTTTTTTACCATAAAATTAATAATATAGTTGCAAGATTTGGGCAAAGAAATATTTGAATCAAATTGAATTCTAATATTTCTTAGATATGTATGGATGATATTAATAAAATTTTTATGAGTATGATATATATTTGAAACAAATAACTACTTACTCATTTAACAAATATTTATTGAACATGCTGTGTTTGAAGCAATGTCCTAGACACTGAGCTAAAGATATAGATAAATATATTTTGAAACATTTAAGCAATAGTACTATAGTACCTATAAATAGATATTTAATATATAAAAATGAAGTTATCCTAAAATATATAATCAAAAGTAAAAAATTTATAATTCAATTTTTACATTTAGATTACTTAGCATATATTTGGAATGACTTTTTGCAAAAAACAATTGAATTATAGTTCTTAGCTTGTTTATAAAGTTGCTACAATGATTTCCTCTTTAAAAAAATGTCTTTTGGTGGCACCAAAATATTAATCATCTCTAAAGCCAATCAGTCATATAATTTGATCAGACAGAAAAACCTCCCACAGATACACAAAAATGTGCCCATTGGCTATGGAATAGCACTCCAGCAATCTAAAACATTTTTCTCAAACATGTGTTTTTTTTTTTAAGTAGGAAAATAATTAACTTCATATAGTGAATTTCTCCCAACATGCTCAAACACTTCATGGCTCATTGATTTAGATACTTTGAGCATGTTAATGACAAGTGACACCTCTAGACATGTGAAATGTGATTGAACTCCTCCAGGACATCATTTCCTGTGCTTCTGTGGCCTAAAAGAGAAAAAGGGCTTACTAGGGTGAATCACTCTTATGAATCTATAACACATTACTAATCCATTTATTCTTCACAGTTATGTTGGACAGGAAATACAAATAAAATACAAACTATATCCCAATCACAGCAAACTACATAATGACACAAGAGGATTAAATAGTTACTGGGCAATAATAACTAAGCTACATTTTAGGTTCTCACCAAGTAACGTGTCATATGTCATGGCAGCCAGTGATAGGTGCTACTCAGACTTACCTTTACAAGTGGAATAGCCACAAAGAGAGCAGCTACCTGAGAGTGACCGACTGCAGCACCTTCAAAATCCACTCTGACATTGAAGCCAAAGCCACACTCTCCTTTGGCACCTCCCAGAAAATATCTGAGCCTGATGGTGGTACCAGGGCTTTGGTCATTTCTGCTTAGTGTCAACTCATCTACACACACCCTTGTGCCAAAGCTCCATGTTAGGCAGACTGAGACTTTCTTTGATCAGCACCACAGTCTGAGGCTTTTCCTACTCAGCACTCTTCCTTCTCCCTCTCCTTCAGTAGGTGTCAGATCAGTATCATGGTCTGTTTTCCCTGCCTACTCCTGCTCTCTCCCCAGGTTATCAAAAGCACTGTTTCCCAATGGATCTCTGAATCTCTTGTACGTCAGACTCCATCTTGGTGTCTGTTTCCTGAACACATAGTTTTTTTTGACATATTATGGTGGACCCTAGTACCTAAAGCAAATATAGAGTATCACCCCTGAACTCAAGCAGCCTACAATAAAGTGTCAACTGGACATTTATTGTTCATATTATGCTATGTTAGCTTAGACAGTTTTCCCAATTTTGATAGTGCATAATTCAACAAAAACCTTAAAGATGGTTGTTGGGAGAAAAGGATTCTATTTAATCGGTCCAATTTTTAAAAATTTATCCATCATGATTTTATAT
>CM052438.1:115828299-115851586 GCA_028533085.1 Varecia variegata
AATGTCTCACACCATCGATGTACTGTGCATTCATTAGCCACATCCTTCCCAAACACTTTGATAATATTTCAAGCTGTCTGCACTGCACTGGTTCCATGATGGAACTCATATTCAAAACTAACATGAATTTACTTATCCATGTTTTCACAAAAATTGATCTAAAAAATCTGAAAGATAATCACAAGCCAAAATGTGCATTTGGAAGACTGAGGATATACCTTCATAATAGCAAAAAAAAAAAAAAAAAAAGCGGTGTCAAAGTAAAATGTTAGAAATATCAACTGTCAAACTTAGTACTTAAGGAAATCGAAACTTTCATACTTAATGACCTATATAAGCAAGAAAGCAATGGAAGGAAGGAAAGAAGGAAGGCAAATAATGAGAAATGTATGCAGAAAATAAAACAAATTGTTAAGATGTAGTGGTGGGGAAATGGGAATATTCTTTAGGTGGAGTTGTTAGTAAAGGCCTCTCTAAGCAGGTGTCATTTGAGCACAGACTTTATTTTTTTTTTATTTATTTATTATAGCTTATTATGGGGGTACAACCGTTCTGGTTAAGTATATTGCCCATGCCCCTCCCAAACCCCCGAGACTGAGCCTCAAGGGTGTCCATTCCCCCAACAGTGCACATCGCACTCATCATGTAGGTATACACCCATCCCTTCCCCCACCCCCAACACCCCGAGTCAGATCTTCAAGTATGTCCATTCCCCTGACAGTTCGCTTCGCGCACAGACTTTATTATGAGAAGGATCTAGCAACGAGCAAAATGAGAGCAAAATACAACCAATAGATTTGTCAAGATGGAAGTCTTTGAAAAAGTAATTTGAGTGTTATTTTGAGGACAACACTGATTATTGTAGGTTAAGAAGAGAATAAAATGTAAAGAAGTAGAAAGAGTAAGTATAGATGATTCTAACGAGAAGTTTATTATCAACATCCAAATAACATCCTCACTTCATCAACAATTCGGTTTCTTCAATTGGGAAGACATGAAGAAGAGAAAATCCAAAAAGTTTTGTAAGTGAAAATATTTCTCCCTTTTAAGTCAGAAGGTGCTGGGAAGAACAGTGTAATCACAGATCTGTAGACACTGATTCTGCCACCTCCCCTTCTAGTCCATTTTTTTATTTCCTTACAGGAGCTAGATGACAAAAGGCCTTACAAGTAAAATTCCAAAATGGGAGAGAGTAAAACCAATTGTATTTTGGAGTAAAGTTTAAATTTATGAACACCCACGATCTTCCTTTCTTCTTCAACAAGCATTTGTTGAAATGCCAGTTAAGTGCCAGAAACTGTGCCTGACCTTGCTGATACAGGACAATGAAAACCTGAATTTATATATGCAAGTAAACATACTATCATTTGATTCTAACATTACATTTCATAGGTATTTAGTTCTTGTTAGATTACAGTAGCATAGGATGTTTGTTAAAAACATGGACTTAAAAAGCTATTTTGATTTGTCTTACTCTGAGCAAGAGGCTCCAAATGGTTATTCTAGCCTATTCCCCTGAAGACTACTACTATAAGCATTAGACATTACTATAATGTGATTTGTAGTGTGAATTAAAAAGTATCTCCATATTATAGAATGGCAGGTCATACAACATCAGTATGTATTATCATCTGTAAACATTTTCCTATGTGGCATTATTCAATCAATATCATTCTCTGTTTCTATTCCCTGAAAAGATGTAAAACATTTATTTTTATTCTATCTCATATTGCATTCTCACTTTTCCCTTGCTCTTTCCCAGATCTAGTGACCCTCCAGTTCTGGATAAGAAGAAATAAACAAGAAGAAAGAAAACAATTCTGAAAAGTGTGCTCCTTGTATACTTGACTTGCTTATTCTGATAACAATATTTAACCAGAAGGGAAAAGGATTTAGGGAAAAATGAGAGCTATCTTTACATAATTGAAAAGCATCAATTCTAAAGATGATACATTTTTTTCCTTCATTATTCTGGAAGGTAAAAATAGGACCAATTTTTGATAAATAAGTAAATAACATGATCATATGAAAAAAATTTCAAGAAATAGAAATGTGTCAAAATAGGACCAATTCATGATAAATAAGTAAATAACATGATCATAACAAAGAAATTTCAAGAAATACTAATGTCCCAAAATAAATGGATTTGTTTCATAAGGTGGTGAGTTTTCCCTTGTTGATGGTTAGCTACTTGTCAGGGATTTATAGAAGGCATAAACCTATAGGGTCTCTTTCTACAAAGGGTTCCACAAAACTCCTTGTGGAAATAGAATCTCAAGACAAACTCTGATGGAAATAGACAACAACATCTTTTACCAACTCTGTAGAATTTTGTTAAATCAGGAACCACTCTAATTTTTGTTTCTACTGTCCCAGAGCTTTCTAATTGAAAAATGTCTGGTTAAGCACCCTGCTGACAGTTATCTTGTAGTTGGGTTATGTGCTCTACTTGACATGACCTAGAACAAAATAAATCCTGCCTATACATCTGGTCAGACTCAACAGTTGTTTTTTGTTTTGTTTTGTTTTTCTTTTAATCAAAACAAATGTCACAGCATTTATAAGAACAGACCTTAAGAGAGCCACTTGAAATCCAGTTTGCTTAGTCACGTTAGATAAACAAACAATAAAAAAAAGAAAGAAAAAAACCCTGAGTTTTCAAGCATATGAAATCACGAATGCCTTTGAGACAAAAATGAAAATAATTGCACAAACATGTTAATGGTATCTAAATAATATCCCAGCAGTGATGGAGTGATGGGCAATAATAGGCAATTTATGAGTAAACAACTTCTGAATATTAAACATGGTAGATTAAAATAAAACAACAAATAGCCCTACCAAGCTTGCAAAAATTCTCTTTGTTTTAGAACCAGTTCATAATGTATCATTAAGGCACACTGGTGATTTTAATACTAAATTACATCAAATTATTCTCAGCATAGTAAGAACACCTTTAGGAGGCTGAGGTGGGAGGATTGCTTGAGACCAGGATTTCGAGACCAGTCTGAGCAACAAAATGAGAGCCCTTCTCTATTAAAAAAAAAAAAAAAGAACAAAATATCATATTACATTGCTGCACAGAAAAGTTTAAAATTGTAGATATGAGCATGTCACACATAGAATTATACAATTTTATTAGAATGTGAAGGAGCATTGGCAGCCATTTATCTAAAGGAAAACTACACAGGGTCATGCAAAAGCCACAGGTTTTGGAGACAGGCATGGGTTTGAATCTTGGCCATATCATTGCCTGAGAGTTTTGGTTACTTCAGAAGCAGACTTTCAGATAGCCATTTGAGTGCAAGTAGTTGATTTGGGAGGGACAGGGGACACCACTGGTAGTGGAGTGAGGAAGAGGAATCACGGGAGATGCTGGGTAAACAGTATATGATTAAGCCAGCTGTTCCAGTGGGTGGCTGGATATTAGTTCCTCAGGAAAGCTCTCAGTAAAAGTGCAAACGCATACCTCAGATCCTCCTGCACAGAAAGGAGGAAGCTGAAGTATTTGAAGACAGCCGCTGTTGAAGCTTGCCCCAGAGTTGTTAATTCCCCAGCACTCTGGCTGGCATCTGTGGATGGGGTCAAATGCCTATGAGACAGATGCAGGTATTAGCAGTTGGATGTAAACCAACATACTGACAAGCCCTAGTGATAGAGTGAGGTACTGTGAGCACCTGCTAGAGGGGCTTTAACATTGACTAAGCTTCTCTGAGGCTTAGTTTCTGCATCCATGAAATGGAGATTGCAGAGTCTTCCTCTGTCATAATTTATTGACATATGGAGAACACTTTACGCTGAATAAATGTTACCTACCTACCCCATCCTGCATCCTAGAACCTAATAGTCATATGGTCTTAGGTCCTACATGAGCCTTTCTAGCATTCAGCCCATTAGGCAACCCATTGATTATCAGAGGGTCAAGGTATATTAAAAATATCTTCTTTACAAAGTGCCCAATCTTCTCTCTGCCCTTTGCGGGTATTGGTACTGGTTTTACTTTGGACTTGATACAAATAAGACTTGGCCCTTTCCATAGGACCTTCTGTGTGTTATCAGCTGCCACAACTCCTGCACTGTCTGAGTCTTCCTGACACATGAATCCAGGCTCACATAGCTTTAGACTATTTTATTTTCACTATTGAAACATAAGAAACAATTTAAAAAATAAAAAAGAGGTGAAGTATTATTAAACTAAATATTGCATAGTTTTTCTGTGTATAATAGAGAGTAACTGCATTTAGTCCTATTAAATTATTAATTTCAGCTTATGAATATTGCCTTTGATATCACAAATATAAGACTAAATTCATCTGCAATTTTTTATCTCTCTGTTTAAGAGTTCCTTTTCCCCAAATTTTTCTATTACTTCCACTTCAATATTATTTTTCTTATTGGGTTATATTAAATTCCCTTAACTCATTGTTTTCTTCTGCCTTCTAAAAGATATATAATCAGCTAGATAAGTCAGTGATAGATCACATTCTAATTTTAACAAACTAATACTACCAGTGACTCTTGCCTATGCCATGGTTCTTTTCTCATGGACATCACTAACCATGAACTAAAATAGGACAATTGACATATTAAACTGGTATAATAACACAGAAGCTGAAAAATGCCTTGAGCCTTAGTTCCACTAAGAGGATGGCTTTACAGCCTTGTAGAACCTTGTGATATGGAGCTACTTCATTTTCATATTTTAGGGAAATAACCTTTCAATCAAATTAACATAGTTATATTTTTGGATTTAAGATCAATGAAAAATTATACCCTTTCATCATGTCTCATAAATATTTTCAATGTTACTCATGAGATTTAAAAATATAATTATGTATTACCAAAAGATAAATATAATTCAATTATAATATTATCATTAGTATACATAGTATTTTAACAGGAAAAAAGAATTTTGAAAAGGAAATAACTAGGGGAAGGATGCAGGCAGATTTGAAATTTTAGTAGAGATTGAAGTAGATTAGAGTTTTGATTCTTAGCAAGAGATATCACACCTACAAGGGAGAACACAAATTTGCTTATGCACAGAAGTTCTTTTTGACATTCAATTGTCTTGGCAACATCCACAATTCATAAATATTATTCACAGTAAGAGGGCAGTAGATGGGAACAGATGGCTTGGACTTCCACTCTCTTGAATCTTAAACAATTTACCTTTAAAGTTGCTAAGAAAAATTAATTAAACAAGAACAGCTTATTGTTTTGTCATTTGTTCTAACGAAGAGTTTACAATCATAATTACGACTCCTGTCAATTAGCTGTATTAAGTTAAGGTCTCTTACCTATCAGTATTCATCTTGGGCGAGTGTTCAGTACTTCCTAGTAAATCTAACAAAGAAAACTGGTCCATTAAAAAGAAATGGCACTGAATCAAGAACTCCATTGGCAAAGAAAAGAACTTGATTCAGCAGGAAATGAGTTGGGAGAAAAATGAGCCAAGAGTTTTGAATAGGAGCTTTTTATTAGTGCCAGAGATTTTAGCATTAATTTTGTCAAAGACTCAAGAACATATTCTGGTGATTACTGCTCCTTTACTTCACATGCATAAATGAGAAAATATATATAAATTTATCTTCAAAAATTAATTTAAATCATTTTGAATCCATTTGTTTCTGTATAAAAACGCTATGAATGGAAGCAGTTAAAAGACCAATAAAAGAAAATAAAGTGAAAGAGTGACAAGTAAAATTAACCTATGATACAAAGAATATATTTTGAATTATTTTATTTGTTCAAAACCACAATTTAAAATGTAGATTCTTAACCAGAAATATTGAATACATTCTTTTTTTATAACTATAAGATGTCCTATAATACCTCCAAATATCTCTTATCTTAGGATATATTTTTAAAATGTGTCAAAGGTTATATTCATCATAAATTTTAATAGGTACTCTCAAAATACTTTCTAAAATTGCTGTAGGATTTTATACTCTCAAGATTATTTGTGAAAATGTCCATTTCAACACACTTTTGCCAGGTTTGGATGTGACTTTTTTTATTCAATATAATGAGTAATTTATGCCATACCATCAGTATTTAATATTCATTTTCTTGACTTCTCACTGGTCATGCTTATCAATTAATTTCTTCATTCATTTATTCAAGAAGCTTTCTGGGGACTCAATTTCAAGCATAACATTTATTTTATAGGATTTGATGTCCTACTCTAGCAGATACTCAATAAATAATTGTTGAGTAGATATATAAAATAACAGTATATAAAAGGCATACATTTTCTCTCAAAAATCTGAAGAGTTTTACATTTGCAAAATATGCTATTTACCCAGAAAACAAGAATCCAAAATTCTGTACATCAAAATAACAATAATATATTTTTTTTAAATTTTAGTCAGCATGCAATATTAAAGATTAAGCTTGGTGTATTTCCTTCTTTAATAGTAATAGAATAAAATCTTCGAGTTTGTTTCATCATGTTTCTCTGACTACTAAGGCAATATTAGCCTAGCTCAATGCTAAAGCAAAATTAACACAAATCTCCACTGTATTTCTTGGCAAGCTAACTCAAAACAGTGTATAAGTTATGTGCATATGTATATACATGTTACAAATAAATGTATGCATATATGTTTAATAAAAATCAAGTAAACTGGGTATTTTTGATAAAAACTTCTTCCATTATGATATAGTCTTTGCCCTAATTTCTTTAATCTTTAACGGCCATATAAGATATGCTAGTAGAAATTGCCCTTACCTTTTTTTTCCTACTCAATTCCCATCTTTTCTATCTCGACTTGTCAAATTTCTACATACACTTTTCAAAAATAGATATAAATGACACATCCCCTAAAATGTTCCTGGTCATATGGCTAGATTTGACTTTACTCTCCTCTGGATCCCTTAGTCTTCTGTTATTGCTCTTATCAAATTCTATATTAAATAGAAGCTTATGCAGACATCTCTCTCACTAGTGCGTAAACTCCTTAAGAACATGGACTGTCATGTTCTATGCATAACTTTCATAAGGTTGGGAAATATGTTTTGTTTTGGTTTTTAATCACTTTTAAATCACCTCACCATTTAGCATGTGCCCAGATCTTTGTAGTTTCCCAGAAATGCTTACTGAATTGTAATATTCATCCTAAAATATCCTTTTCAGTACTTCTAGGTATGCAAACATGTTTATTTTCTAAAGTGATCCTCCAACAGTCATCTAAACTCAATAACACAGTGTCATCAGTATCATGTGTAATTGATAACACTATTAAGGATTCTTGTTCTTCATAATGCCTTAAGTTTAAGTTCCTTCATTTTTGAAATCTGTAACTTTTTTAAAAAATGTGCTTCAGTGTTGCTGAAAAACAAACAAAAAGCTTGAAGAGCATATTTATTTTGGAAGCTAATCATTGAACTATATCACATTGCAATAAGACATTTGCTTTTGAGACATGAGTACAACTGAACTCTTGGTTCAATAAGTGCACACAGCATAAGATTAGAGCAAGCAACTAGATTTTCAATGTTATATGCAAAGAATCTCTATTTCTTGTAGAGTGCTGCTTAAAAAATATTACATTCCTCAAGTTTGACATTCAATCTAAATATCTTTCTACTTGATTACTTGAGCATGGTTCCGAGTTGCCAGCTTTGTTCAGTATTTGTTTAGTTGAAAACAATTCATAAGGAAAAAATTTTTAATACTGCATTTCATGTAGTCTACAAGTATTGATTTGGCTGCCCAGCATCAATAATTTAATGATTATTTATCTATCCACTGTTCTAGGTGCTGGTGCAGAAAATATAGCAACAAAGAAAAGGACACAAAGCCCCTGCTCACAAGCAGTTTCTCTTCTATATGTCAGGTAGTTGTCTTTCAGAAGAGTATGTGTAAGAAGCCATTGAGAGATTTTGAGCTTAGAAGTAGCATGACCTGACCTAGACTTCACAAATATCTCTCATATTTCTGCATGGAGTATATTCTATATTGGGGCAAGAATGAAAGCAAGGGGCTCATTTTAGAAAGCTATTGGAACTTACAGGTTGAGAGATGAAAGTGGCTTGGTCAGAGGTGGTAGCCATATAGGTAAGTTAGAGATACTAGGTTTGTGAAGTTACAATATTTTTCCCTTGATAGTTTGAGTTTGGAGTATGAATGAAAGACAGAAGTCAAGAAAAACTAAAAGGGTTTTGACTTAAGCCAGTGGTACAATAGAGTAGATATTACTAAAACAGAAAAGGTGTGGGAAGAACAGGAGTGTATGGCTGGAGATAAGGAGTAAAGTCATCAGCTCAGTTAGAGTATTGAACACTGTAAGAATGGATGAGATCTCCTAGGAAGTAAAATTAGGTAGAGAAAACACTCAGGAAGGAGTGTTGCAGCATTACAATATATAGAGGTTGGCAAGATGAGAAGAATGAAGAAAAGGAGACAAAGATTGGCCAGAAAGGAGGAGAAAAGCAAAGCCAAATGAAGAAAGTAAGTCAACACTTCCATCAAATGCTGTGGATGAGTTGAGTAAAATGAGTGCATGTTATCGGTGATTAGAATAGATAATATGTAGATCATTAGAAAATATGAAAAGAATAGTTTCATGGAGTGATGGAGAGAAAAGCCTCACTGGACTTACTTCAAAAGACAAGGGAAGAGATTAAATGGATATAGGATATATAGACAGGTTTTTAAAGAGTTTTGTAAAAAAAGGGCAGAGAAATAGAGTAGCAAGTTGTTCACTTGGATGTGTAGTCAAGAGATTATTTTTGCATTGTCTTAATAGCTCTGATAGAGCATATTTATACAACAATGTGAGTTAGCCAATATGGGGAAATTAGGGACAATACAGAAAAGATAGTGGATAATTTCAGGATCAAAGTCCTGGATGCAATGCTCACTTGGAAGCGTTTGCTATAAATAAAACAAATCATCCATCCATCAAAATAGGAATGAAGATAGCAAATGGTTTCCAATGCAAGTGTATGAGTAGATTTAGTAATGTGAGCACATCCAAGTTCTCTTCTGCTTGCTGCTGCTTCTGCTATTTTGTTGTTGTTTATTTTTTTTAAAGCAGTGAAATCTGAGGCCAGATTATTAGCTAAGAGTTGGGACCAGGGTGTATGGGGTACTTGAGAAGACATGAAATCTTATGAAATAGTTGCCTAAAGAATTAGGAAAGTAAATGAACCGGAGTTAAATCTTGAGAGAGTGTAACAGAGGTGTAGAAGGTCAGGTGGCGATAATAATTCAGAGGTGATAGTGGAATCAAGGCTTGTAGCCTGGCAGCAAGTATTCATACAGATTCCAATACGCTGGTGAAAATTCTAATGGTGGCATCATAAGCCGTAAGCTTTTGGCCAGGCCTTTCCTTCCTTCAGAATCTCTCACCAAACCTGGCTATCTAGCATTAAGGCAAATTCTATGATCTATTCAATACTCTTACATTACATATCTTTTTCTTTTTTACAGCAAACAGAACTGGTTTCTGTCATTTGCTGCTAATAACCCTATGTAAACAACTAATAATCTATTGGAATTACTCAAGAATAGTAGCACATATCTGGGCCCCTAAAAGTAATTCTATCATAAATTAATAACCTATAGCTAGTTGGTATTTTACAAAGTTTGCTTAATCCAATCAACTAGACATCCTTTTCAGCTAATTTCCTAACAGTCTGTGTATGAGTTCCTCTAAAGCTGTATGTATTACAAGGATATCGGGTGGTATATTTAGGAATTTAACAATCATTGTCAGACTTGGAATGCAATTTTAACCAGAATCTACCAGAGCATTTTGTAACTAGGTCAAGGAAGGAACATATTTCCCTGTAATGAGCCATATCATGTAAACCACTTCCAGAGAGCTACAGGAAAAAAGAACACTTGGAGGAAATATTAGCAAATATTTGTATAAGGCAAATATTTCAGTATAGAACTCCTGAAAATTGCATCACTTGTAGTTTAAAACTGAGAAAAGTGAGAAAGCCAAATATGATTCAAGCCCATAGCCATAACATAAGCAAAGAATAATAACAATTTCTTAAGACTAGAATGTGCTCCACGTAAGCCACAATACTGTTTCCACCGTGGAAGTGCCAGTAATTGATTCATAGACCACATGTACTGTATTGTCCAGGACAGCCCAGATTCCTCAAATTTTATCCCATTTTGCCTTTTCCCCTTTTACATCAAGTATTGAAGGGTCTAAAATATACTATGCTTCTTACATTAAACTATATCTCCCGGACAGCTTCTAGACCCTAGAAAAACACAAAATCTCTACCATATTTTGTCACCCAATTTAAGGGTTTGAAAAAAAGTAGTATTTTTTTTCCATTAAGATATATTTTATTTAAAATTGTATAGGTATACACCCCATTTTAGTATTCAATGGTGGTGCTGCCACCAGCCATCTTTAACTGAATTTATTGTGCCTTCAATCAAGTCTCTTTGAAATCAGGTTTGAACGAATATCAGGTTTTAGGCTTCTCCAAAAGGAAGAAGATGGCCTGTTTTCGTGTCATCATTTAAAATTGTTTCGCTTCCCTTCAAATTATTATTTTGTATTTTGCTCTCTAATTATAAAAATGCTTATGTCAACAGGAAAGACACCTTTGCTTGAAGTATAATCAACAGAACATTAATTTGACATTAATAACTCTTTTCATCCTTTCTAAGCAACAATGCTGATTTAAAAAGAATCAAAAACAGGTCCAGGCATTTTCATGCAGTGGGATATAATTTGCCTCTGGTGTGGGGCCAATCTTCATGTTACCTGTCTTCCTATTCGTGGCTCTCTCATTGTCAGTGGGTTGGGAACAACTACTCTGTACTCTACTTTCCTCACCCATGAATGTGATAACTTCCAAGGACTCTTTAAAATAATAATGAATGCCAATAGTTTCTGAGCCCTTATCCTGTGTCAGGCACACTTCTAAGTGCTTCACTTGAACCAGCGTATTTAATGGTCACAACTACCCTTTGAGGCAGGTACTGTCATTCCTAGTTTACACATGAGGATTCTGTGTTCTAGTATACAAAAATAAATTCAGGGAAAAAAATCTTGCTTTTTGTGTCATTATCAAAATACAATATTTAGAATACTATTTGTAGATTTAAAAGTTTTGTAAATAAATAAAGATACTATATAAGTATACCTATTTCAGCTTTTTTGCTTAATATACATGAGCAGGATTTTAAAGAGAGCTAAAAAATAAAACTTTCTGCTAAGACTACTTCTTTAGTAGAAATAGCATTTCTCTGAACCATTCTTTAAAAAAAAAGTATTGCATTTTTTTTAATCTCTCAAACTTCTGTTGTCTAAAAGGTTCCAAGTGCTCAAATTCAAGAATGCCATGTTTAGATTGGATTGCCCCTGCACAGCTCTTTCTGAATAAGGTTTATGTGGTTTGCAAATAGGTGGATGTAAAGGGAAAATCCACTTCTAGCCAGTATTTTTGTCTAAACGAGGTCACCTTTCTTTAATTCTCTGAAGATAAAGCCTAAGAAAACTATATTTGGCCAGGCCAACTCATATGGCAGACTAGAAAGGAAACTGTAAAATGCAGCCTGACAAGGTTGCCACAGCTCATTTTAGTTCTGTGTATGTACTTCCTGCCCACCCGACTTCATCACAAAGAAAATCCACAGGAAACCAAATGGGAAAAAAATTCCTATCCCCTCTAGTTGTTTGATCTTTTTTGTATTAGCCTGAAGCCAGAATTTATTTATTTTTTCTCCTCTATTGAAACTTTATCAGCAAAATGGGTTCTGTATTTCTAACATACACTTGATTCTGCCAAAATGTAATCTTATCATAGCTGTTCCTATGATGTGCTCTCATTTTGACTCCAAAAATTTAGAAGATAAAATGATTTATTATTTTCTCTAAAGGTGCGTCTTCTCAGTACAAAACATAAAGAGAATCAGCTGTTTCGTGTGATCACTTTAGACAAATAATTTAAATAAATAAGACCTAAATATGAGCATTTTGTGTGTGCTTACCTATTTTTCTCATGACTTTCTAAGTTGGTATGTTGTATGATAGAAGATAAACAATCAAAACGCAATGGCTAATTTATCCCTTCTCTATATGCTAGCCTGAGGAGGCAACTGCGTGTGTGAATAGAGAACCAGCTATTGTTAGCATGAATCTTTATAATAGCAAGCTCCTTGAGCAATATTGATCTGGGCATCTTGTCATGTGGATGAATAGAGTAACATACTTTATTTTTAGTGCATAGATACAACCTAAGAGAAAATTTTATATAACTTATTAAATATCATACTTTGTTCTTTAAGGAGTTCAAACACATAATAGAAACACATAAATAGAAAGATTTTCTCAAAGTACCAATGTGAAGAAAGCTTCACAATATTTTTATGACAATATTCATAGAACAAAGATAACTTGTAGCAATAATCCTGATCCATAAAGATAGCTTAGATGTAACATTCAGAAACAATTACAATGGATGCTTCTAGTGGTGGAAATGGATCACACAGGGAAAAGATTTCTTGATGTTGGGTTTAGTAGTTTCTAAAACCTTATGCCTTATCTTGGTTTGTGTTTTTTCAGAGCCACACTGTCAAGTCAGGATTAAATGCCTATTCTCTAGACTTAATGTTTTTTTACCCCCTTATCTATGCAATGATGCCATCAAAAGAAATGTGGGAAATCATTGTATCTTAAAAGTCTAAATACTTAAAAGTCTAAATACATAAAAGTCTAAATGTAGTTTAGTTGATTTCATAATTTAGTGGTAGAAAGAAAACCTTTATGAAGTAGTCCTTCAAGAAATGACTATATTTAATTTTGTAAATCAGCCCCCCTTATAAAGAAAATTTGAATAGTCTCATATAAGTATGTGTGAAATAATTTTTAAAAAATACATTTGGATTCATATCTTTTATTGTTTGTAGTATCCCCTCACATCCTAAAAATAGTTCTTTCTCCTCTCACAATGTACCTTTCATTTTCCATACACTGTTCCTCTGAAGCTGTGCAGAGCTTTTCTGCCTTCTATTTTTGAATTAAGTAGAAATAAAACTAATCTTTTTCATTCCATCACAAAATCTTTGACTTAAAACCACTTATTTTCCCTAGTGAACCACTATTTACATATTAAAATATAAACTGATATTTTGGGAGGGGAAATGGACCAGTCTTTTTTGATGTTATTTTTCTCTTTAACACAATTACTCTTCTTAAAAAGAGCTGTCCTCCCATTCCTGTCTGCACTATCGATACACTTAAGGACCTTATTAAAAGGACATGAGAGCCACCCCTGACAAACCCCAGAATCTCTGTGATGCCGTGGTGTTGCTATTTTAAAATTGCCCCTCAGGGGATAATAACGTACAGACAGGGTTGGTAACCACTGAGCTAGAGCCATCAATAATATCTAGTTGATCAAGATGATTATAAAATAAGTGAAATCCTAGAGCTGTTTGTCACATCTGTGTTTTTCGCTACATCACAGTTGACTGTGTAAAATCCATTTCTCTAGGATTTGTAATTATAAATCAGCATCAGAATTTAAGGTGCCCATGCATATAAACATTCCAATGTGACAGGCTACCATACACCAACAGATGAGTGGAATCACAAAGAAGAAATTCATTTGCTATGATTCTTCATTCTCTCTCTCCCCACTCCATTAATGTTTACAGTCAACATAACTACATCTGGGTAAATAAATGTTCATTTAATGTTCAAAAACATCCCCTAAATTTCTTTTTATCCTTTGAATGACTTCCAGAAAGTTAAACTTATGCAAGCCCCTTAGCAAAGTCTCACTTGGGATAATGATCCTTTAACATGCTTTAACTTGAAAAAGAAATATTTATGTACAGAATTTGTGCATTGATAATCTATGCCATTGTTTCTGAAGCTACGATGCTCATTTGTATTATAACTAAAAGTGTGCATGCATTTTATGAATTAGAACACATTGTCCAGACTTTAAACAGACTCATTGATCAAAAGCCTCTCTCAACACCTTAATCCTCCCACAATTACACCTCTCTCCATCTCTCTGTCTCATAAACACACACACACACACACACACACACACACACACACACACACACACACTTACGCAGGCTTGATTCTCTTTCTTTGCCTCTATCTGGTAACTCTATGCCAGGCCCATTGTAAAAGATAAGTAGAAAATTCCTCATCTTTTACAATGTTAATATTTTGCTTAGTTCAATTAAAGAAGGTTGTAATTTTCCAAAGGAAAAATATCAAGAATCAACATAGTAAAATGGAAAGAGTATTAATTCCCCATTCTCTTACTTTTTCACATTGTGATCATGAGCATGTCAATTAAAATTGCTGAGTCTCTATTTTTTAAAATCTATAAAGTAGAACTAAAATTAAATCTTCTCTTGCCTACTTTATAGGAATTGTGGATAATTTCCCTGTGAACATCAATGTTCTGGTGAAATATATGTTGCAATTCAAATTGTGAAAAGAAGTTAAATAATGAAGACAATTTAAATTCTGAAATCTTCAGTGTGTATGTGTGTGTGTACACATATATACAAAATAAGAGCAATTTAAAAATTTAAATCACCAATACTTTACCCTTACAGCATAACTGGAAACAAGTTTATTATGATAATATTAATAAATTTACATGTAACTGGGGACATAAAAATCCAAAAGGAACAGAGTAGGTGCCAGAGATTGCAGCCGAGCAGAGAGTCAGTTAGGACTTACTTTTTTTTTTTTTTTCTCATATCAAACAACTTTATTGGACAGACCCCTTGTTGTGCATTCTTATTCACTAAAGGATTGGATCCAGTGGTTTTCTTGTAGCAGAAGTGCTATGGAGGGGGAGGTGACATACATGTATTGGTGAGCTATTACCACAATAATGCTGTGTAACAAACCATCCTAAGATTCAGTGGCTTAAAACAATAATTTTTTATTGTATATCCACAGTTCTGTGGATCAGCTACAACTTAGCTGGGCTGGCACTCTGTTCCAGATTCAAGGCTATAGATTAGATTCAGGTCAGTTCAACATGTTTTGTGCTGGGGCCCAGAACAAAGGAGCAGCAGCTACTTGGAGTATATCCTTATCATGGTGGATCACTAGAGCACAAAAAAGCAGCCCAGCCATACAAGCGTATTTCAAGCCTCTGTTCATTTCATATGATCCAAACTAAAGTCAGGAGGAAGGTATACAGCATCTGCGTGAAGCTGTAGCAAAATGGTGGCTAATTCTACTACTGTAAAATGACAAATTTGGACTAATGATTCAAAATAACTATACCCTATGATAATATTGACAGTATCTTTTCAAATAAATTTTTGCTCCTATTTGGGTATTCTCAAGTAGTCAAAATAAGTGTCTATGTCATTGGGAACAGAGGAAGTGGGGAGAAGGCACAGGAAGGGAAGAGTTCGAATAGCACATTCACCTTCTTAAGATGCCAGGTATCTACAACTCTGTGTAGCTATGTTACTGCATGTGTTTATGCATTTGGTAAGGAAAAGCAAAGAAAGACATGAAAGTTGCAAAACTGCTTTAGAGTTCATTCACTAACTATAATAAGAAAGTCCCTCAAATTCAGGTAAAGTATGGGAAGTTTTATGGTTTAAACACTAAATAGTGTTAACACCCAGAAGCAGAGGGTGCCATATTGAGTGACATCACCAAAACTTTTTATGTTTGATTTTCAGAAGACACTGTGTTAAAAATGAAAAGGCAAATCCAAGACTGTGAGAAAATATTCCTAATACATATAACTGCCAAAAGATTTAATTCAGAGTATGAAGAAATTAATCACATGACAAGCAACCCAGTAAAACATGGCAACAATTTCAATAGGTATTTCATTAAAGAAGATACATTAATGGTGAATAAACACATAAAAAATTGTTCAACATCATTGGTCATTGGAAAAATGGAAATTAAAACCACAATGAGATACCACTACACACCTAAGAGAATGGCTAAAAGTTAAAAGTCTAAAAATAAGTGTTAATATGGATATGAAGAAATGGGAATTTTCTTACACTGGGAAATATTAAAAAAAAAAATGTTTCTGCCATTTTGGAAAAGAGGTTAGCAATTTCTTAAAAAGTTAAATATGCTCTTACCAAATAACCCAGAAATTTCACTCTGAATTTTTACCAGGTAAAATGAAAACACAAATAAAGACATATATGTGAATGTTCATAGCAGCTTTATCCATAATAGTTAAATCATGGAAATAATTTAAATGTTTATCAACAGGAAATTGGATAAACAAATTGTGGTATTTCTATATAATTAAATACTTTTTAGCAATAAAAATGTAGAAAAAACCTAGTAATACATGCAAAATCATTAATAAATCTCAGTAAAATTATATTCAGTGAAAAAGACAGTCTCAGAAGACTACATACCTTGTGATTCCATTTACATGAAATTCTAGAAATGACAAAACTAATTTACAGTGAAAAGAAGCACACTGGTGGTTAGCTGGGGTCAGTATGAGAGGAGAAGGGACTTGTTGAGGATGATGAAAATATTCTACATCTTGCCTGTGGTAGTGGTTAGCCAAAACATCAAAACTTAAAATGGATGCATTTTGTTAGTTAATTATACCTCAGTAATTTAATTTATAAAGTTATTTTGTGGAAAGAAAAAAATTGTCATGATTTTCTTATCTAAAAAGTTATGATTCAACCCAAAGACAAGAAAAATAAGACATTTTGTAATGCTAACGACTATAAGTCAGAATTAAAATTCACAGTTGCCAAAATCTATTAAGCAACAGCATAAGAACTCTTATAAAGGAGAAGCTACAAGAGACACAAGGGACAATATGCAGAATAATACTAACAATTGGAGTTAACTCTCAGTCCAAGATATATCACATGGGCAAAAATAGTAAAAGATTTAGAAGACATTATGCATATAATCAATGGGATAGATAGTATGGACACATATCAACATTGTATCTCAATGATAAAAATACACTTTCCTTCAAGTCCACACTAAATATTTTTAAAATTAGACGTATTTTAGGGTCATCAAACAAACATCATTAAGTACCATAAGTTAACTATTGTGGAAATCACATTCAAAGAAAGAGACAAGAAAAACCAAGTAAAACCATATTTCTCAGAAATGTGTGTATGCACACATGTTCATATTACTTAGCTTGAGTTAATGGAGGTCTAAAAACTGATATTGCAGAATTGTAGATGTTCTAAAAATAATGATAATGATATCAGAATTTATGGAATAAATTAAATCAGTGATATAAATATTTCATAATTTTAAATGCATCAAAAAATGTTAGGAAGAAACAAAAATGAACTATATATCCATAATGAAAGCATAAAGGGAAAAACTAAAGATAAAAGTAGATAAAAGCTGAAAATGAGTTGTAAATCTGAAAACCAGTAAAATAATTAAACCACAGCACCATTTCCTTGAAAAACTCATTAAAATAAACAAACAGCTAGCTAACCTAATTAAAATAAATGGAAATAAAATAAATAAAATAAATAAAATAAAAATAAATGGAAAAGGTTTGGCTATATAAAAAGAAAAGAAAAATGATTATTGAAACAGGACATTAAATGTCTATATTGCATGCATCTATTCAAATGTATTTAAAATGAATGATATTCTAGAAAATTATGGTTTACCAGAATTTACTCAAGTACAGATGGAAAATATAAATAGACAAATTTCCATAGGAAAAAAAATGAAAAATTCTAAAAATCTAAAAATTCTAAAACTGATAAATTTCTAATAATGAGGAAATTCTAAAAATATCTCTGTAACATCTGGCCCAGAAAATTTTACAATAGAATTCTGTGAAATCTTTGATGAACAGATAATCCCAAGTATTCTTTAAATTCTTCCATCCAAATAAAAAGAAAATTTTCAAAATGTGCTTATTGGTAACTAACCATAACACCAATACTCAATCCTGATAAAGATCACTAAATATAAAGAAAAAGTTAAAGGTTAATCCAAGTTATAAATGTCTATGTAAAAATTCCAGAGATAATATGACCAAACAGAATCCGATAGCATACAATATCACATTACAAAATAATATTTCATGACCATTTGTGGTTTATTTTGTGATTCTAAATATTCAGAAACCCATTAATAGAATACTAAAGTTAAATGTAATGATTACTTACCATATCCAATAAATTCAACACCCATTCTTAATTTAAAAACATTAGATTTCCTAACTTAATAATGAGACACTGATCACATTTCTGCTAAAAATCAGGAACAAGACAAGGAGCTCTGATAACACTACTTTCATTAGACATTTTGCTTTCTTTTTCTTTTTTTTACAGTTGGGGGTCTCACTATGTTGCCCAGGCTGGACTTGAACTCCTGAGCTCAAGCAATCCTCCCACTCAGCCTCCTGAGTATCTGAGACTATAGGCAGCACATGCCATCACATACAGCTATTAGAAATTTTATTAGAGATTTTAGTCAATGCAATCAGTCAAGAGAAGACAACTAGAACATTTGCACTGGAAAGGAAATAAAGGTATAAAACTAGATCAACTTGCAGATGTTATAATAGTATACCTGGAAAACCCAAGAGACTCATCAGAAAGAAAAATGAGTGTGAGTACATTCTAACTGGAAGTTCTTCATGGTGAGAAAAAAAAAGTTTGTCTCCTGAACAATCATTGGTGGCTTTCAATTTGCTCCATGAAACCATATATAATAAATCTGAATCTTCCTCATGATAGCTCTTTAAAATTTTGGAACAAAAAGAACTTCACCATTTCCCAATTTGTTCTCTTGCAAGGAAGCCTGAATCTTTCAAATAGTCCTTCTCCGATATGATTTTTGTACATTTAAATTTTTTTTAGATTGACTCTATTTTGTTACAATCCTTCTTAAAATATTGCCACCAGAATAGGACAAACTACAACAAGTATATTGCTCAGGATGCACTAAAAGCTAGTCTATTGCTCTACTGAATCCACAGGATGAATATAGAACTTATCATTCAAACTGTAATAGTTTTAAAAGTGAAAGAAGATACCATTAATTATATTGGGACAATGGGTATAAAATAAGTTTGTCCTTGGCAAAGAGGATTGTATGCCCCTCCTACCTTAATCTGCCTTCTATACTTCTGTTAATGCAATCTAAGTTTTCATTAGCCTTCTCAGTTTATGAAAGGTCAAGTATTATAGGCCAAAGGATCCAATCTGGCATATTTGCACTGACAAGGATGGGTGAACCTGACAACTTGTTTCATTTATCTGAGTCTCAATTTTCTTAACCATAAAACTGAAATAACTAAACATTTTAAGCATTAGTGAAAGAATTAGAAACTGCACATGAAAAAATAAGGAAATATATATTTTTCAATTACTTGATGTCACTCATTTTGATTTATTTAATAAATGGGCACTCTAAGTGGGGGCAAATATTATTAATAATTATAATAAAAGAGTCACCATTATTAAGAGCCTTCAAGTGACAGGCACTTTACATTCATTATCTCTAGTCCTCAAAAGGACAATGTAGGAGATTTATGGTAGGAGAACTGAGGGTCAGAAATAATGAGCAACTGACCGAGCTCTAACCACTGGAAAGTAATGAGACTAATCCATGCTTGACTATTTTTTTCTTTTTGTCTTTTTAGAAACTACTAGGTAGCTCAAATATTCAAAAAATAATAAAGAAGAATGTAATAAACATTAATAAATCTACCACTCAACAATGATAAATCCTAATTTTTGCCATATTTACTTCAGTTAATTTTTAAAAGAAACACACATATTGAAGATACAGGTGAATCATTTCTGGATGGCTTCTAAATTATATTCACTTCCACATTCCCAGAAGTAACCATC
Source organism: Varecia variegata (assembly GCA_028533085.1). NCBI lineage: Eukaryota > Metazoa > Chordata > Mammalia > Primates > Lemuridae > Varecia > Varecia variegata. The sequence goes on from CM052438.1 coordinate 115,848,125, forward strand.
CTTCTTTATTTGTTACTGACCTATTCCTTTCATAGACATCTGTGCAGTGTCATTTTTCTTTTGTGACATTATATAAGTGAACTGAGCTGTATATATTCTTTAGCAATTTGCATTTTTTCAGCTTTACATTTTTATGTTTATCCATCTGATACATGATGCTAAAATTTACTCATTTTTCTTTTATTTTTTCATTATGCTGTAGAACATTTAAGTTCCTTCCAATGTTAATAATCACAGACACTGGTGAAGTAAGTATCCCTGTATATGTAGGTCTCTTCTTGTACAGGGGTTAGAATCTCTGAGCCAACCACTGCCCTAATACCTTGCAGACCTGAAGTCACCCTTCTACACTCCGCCATGTAGTTCTGAGGGTGAGACTCCAGGCTACCTTGCCCGCCAGCTTCCCCTTAATTTCTACCAACAAAAGGAAATGGCAAAAGATGTGGAAGGGAAGGAGGAAGGGAAATGCCTTCCTGCTTTGAGACAGAGTCTGCATCTCTCCAGCAGTAGAGGGCAGCAAGGACTCCAGTCTCGAACTTCTTTCCATTTTCCCAGCTCCAGGTAGAAGCCTCTGGTGGCTGGAACACCAACCAAGCTGTAATCTCTACCAAAAATTCATAAAGAAAGCCTCTCATATTGGATAGAGAGGCAATTCCAAATACACACAGATAAATAAACATATGTATAAACACACACACACACACACACACATACACACACACACTTGTTCTCAATGTTTCTATTTGGTCATTATTAAGAAATAAGTAAATTATTTTATCAAAGGAATGTTGAAGATAGAAAATTACAGGTTTCAGTAAAAGGATGACCCTAAAATTCAACGCATTAAATTATGGAAATTTCCTTTTCTATTCATTGTCTGAGCCCTAATGAAATGCAACAATGAACATTTTTATTTATGATCCTAATATTTCACACTCTTTGAAAGTATATCAGAATATTCTGAATATGACAGGCACATTAATTAAAATAGTAAAGTACATTTTCTGCATACTAATACTTTAAAAGGGTTTCACATCATGAAATATATATTACTAGCTTTGTAATGGAAAGAATCAGAATAAAATTACAATAAAAAATGATTACTGGACCAAAGAGTGCTCTTTAGTTTTCTTGAAAATTAAGCCACTAATGGAATATAAAGTCTAAAGATGAGTAGATTTAAATAAAAAAACGAAATGCCTTGTAAAAAATGAATATTTTTATGACTTTTTTCACTATGCCATGAATGCCAAAGCTTGAGGTGAGCTTTGATACATAATTGCCTATATTAATAGTTCAGTGACTTCCCTATTAGGCAGGTCCCCCACACACCTGGCAGATATAAGGCTTATATACAGTAGTAGCTACTCAACAAAGGTTTAATGAGATTGTCTTTGTTTGAGTCTTCTATAACAAAATACCATATACTAGGTAGCTTATAAACAATAGGAATTTATTTCTCACAGTTCCAGAGGCTGGAAATTCCAAGATCAAGGCTCAGGCAGATTTAAGAATTTGGTGAGGGCCGCTTTCAGGGTCATAGATGGTGCCCTCTCTCCAAGTCCCACATGGTGGAAGGAATGAGGGAACTTTCTTCAGTCTCTTTTATGATAGCAATAATGTCACTCTTGAGAGCCCTACCTCTGTGACTTAAGAACCTCCCACAGGCTCCACCTCCTAATACCATCACGTTGGGAGTTGGGACGTCAATATATAAATTCTGGGGGGACATAAACATTCAGTCTGTTGCAGAGATGAACACAGAAAATCAGTGATGAGACTTCAAAAGAATATGAGACTCCTGGGAGATTTTGGATCTTGAGAGGGAAATGAGAGATATCTGGGTTAAATAAGTGGCCTGACAGAAGAAACATCTCTGTTTCTGCAACCCTAGGCAGGGCTGTTCTTTCACACACTGGATCTACATGTGTTCATAGTTTTATGATCTGATCATGATCCTGTTCTGTGCTCTTTCTCTGCTTCATATCTCTCATTTCCTAAAGGAACTTTAGAAAGTTTTGATATTTAGACCCATTTGGAGGATATTGGTTATTTGAGTAGGTCGGTGTTAACATGAAGGGTTTGGGTTATGGTGAATCATTGTGTATGTCTCTATGTGATAAGGTGAAGGAAGAAAGAGAAAGAGAATTACTGTGTATTGTATCAATCCATGTGAATTTCCTAGTGATAGGTGATGACAGGTCTACATGAGCAAATATTCCCCCATTTTGCTTATTAAGAGAGCTGTAAAGGAACATCTATTCGTGACATCAAAATAAAGATGTGGAGGACTTGAAAAAAAGGAATAAGAATTTAGTATTTGCAGACACTGTTCCTTTTACAAACACAGGCTCTTAAAAAACACTTGCTTAATGGGAAATAAAAGTAAGGCCAGTGAAAGGAATACAACAGAGGAGACAATGTCCTGATTTAAGAGTGCTCTGGGTTCTAATTCCAGTTCTTCACATAAATACTGATGAGATTTTGCAATAAGTCACTTCTTACCAGAGAGTCAACTTCCCTAACCTGAAAGATAAGGGAGCTGAAAGAGTTGGTTTCTAACGTTTCTCTGACAGTGTCACCCTTTGAGCACCCAGATCTTTCTTCATGTATTTGGTCTTAGGATACAATTTTGTATACAGGAAATTTGGTGAGACTCATCTATTTTCTACTTTGGCTGGGAAAGGATAAGTAACAACCCAATAGGAAAAATCTAGCTGCAACAGGCTAACTACTAATGAACAGCCAACTTATAGTCACATTTTTACATCCACTTAATTGACCTCAATGACTTCATAGTTAAGCTACCTAATTCCTTCCTAGCAAGCATTGGAGAAGAAACAGAAGCCCATTATGTTATTTAAATCTTAATCAACCTAATGAAAGATGGTATTTGGATTTTCTCTTATCAGATATCCTTTCTTTCAGCAAAAACTCATGAAATTTTTGGAAAAAAATATTTCAGTGGTGATTTATTTCACATTAGATCATAATAACCTAAGCTTAACATTTTAGGTGATTTACGAATGTAACCAAATAATGTGAGAAAATGAAGAAGAGATTGATGGCTTGGAAATTTCAATTCTAAAACACTTCCAATGAAATATTCTCTCCTGAAAATCTCTCTTACACAGACTGCAAAGTAGTAGCTCATAAGAAAGGATTATACTCAAATTGAGAGAGCTTTCATTTTTAATAGGAAATCATCACTATACTTTAATCCTTCAAATTAATTTATAAAATATGTTTTTGAAATGCTTTTCATGCTCTTTAAATTTTATGATAATTTCATTACTATAATCTTTCTTTGCTAATTAATGATTGCAATTTCTTTAGGGTGATTAACAGTTCTTTCTAAAAACTCTGGCTAACTAGAGTGCTTCTGAAAATATGGTTATATGCCCCAACTAGTGTGAAACACAGTGGTGGAGAATATGGATGACACCCATTGCACCATCATAA
>CM052438.1:115852086-115870249 GCA_028533085.1 Varecia variegata
TCTATAATACAATTCCAGAAGGAAGATTTTATTTGGCTGCAAACACAGGAATTACTAGCTTGATCAGAATAAAAGCTTCCCCCTGTGGCACAGCTCAATGCCCAGGTAAAAACTGTTTTTGGAGAAAAATTCAATATAGTCAGATTAATTTTAATGGAGTAAAATTATTTGTATATATCAAAATAAAAGGAAGAAATTCATGACTATACCATAGAAGAAAGGAAAAAGTAAGTGTGAAATTTCCAAATATAGTTGAGAATCTCAGAGATTTTGTAGGTTTTTCAGTAGTTTTAAGAAGGTTGGATCAGGCCTGAGCTAAGCAAACGCATGTATTTTGCTAGTACCTGAGCTGATTGAGCAGAAGGAAATGGGCTGGCCAGATGAAAGACATGCATTTAGGAGTTTCAGGTCAAGAGAAACCTGGGGGCAGCACAGAATCACTGCTAAAAGACAGTTTATACAACACTTCCAAAAAAAGTCAAAGGAATTTAATCCCATTTGGATTGAGGAAGTAAGGAAACCAAAGGAACTGCATGAACTCCCAAGGAATGTGCCCTATCGATGTCCTGACATTGTCAGCAACTATGTCATTTAAAAGGTAAGCCTTGAATTATGCTGTGAAAAAGGGAAGTAAAAACAACACACCATAATGGATGATTGTACCTAGATTCATGTTTATTATTTACTGAAGTAACCATGTGCAAATATATAAAGAAAAATGAATAAAAGAAGTACACAAAAATGTTTAAAAATAGTTGTTTGGAAGTAAAGGTTATAGGATTTTTCCCTACTTTTTATTTTGTGTATTTTCCAAAATTTCCAGCTTTTGATAGCAAGAACTTATAAAAATATACTTTGTATCTCAAAATATACATGAGCTAATTTCCGAATACAGGAGCAAATGAAACAACTGAAAACAAAACGGCTTTCTATGATGCATTGTGTTAGGATGAAAAGTAATTCTTAAGTAAAGCAGAAATCTAAGAATAAAATCAGGAAGGATGATAGTTGTAAGTTCTTTCTGATGCTGATACCTCTCCAAAATTCTGATCTTATAGTTGAATTTTTGAATGTTAAAAATCATACTTCATCCATAACAGGGATTATTGAAGACATACTGTGTACCCAGCACTCTACCCAGCACTTGGCATTATTAATATCACTTTTCATTATCCATACTCAAAGATAAGGACTGGTACCCCAAGGCCACACGCCAATAAGCTGTGGTGTCAAGGTTTAAGTCCATACTTTTCTGATACACATCCCCATTTTTTAAGAAGACAGTAATGTTTTACCTGATGAAGACTAGTTTATGGAGAGACCACGTTGAAGTTTCAATGATTTCTTAATACTCTGTGGTTTATTCCCAACAATGTACACATGCTAGGTCCAGATATGATTTTCTTTTGCAATTCAAAAATCTATATAAGTAGATGATTAGAGGCTCCAAGCAGTTTCATTTGGGTTCTAAGCTGCATATTTTTAAGTTTCTTAGGGATATTTAACTTCAAAGACTTCCAAAGCAGATTGCTGTGGTCTAATAAAATCTTGGTGGTATTCTTAAGGTCCTTTATAGCATCCCTTTGAAGCTGAGTTCAATTTCTTTATGCTTTTATAACCAAAGCTTCTGTTTTTTTTTATTTTCTGTTACATCAGTGTATTAAGTTTTTGAAGTATTACTTTATCAGTGTATTTTTCTGAGTCATTTGAAATTTTTTTCATTTAAAGTTTTTCATTGGAAAATGACTGTAAAGTCACTATAAGACATCAATAAGAGGTCAATTAACTGTTTAATTACCAAACTCAGTAACTTAAAGAATTTATTCATTCATAAGTGACATTGCCAAAGTTATGAATTTGAACATTTTTACACTGTAGAGGAAACAATATCTGTATCTTCACAATAATTGTTAGGAGCATGATTTTCGGAGTTAGACTGACCTGGGTTCAAATCTCTGTTTTATAGTTTATAAACCAAATTATCTCAGAAAATATTTATTTTTAATTTGTAGACAGGGGCAATAACATTGTCTCATATATTGACCATTTTAAGCATTAATTCAGCTAATACTTTAAAAAGGGTTAACATACTGTCAGCTCCTAGACCCTATAAAGGGTCAGTATCATTTTGTTTTACTATTTTTGTCATTAGTGTTATTTCTGAAAAATTGATATTTTTTGTATATTCTCTTCACATAAAATGCCACTAAATTAAGGTGAAAAAGTAAAATTACTGTACCTCCCCTCCTCCACCAATTCCTCCCACCTCCAGTCAATGACTTACCAGTACCTCTGCTTTGCGGGGGCTAGGATACCACTTATATTTGAGAAACCGAGTCTATTTTGAATCCTGGGGAAATAGCCTTCCTGGCTGGGAATGCAAATCAAGGAAGGGGAAAAACCTGCTCCTGTATCAGGAAGATAAAGTCCCTTCCCACTTCCCATATGTCAAAGTATTAGACCAGTGAGCCTAAGTGTCAGCAATCACCTGAGTATGAAAAGAACTACAAAAGGGGTAGCATCAAATGCACACACTGGCCAGACAGAAGTAACACAGATAGACAGCTCATGAGGGAGAGGGCCTACCACCGCCTACAGGGAGAAGTCAGGAAAAAATAAAGGCCACACAGAAATAGTGTAAGGAAATAGGAGCCCTTCCTTGCATTCAGGAGTATTTATAATGAACTAATTGGAGCTCTCAGAATAAATGTGTGCTGACAGGGATTCGAGCAAGGACAGAAAATTCTATAGATATTCTCTCTATATAGAATATCTATATCTATGTGTATATATATATATATAGAGAGAGAGAGAGAGAGAGAGAGAATATATGGAATATTCCAAGTATATATAACATATAGAGAACATATAGAATAAGTATGTAATATATAGTAATACTATATACTTACATATGCTTTATATATTCTATGTATTATATATGTATATACACCCTTTATCATACCAAATACTTCATATAATCCTTTTTACTGTCCTGAAATTAGTAGATAACACATGCAACTCTTCACTTAATGTTTTTAAAGTCAATATTATGCACTTACTGTAACTTAAAAGAGACATAAAATAAAAACCATTTAGAATAAAACAATATTCATTTCATTATATAAATGATTAGGCTTGACTACCCTAGAAGAAATGATGGAATAGTCATATTTTAGCACCTATGTGTAGAGTCACAACGAATATGACAGTTTCGAACACAGAATGATAGAGAGGTGTCTTGTTGACAACTTTAACACCACAAGTGGCTTTGCTATTGATGAAAAATTTGGGGCCAAACCCCAACCCTCCTCCCACAAAAAAACAAAATATGCTCTTCCTTCAGTTTGTATGAAGATTGCATTCTTGAAAATTTAGTGTATATTAAAACCACGCAAAAAAATGCGTGCTTAAGTGTAAGATGGAGTTAGGTTTTAGGCTTGGATAATAATAAACAAGTTTTTCACCTTCATGTATATCTGAGGGACTTTCAAAACACAGCAGGTCACAAAATGTTCTTTGCTATATGGAATTGTCCCAAGAATTGGAGGAAGTCTAGCACCTTTGCCAAATAACCCTTATCGCCCAACGCTAATATCATCAAGCCAGATGTACCCTGTTGGGACTCTGAAAATACCTCAAAATGAAGACCTCAGAAGCAAAAGTTTCTCTCTGACCTTCTCCTGCCCTACTACTTCTTACTCCTCATTCTCCCCTGGGGCTGGCCTTAGAAAATAGAATCCCTCTTCTCCAAGACAGGTTATAGAAACCAGAACCCCTTTTTCCCAAAGCCAACCATAAAATCTAAACTTATTACTCTATGTTCCCTCACCCCTTCTGTGTGAAAATAAAAAGGTCATAAAGAAATTCACTAACCTACCTTGTTTGATAGGGGATCACAGGAGCCCCATTCCAAAAAGTGTCCTGCCCCATACCTAATGCTGCATAGAATGGCCAAGAAGAATCTGAACAGATAGGCCTTATTGTGTTTCCCCACTCAGTCTATTAGCAGTAGGTCATATTCTTTTTTTCAATCATATTTCTACACGGCTATCCAAATTTCAGCAAACCTAAGGATAAAAATGGATCATTTACCCTGGGTCTTTGGGTCTTCATTCTGGAGGCTCCTGTGCCACATAAAGCTATAATCAAATAGATATGTTATGCTTTTCTCTTATTAACCTGCCTTGGTTATAGGGATGTCAGCCATGACCCTTATGATGGGGAGGAAAGGGATCCCCTCCTTTCTGCCCCTACAACCCTTTATAACCAGTGTGACAACCAGAAAGTCATTCACACATCCCTAAAACACCACTGAGGAAAACTTTACTAGTAATTTTATAATACATTTTTAATTAGCTTAATTCAGTTACTCAATAAATCATATATAAATTAATTTACAATGATCATAGATGGCTTGTATAATGACTGGCACACAGTAGTTAATAAATCATACCAGTTATAATTAATTATTCATATCATTAGTTATTGTGATAATTTTAAGTTTGTCTAAGTATCTTGATGTATATTTTAAAATAAGCAGCCCTCATTTACATATCTGTGTCTGAAAGGTGATCCCTCCATATGGGAGCCTAAGAAAGAACTCACAGTTCCTAACTGAATGTACTTGGACAACCACTCTCTCCCCAGGAGAAAGGAAAAGGTCAAGGACTGTGTATTGTTAGCTGATTGTCATCCTAGATGAGGGAGAAGCCAATAATTTGTAATTGTAGAATTTATGGTATTTCCCACGGGCATGTAAACCGTAACGGTTTGGTTAAAAATTGTACCCTTAAAGGCACCCCTCCCTAGTTTTATTTATCTATTTTATTCAGCTCTCCACCCATATTTAAATATCATAAGACCACTTCTACCTGGAAGTCTTTTGCAGTTTCAAACCTCATGAGAAACTATTTTGCAAATTCTCCTACCTCTACTCTGTAGCTGCTTTGGGCTCATAGTGTGGTTTTTGTTTACATTTTTTGAAAGGGAACTTTCATGGTATTACTGTTTCATAAATTGATTTGTATAGCCTTTAGGCAATTTGATTAGCCCACTCAATTATCACTAATTGAGAAAAAACGAACTTGGGAGTTACACAGTCCTGAGTTCAAATCCTAAGTCTGAAGCTCACTATCTTATGTTCTGGGGCCAGTAGTTTTGCCTTTCTGAACCTAAGTTTCCTCATCTGAGAAATGAGAATAATTCAATCATTTCATAGGATTTTTGTGACGATTAAATAATACATGTTAATAATACCATAGTTGGCATAATGACAACCACATTATGATTGTTCAATAACCTTTGATCATTGCTATTACTTAATATATCACTAACCATTACATTCTTAATAATAAAATAATGAAAATATATTTGGCTAGCATATGGGGTAAGCTAGATAGTGTTTGGAGTTGCATCCTGGAGTGGGCAGGCCTGGCAGGCCAGCCTGAGGCAGGGGACACTTGAGGCATATTAGTAGAAACATTAATATAGGTAGAAATTACAGTAAACCAACCCTTTCTATATTCTGTAATTCTTTAATCCCAGGTATGGCTGACATAACTTCTAGACATTTCCCACTCTCTTGAAGAAGAAAAATTAGTTGTGTAATGAAGCTGCTGTTTTTATTATTCTCATGTTTTTTCTTAAATTCAAACAATTTTCATAGAGGATTACAGCGCATTTTGAAGTAGATGGTATTTCCAGGAACAGCAGGAGTGGATCTGTGAAATCTATGAACCATGGGCATGCTTATAGACACAGGGAAATACCTAATAATATTTAAATTGTTAAAGACTTCAAAATAATCTGGTAAAATGTGCCATCACATTTGTTGTTTTGCTTTATAATTGACTTTATGATGAATACCACAGATGTTATTTTCTTCTTTCCTCATTCCTATGAAGATTAGCATTTTTCCATTTCCAAGGAAAACTCCATTATTATTTTTATTTTAGGTCTCCATAGTAAAATAATCAACAGAAACAATAAGAAATTATTTCAGATACAAAAATAGACAACTAAACTAAGAGATAAGGAAGAAAAAACTGAAATAGTCAGATCTTATTAAGCCAAACTGAATTTTTAAACAAGCACTTCAATGGTATGGACAGTACCTGTATATGGTGGGACAATTCCCATGACAATCCAGGGAATTACAATATTAAAATGCTCATAAGAAATATGTAACATAGGGTAATATTAATTTCCTAATAGTTCATTTTATTGTTGCTTTAACATGTAAAAATTTAAAGCAATCTATGATGGAGAAAAACATTTTAGTTAAGTCATAAGGAAAATATTTTCTTAGAAACACATCCCCAGTTACCCATATTTAGGGTAATACAGTAACCCTCATTCACACACAGGATTGAAGGGTAGTTTGTGAGGATAAAGGAGCAAGTTTGAGGGTTTTCAGAGAATCATTAGGATGATACAGGACAGAAGAAGGCATTGAGCACTGTACTTAACACCTGAGAGTTCTTATTAACCAGAGCCTATGTCCTAAACTAATTTTCCATTCATCAAACTGTAAAGAACAATTTTTCACTTAACCTTTATTCTTATCATGCATTCTTTTATAATCAAAAGCATGTATAAAGACAGTATGAGTGGTTATTTTGTGTTCCACCAGCAGCAGATGTGTAAAACCCATATTTTTACTTAACTTCCTTGCATAATGCAACATTATTTTTGATTATGTATGTGAAGCCTGTAGATATTCCAGTTGGGTACTATCAATAAAAGAACCAAATCCCACTCTGTCATGTTTTCCTTGGGCTAAGGCATGAAATAAGTTATATCAAGTATAGTAAAGATTAACAAAACTTAACAAATAAGGCAATTTGACTTGATGCCTCTTTTACCAAATCTTTGAAAAAAGAAATAAAAATTATGAAAAGCATTTAAGAAGAGAAATAGGTAGAAATAAAGGTAAGATAGCTTACTTTTGAACCGACAATAATATAGGAATTAAAATTAAAACAATTTTAATAATGTTTTCTTATTACAGCACGATGTGTGATTATTTATTTGGTCACTGCTTTTTCCAAATTTTTCTACACAAGAATTAATGGCAAAACAAAAATTTCTAAAGATCTCTGAGCCTATTTTCAAAAGCACTAATGTTCTTCCTAAATTACTTAATTAATGTAGTCACACTTTCCTAAAGGCCTTCAAAAGAGGGACAGAAATGTATCTCAGTATGTACACTGCATACTTTAAAACTGAGTGAGGCACATGAAATCCAAGAATGTTATAAAATCCAGATTTTGGCCCTAAAGGTCAAGTCTACTTCAATCCTGCACGTCAGCTGTTCAGGTAACCTAGAAAAATTGTAGCTTTTCACTGTATTTTATCTTTTATAATTCTGCTCTTGGGGATATTTTCTGCAACTGATTCTTAGAACAGGAAAGGAATTGTAACATTACACAAAAGAAACAAACTCTTTCATGTAGCAGAATGGAATTTCTTTCACACTATCATAAGTTCAAACATATAAGACATATATGAAAGGACCCTGGCTATCCCTGTGTTTATAGAACTTGGAGACAGGAGCCTGCTGTTTCACCCGCCTCCACTTCTGACTAACTGCTCAGCCCAAGAGAACTCAATTAACAAATCTGGGCATTGGTGCTCCCCATGGAGAAGGAAGAGCTTTTAAAAAGTTTTTAAAATCCCCAGACAAAAATCCTTTTTTTAGCCCTTTTGGTATTATTTTTTCCATAAATTTTCCATATAGAGAGAGAATTTCTAAGAGCTTATCAAAATACGAGCTATCAGTAATCAGTTCAAATTTTAACAAATCAGTAATATCCCAGGATTATCTCTAGTTTGTGGCTTTTCCATTTGCCATGGGGGGAAAAGCTTATACTAAACAAGTAGTCCGAGGAGGGAGGGAAATGGTGGGGAGGTGATAAGTCGCGGTATTTATTTACTCAATGCATCATAGTAACTAATGAGTAACATTTAAAAAACTTAGAAATCCTCTTGCTGTTGTCAAAAGCTTTAAACAGTAGAACAAAATTAGATTTCCAAAAGATGTGAAGAAATCTTGGAGCATGAATTAGAATGGGGAGATAGACTGAAAAAACACCATCTATTAACAGTCTAAGCAAGTGAAGATGAAGTTGAAACTAGAGCAGTAAGAGTGAAGTCATATGGGTGAGGAGCTCCCACTTTCATTCAACAGACACTTAGAACAATAATTATATGTCCAATTATACTTAGTGTCAAGATCAAGAGATGTGGCTCTTCCCACATTTATCATTATAGATTACCTATGTCACAGTGTCTTCTCAAGTAATTTGTATGTCATATCACACAGGTGTTTTACTGGAAGCATCTCTCGTAACCTGGCCCTGAGTCTAGTTGCAGTTTTTCTTTATTCCTATAAGAAATCCAAAGTGGAGGAAGACATACTATCTATCCCCATCCTTCAGAAATAGCAGCAGAAGCAGGTTCTCCTCAATCACCACTGTCTCTAACAAATACTAAATGAACGTCTCCAATTGTATTCCCTCTGGTCTCTCTCCTTATATATTGCCTGTATTATCCAGAGTCCTACTGACTTCCACATCTCCCGTAATGATATTGGACAGGACTCAAGAAAATTACCATCTGAGAACTTTTTCTGAAATCTGGATTTCCTTCTTCTACCCCCTATACAGCCTTACCACACTAGCCATTTAAGTCTACATTCAGAAAGTAGGATTCACAGTGTCCTGGAGTTTTCGGTATGGATTCCTACAGTGCACGTTGATCTGAATCATCCACCTTCTTCCTAGCCCAGCATGTTCTACCTGCCCTGATCCTCAGATACAGGTTCAAGAATCAGCACAGTTTTTAAACTGATAGAACCTGCAGAATCAGGACACTGGTCCCTCAAAAATATCTGTCCACAAAAAAATCCATTGAATCCAGCACACATTGGTATGCTGCCTTGGCATCCAGGTTTCCCAGTTAACTACTAAGAGATTTCTTACCTTGAATTTTTTTCGGGAGCCTGAATTTCACAGTTGTCATGAACAAATGATGTCCCAGTGTCCCTAAAACTCAGATTGTATTTGTTAGACTAAATGTTGGTGTCTTAACCAACTCTTTTGGCCTAGTTCGTTGTTACTATTCCTCTTTAGGAACTTACAAACTGTAAAAACCTTGTTCTGCTGTATAAGCATCATACCATGTTATCTCCCCGATGGATGCTAGAGAGAGGATTGGTTAAGATGGAGCATAAAGCTTCTGTTCTTTATTAGGTCCCCAGAAATGTTTCCTTTTTTATTTCAAAGTATTATGGGGGTACAAATATTTTTGGTTACATGGATCACTTTTGTAATGCTTGAGTCAGGGTTACAAGTGTGCCTGCCACACAGATAGTGTTCATTGCACCTGTTGGACAGGTTTTTGCCTATCCCCTCCTCCCCTCTCCCCCCTGCTTTATTTCCATTGAATTTTACTTCCCTTTATGCACGTGTACTCATCAGTTAGTTCCAATTTAATAGTGAGTACATGTGGTGTTTGTTTTTCCATTCTTTAGATACTTCACTCAGGATAATAGTCTCTAGTTCCATCCAAATTGTTACAAAAGGCATTGAGGCATCCTTCTTCGTGGCTGAGTAGTATGCCATGGTACAAATATACCACATTTTGTTAATCCTCTCATGAATTGATGGGCACTTGGGTTGCTTCCACATCTCTGCAATTGTGAATTGTCTTGAAATAAACATTCAGGTGCAGGTGACTTTTTGATAAAATGACTTCTTTACTTTGGGTAAATACCCAGTAGTGGGATTGCTGGATCAAATGGTAGGTCTATTTTTAGTTCTTTGAGGTGTTGCCATACCATAGAGGTTGTGCTAATTTTGAGTCCCACCAACATTGTAGAAGAGTTTCTTTCTTTATGCATCCATGCCAACATCTATTATTTTTGGACTTTTTAATAAAAGCCAACCTCACTGGAGTTAAGTGATATTTCATTGTGGTTTTGATTTGCATTTCTTGATGATTTGGGGCAATTTGAGCATTTTCTCATATGTTTATTGGCCATTTGTCTACCTTCTTTTGAAAAACTTCTGTTCATGTCTTTTGCCCACTTTTTGATGGGGTTGTTTGATTTTTTTTCTTGCTGATTTGCTTGAGTTCTTTGTTGATTCTGGTTATAGGCTCTTTATCAGATATATAAGTTGCGAATATTTTCTTCCATGCTTCACATTGCCTGTTTGCTCTGTTTATGATTTATTTTGCTATGCAAAAGCTTTTTAATTTAATCATGTCCCATTTACTTATTTTTGTTGTTGCTGTGATTGCCATTGGGGTCTTCTTCACAAATTCTTTGCCTAGGTCAATATCTAGAAGAGTTTTTCCAACATTTTCTTCTGGTATTTTTACAGTTTCATGCCTTATATTTAAGTTTTTTTTATCCATTTTGAATTAATTTTTGTGAGTGGTGAGAGATATAGATCTTGTTTCATTCTTCTGTATGTGGTTATCCAGTTGTCCCAGCATGATTTATTGAATAGAGATTCTTTTCCCCAGTGTATATTGTTGTCTGCTTTGTCAAAAATCAGTTGGCTGTATGTGGACGGTTTTACCTCTGAGTTTTCTCTTCTGTTCCATTGGTCTATATCTCTATTTTTGTGCCAATACCATGCTGTTTTGATTACTACAGGCTTGAAGTATAGTTTCAAGTTTGGTAATGTGATGCCTCCAGATGTTCCTTTTGCTTAAGTTGCTTTGGCTATTCAGGCTCTTTTCTGGTTACAAATGAAGTGTAGAATTACTTTTTATAGATCTGTGAAATACAATGTGGGTATTTTAATGGGGATTGAATTCAATCTACAAATCACTTTGGGTAGTATAGACACTGTAACAATGTTGATTCTACCTATCCATGAGCATGCTATGTTTTTCCATTTGTTTGTATCATCTGCAATTTCTTTCCTCAGTGTTTCACAGTTCTCTGTGTACAGATCTTTCACCACCTTGGTCAAGTGTATTCCTAGGTATTTTATTTTCTTTGCAGCTATTGTGAATGGTATTGAGTCTTTAATTGACTCTCAGCTTGACTATTATTTGTTGCTAGATTAACCAGGAATAGAAGAGAAAGGACTCTAATAAGCTCAATCAGAAATGACAAAGGAGATATTACAACTGATACCACAGAAAATATCATCTGTGAATGCTATGAAAACCCTATGTTTCCGTGAATATTTATGTTGGCATTCCTTTTGCACTGGGGACTACCTAAAGTTAATAGCTCAACAAAACAATTAGTGGCTCCCTAGATTGTGCATAAAATAGGATTGTTTTAGGCATTGAGAGTTAGAAATATGAGTAAGATACAGATTCAGACCTATTAAAGGAAAAAACACATAAAGAGTGGTTACAACCTCTATGGGAAAAAAGTATAGAGATTTCTCAAAGAAATAAACGTAGACCTAACATTTGATCCAGCAATCCCATTTCTGGGTATCTACCCAAAGAAATGAAGTCATTTTACCAAAAAGACACCTGCACTTGAATGTTTATTGCAGGACAATTCACAATTGCAAAGTTGTGGAATCAACCTAAGTGCCCTTCAATTCATGAGTGGATAAAGAAAATGTGGTGTGTGTATACCATGGAGTACTACTGAGCTATACAAAAGATGGATTAATGCCTTTTGCCACAATTTGGATGGAGCTGGAGATATTATCCTAAGTTAAGTATCCCAAGAATGGACAAACACCACATGTACATGTGTTCAGTATTAATTTGGAACTAACCAATGAATACACATGTACACAGAGAAATGTACAACTTAGTGAAATCAAGCAGTGGGAAGAGAGGAGGAAGGGAGGAGCAAAAACCTACCTAATGGATACAATGAACACTATTTGGGCGATGTGCACATTTATAGCCATGACTCAAGCATAGAGTACTACTCAGCCATAAAAAGGAATGAAACAATGTCATTTGCAGCAACTTGGATGGAACTGGCAACCATTAACCTAAGTGAGGTAACTCAGGAATGCAAAACCAAACACCATATGTTCTCACTAATAAGTGGAAGCTAATTAATGAATACACATAGGCACAAAGTGATATAAAGGACACAAAAAACTAAGAAGTGGGGATGGCGGGAGAGTGGATGTGGGATAAAAACTTACCTGTTGGATACAGTGAACACTGTTCTGGTGACAGGCACAACAAAAGCCCTGACTTAAGCATTATACAAGATATTCACATAACAAAAAAATTTGTACCCCCTGAATTAATATTTTGAAATTTAAAAAGTGTAGTTATATCATACGACAATGACAATAATAGCAGTAAGAACCAACTATTGGGTTATAGGAGGATATATTCAATCTTTATGGTCATGGAAGTCTCCTGGAGAAGATGACAAATTGAGTTGAATTTGAAGGAATAAGTAGAATAAAAAATATTCCCAGCAGAAAGGAAAGCATAATCATCCATATTAAAGCAAGAGACAGCATAGAACTTAGGAAAACCTACCTACAGTGTTAGTAGGCACCTAAAGTGCAAGACCATAGTGGTAAGTGATGGAACCAGAATGCCAGTGATGGAACCAGTCATAGAAGCTACAATGCTATTCTGGGGCTTCAGCTGGGCTTTGGTTAAAACAATAGCAACAGAAAAGAAAATTTATAGAGATCTTGCTTAGTATGGTTTCCTAGGTCAAGAGTTTGCTTATGTGTGGCCTCAAAATCCATTCCCCCCTGCAACCATGACTATTAGTTTTGGTGAAAGAACACTTAGGCTGTAATTTTAAATGCTGTATCTCCATGATTGGCTTTCTATGTATTAAATTTGAGGTATGATACATGGTTTGCTAACAGTAATTACAGTATGTTATATCCTCCCCAAATGCGTGAAGCAAGATTGTATTATGTGAGCACTTTATACAATCTGTTTTACTCAGGAATGCATGAGAAACCACAAGAATCCTGAAAGCTGGCCTTACAATATGCTTCTAGTACTCCAGGAAATTCTTCCAGGTCACTGAGCTGTGAGCATGGTCATAAGTTCCTGAGACGGTCATTTAGGGACTGGTGATTGCTTATGACTGTGCTCTGGAAGTGCAAGCTCAAGCAGATATCCAACCAAACATATGTAAAAGCTTACTAAATACTTGAAATAATAATATGCAAGAGAAGAGAGACATCCATGTTAAGTCAGCACAAAGCTATAAACTAGAATCAGCACAACTTCAATAAACCAGAAGCAAACCAAGGTTAAGCAATGACTGAATGAAAAAGTTTGAATAGAACATTGCTATGATGATTTATGTACCACTGAAGAATCCATTCTGGATCTATCCTTTTCAATAAAATATCAGCTATTCTCTCTGGAACTTAGTATCTTAATTAACTTTATTTCTGTATAACCATCATCATTCATTGTTTGTGAACTAGATCCTCCCTCTGGTACAACTGAATTTATTTACTTACCGAAACCCACTTCTCTGATGTGAGTATGTTTACATATACACACATACAGAAACACATAGCCAATTTGCACCACTTTGGTGTACTGCATGTTTCATAGTTTTTTTTTTTTTTATTCACTTGTATAATTAAGTCACACAAATATAAAAGCTTTAACAGAGCCTGCCTTTTCTACATGTAGATAGAGTTGTTTTGTGTCATAAAAACAACATGAGAATCATGGGTTCTATCACTCTTTTCATATCTGAGTTTGTGTCCTGGGAAATGGTAGGAGGATTTGTCATTTGGCTTGGAATGTGGCAAATGTTCAATAAATGGTAGGTGAATAGAAATGTATTCTCTCATAGAAAACTTGTATTCATTCAATTAATAAGTATTTATTTAGTGTGCCCATTTTATGTCGGATACTATGCTAGATGCTAGGGATGATGAAATAAATGGTATTATCCCTGTCCTCAAGATGATTTTCCTTTTTAGCAGTTAAAAATGCATATTTACATATATATAAAAATTTTTAATATGAATGGTTTGTAAAATTGCAATATTTTCAATGCTGATTCCTTGATACTAAGAGAAGTAATATATATTGAGTAGCCAAGGAGGAAAAAAAACAGAAGATAATACTGTTTGCTTTTTTGATTAAAACTGTTCCACTAAGGAATTGTCTATTATTGTTTGCCACAAACTGCCAGCTATTAGAAATTACAAGTCAACATAAATCTCCTCTATTGCTCTGTTCACCCTGTTCCAATGGCTACTAGAATAACATCAAAGAATCTTCTTCCTAGTGGACCATGAAATTAAAGCTCAGCAGACTGAAACAGCCAGTGGGTCTCTTCACTGGGTAAGGCCCAATCTGTGAAGTCAGTAAAGAATGCAATGAAAAAAAACTAATGTATCTAGGAAAATGTTCAAGTCATGATATCAGGAGAATCTAATGCTAGGGAGAGGCTTCAGACAAAAGCCTTAAGATTTTGAGTAGAGTACTCAAGAGAGTATACAGAAGAAAGTATAACAGGAAATTTACCTAATTTGTTTTTCTTCATATAATTTTTAAGCAATAGAAAGTTGTTCCTTTCCAGAGAGGGGGGAAAAAAAGACAAAGAAAGTCTTTTAAATATGAGATCTCTGCTTGTTTTGTCATAGGCAAATATCTTCTCTCTAATAGTCCCATAATGATTAGGACTTGAAACTTGGTATTTTTGTGTGAGAACATGCCATTGCTTACTATTTTCCTTTCATTTATTGATTGATTCAATTTTACAACAATAGTGCATTGTTTTCAAAAGTAGCATTTATTGAACTCTTATCATAAGGCAAGTCTTGTCCTAATCACTGTATGTGTGTGCATTCATTTAATTTTTATAACAACCCAGCAATGTGGGTACTTACTTATCCTTGTTTTATCAAAGGGGAAATTGAGACACAGGGAGATGAAGTATTTGGGCTATAGTCATATGGCTAGTAGGTAGCCAAACCGGTATGTAAGCCAAGGCATTCTGACTCCACAGTTTTCAATTATAACCACTAAACGGCCCCTATTAAGCATCTATTGTACACTAGGCTGTGTCAAATGTTGAAAATCCACAGATGAATAAATGCAATATTTATCCTCTAGGATATGTAGTCTTATAGGAGGAGACTCAGATAATTTTAAAAGTATGACAAAATGTAAAAATATGCTATCATAGCAATATGTGCTATATTAAATGGGGCAATGAAGGAGAGAGCCATTAATTCTACCTATAGAAATGGAGATGGTCAAGAACATCTTAGGAAATAACCATTGAATTAAGTTTTATTAATCTCAGTATGCCTTTTAGTAAGAGACAGTAACATTTATTGAATCTGTCCTTATGCCACATGTTATTCTAAGCGCTTCACATGAATCAGCTCATGTAATACTCTTAAAAAACACATGAGTTAAGAACTACTATTCTCCTCATTGTACAGCAGAAAGTTTGAAGTACAGAATGCAAGAGTAACTTGACCAAAGTACAAGGGGCTGGGCCTAGATTGACACCCAAGAGGTCTGGCTCCAGAATCTGAGCTCTTAGCTACTACACTCTTTTTTATTTTCCTTTTAATTTATTTTTATTTCTTTATTTTCCTTAGAGACAGGGTCTCACTCTGTCACCAGGCTAGAGTGCAGTGGTGTGATCACAACTCACTATAGCCTGGAACTCCTAGGCTCAAGCCAACCTCTGCCCTCAGCCTCCCAAGTAGCTGGGGCTATACTCATAACTACATCTTTAAGACTAAGAACCTACACAGAAAGTGCATGAAACTATAATCAGCAACATTGGTCCTGAGACTGTCAATGACTGCAAAGTGATAAGACAGAAGAATAGATCAAATCAATTTGACTCAATTCTGATAAAATAAAATGTCTGGTTTTCAAATTCATTTGAATTTAATTTTTGGCATGGGTGCAATGTGACCACTGAATTTTTTCCATTGACTGTTTTAGCATAGAGACAACTGAGAGGAAGGCTGCTTTGACACTTCATCAATCAATTACTATTTATTAGGCTTTCACTAAATGCAGAGCACTCTCGCTACTGCACTAATTTCATCCATGACTTCAGATCCTAAAACAGAATGGGCTCCTCAGATTAGAAATGAAGGTAACAACTTCATTGAGGATTACTATATGAATGTTGAAAAATCTTTCTCTTTTGAAATATTTTACATTGTTTTAAAAAGACTTCTTTATCATTGTGCGCGATTAAGGCATATTATCAAATTTATATTTCTTGATTCCTGTAGGTGCTTCTTAGCTAGAAACCATCTTGATTAATAAGTGAAAATCAGCTTTTAAATAAGCAAATAATGTATACTTTATTCAGTGGAGTGTTAAAAATGTTAGAAAGTTATTATGATTAATCGTATAAAAGATATTACCCCTGAATGAAGTTCATTACATATCAGCTTTGACACTGAAACTATGTGTAATATCATTTGAGGGATTTTGATCTTTGTTTTATTTTGGAAAGCTCACAAGTTATTCATAACACACTTTTGAAATTTGAAAATAGCAATGCATAGAAAAACAAGAACACTTATCTAAATCAACATCTGTCCGTAGGTAAAATTGGAAATGTAATTTCACACTCAGTTAGAATGGCCCAATGTGCTGCTGGTATCCATGCGATAAAAACACAGTAGTGATTCTAAATATTTATGTATGGTTCTTGTATACATCAGTGCCAATTGACTTTGTCAGGTTTAATGCCAAAAAAAAAAAAAAAAAAAATGGAAGCTTAAAACTGATAAGTCACCTAGCTTAAACATACAATGGTTAAAGGCAGCACTAAGATACCCTGAATCCAGGAGTTCCAGGAAAGTAAAAGCCTCCCTTGGTATCCGCCCAGGATTTGTTCCAGGCCTCCTGTGGTTACTATTAATAAAATCCCAGGATGCTCAAGTCCCAAATGCAGTAGTAAATCATTTCTAGATGTACTTCTAATACCTAATGAAATGTAAATGCTATGTCTATAGTTGTTACACTGTATTGTTTTTGATATTATTAATATTGTTGTATTTTTATTTTATTTTATTTTCCTAATATTTTTGATTCACAATTGGTTAGATTTGCGAATGCTTTGTCCCTAGTCCCATTCAAATCACATACAAATCCTATTCAAAAGCTATATGAAATTCCTTGTGTTTCACTAAAAGAACTAGCTATCTTTGCTTTTGTGCATGTTTTGTCCTCTCAGTTTAAAGTTCTCTTCCTCATTTGTCTGGCAAATTGCCACTCATTCTTCAAACTCCCTACAAGTGCTGCTCTATAAAGTCTTTCCAAACACTTGCTACATTTGAATTTCAGATGATCTTCTTCTCCTTTATTCCTCCCCACTGTGACTTCATACACCTTTTTATTGTACCCATTACACGATGTTGACATTTGTGCATGATGTGTCTCCTCAACTATGCTCTGAACTCTTAAATGACATATACCAATATTATTTACCTCCATATCCCAGTTGCCTTTGATGTTGATTGGCACACAGAGGTCATTCAACAAGTGATATGAGAATGTGTTAATAAGTTTAACAAGAATCTATGGAAAATATCAGTTGACTATAAAATAAAAAGGACAGTATCTCTGCTCACCATCAAAACTCTTAACCAATCTCTGTTATGTAACTTGACTGATTCTGTATTTCACTAGTGTAGATACATGTGGAAGAGAGAGGTAAAAAAAAAAGTGATTTTACCAGATGCCACAGAGTTTATATAAAACTGGACTAATGACAATAATCCAGTGAATATTTAGTGAGGTCCATGGGGCATGTCTGGAACAAATGCAATGAATGAGAACATGGCATAGAGATCATCAAGTATCCAAAGCCACATGGCAAGAGGCACAGTTGGTAAAGATGGCTAAGGCACATTTTTTATAAGTATGGAAGTTGAGAATTCAATTAAAATTTTTTTTTTATTTTTTTTAAATTTTTTTTTAATTTTTTTTTTATTTCAGCTTATTATGGGGGTACAAAAGTTCTGCATAGATGTATTGCCCATGTCCCTCCCAATCCCCCGAGTCCGAGCCTCAAGCGTGTCCATTCCCCAGACAGTGCACATCGCACTCTTCCTGTAGGTATACACCCATCCCCTCCCCCACCCCCGTCCCCCCCAATTCAGAACTTCAAGTGTGCCCATTCCCCAGACAGTGCACATTGCACTCATCATATAGGTATACACACATCCCC
>CM052438.1:115870749-115898981 GCA_028533085.1 Varecia variegata
CCATCTTTTTGCCATCCTAAAATTTTTGTTTTTATTTTTTTTTAAGTTTAATTGAACACATCCTTCAATGGCTCCCTAAGGAAGGATACATGGAGGCTACATTTTTGGAAGCTTTATTTCTCTGAAAAATGTCTTTAGTCTACTTTCATTCACTTTTAGTTAGTAGTTTTGGTTGATTAAAATTTTATTTGGGAAATAATTTTGCTTCAGAATCTGAAGGTATGTCTTCTTTGTGTTCCAGCTTCCAGTGCAGAGTTAACATCTGAATCCATTATGACTTTTGATCCTTTGTAGGCAGTCTTCTTTTTTCTACCTCAGAAGTTTTTAAGAATATTTCCTTCTTCCCCAGTGATATGAAATTTTTGTGCAATGTACCTTGGTGATATTTTCAAGTATCGTCCTTAGCCCTTAGTGAGCCTTTTAGTCTGGAAACTGGAAAATTTTTTTGAATTATTTCTTCAATGATCTTCTTCCTTGTGTTTTTTTCTGTTTTCTCTTCTTGAAGTACCTATTACTTACATGTCCAACCCCCTAAAGTTAGTCTCTAATTTTCTTATCTTTCCTTGCTTTTTTGTATCTTCTTATATATATATTCCTGTAATTCTCTGGGAAAGTTTCTTAATCTTACTCACTAAACTTTTTACTTGAGTTCTTTATTCCTCCTACAAAATGTGAGTATGTGTGTGCATATGCACACACACACACACACATATATATATATATACATAAATTTCACGGTTAGTTTTTGCTCTCTGATTTTTCCTTTTTTATAGTTGTTTTAATAGCATCTTCTTCTTGTTTTATGGTTAAAATGTCTCCTCTTATTTCTCTGATAAATTAATAATAGTTCTATTTTTCATATTAAGGTGTTTCTGCTTTTTGTGCTATACTCTCATTTAGGTGATTGAAACGCTTTACGAAAGTATAGGGATTTTGAATTATGGGCTTCACTACAAGTTAATAGGACTGTGTCATATCTTTGGGGACTCTAGTATCTTTAGATCTTTTCTCTTAGGCTGGTTGGACTGAGGAGGGAAGCACATTCCAAACTCTTGCCCAGAGGGTGTAAGCACAACAGTCAATATTTCAGAAGGGAAGAAAGATAAGAGTGCCAGAGATTTTTAACAATGACTATGCAAACTTTTATAGAATTGTCTTTTTCCACATGGCATTTTTTATTACCCAACTTTTCTTGATGTTAAAGTCCTACTGTAATACACTCTCTATAAGAAAAAAATGAGTAAATAAAAACAGACAAACCCAACTTCTGATCTTCTCCTGGCTAGATGCAGGGAGGAAGTTACTCAGATACAAGGAATGTCCAACTCCTTCTTTAACGGTCTCCATGAACAACCACATAATAAGCCTGCTTCCAGAGGTATCTGGTTCCACCAATTCATGATCCTTTGGGAATTTCTACAATTCGAGTTAAACTGTGTCTTCAATTTTCTTAGTTAGAATTCCATTTGTTCCCATCTGCTATACCAGTGACCATTCTTTTGTTAGTTTCCTAGATCACAAAATATTGCTTTTCTTCCAAAGAAGACTGCATGAACAGGGAAAAAAGAAAAACTGTATGGAGTAGAAACTGGGAAAACACTACCTCAGCCAAGTGGTCAAGGTCAACATCAACAGCTTTAAGTCATGTTGATAATATGTACCCTTGAAACAATATGGTGAAAATGACTCTTCACCTCTAAAAAATCCATTTACAAAATAAAGAGACATCAGACAAATTTATTAATTGAGAAACATACTTTTACAAAATACATGACCAGTACTCCTCAAAACTGTCAAAGTTATCAAAAACAAGGAGAAATTGTCATAGTTAAGAGAAACATCAGGAGCCTAAGGACTAAGGACACTGAGACAAGATTATTCAATGTAACACAGTGGGATCCTGGAACAGAAAAGGGATATTAGGTAAAACTAAAGAAATTATATAAAGTATGGACTTTAGTTAATGATAATGAATTAATATTAGTCCATTAATTGTAACAATGCACCATAATAATACAAAATATTACTAATATGAGACTCTCTGTACTACCCTTGTAAAGTTTTTGTAAGTCTAAAATTGTTCTGGTAAATAAAAATTATTTAAAAAATATTGCTATGACTTCTCTGTTCACTCTTGTGATTTTATATATTGAAAAATCCCACTACTGTTATTTAGTGTGATTGTAAAAGAGATAAATGCAAGTGTTCAGTCCACTGTCCTTACCTAGATGCATCTAATATTCAATTTTAATTCATCTTCTTTATGGATCTGTGATGACACCATAACTATCACTGGATCTCTTTAAAACCCAAGCACAACCTCCTATGAATTTTGTTCAGCATATGATCAGAGTAATGAGAAAAACTGCAGCTCATGGATGGGCAACACCAGAGTAGCAAAAACCTATATTAGCATGTTATAAATTAAATAAAGAGAATTTTTCTGAAATTGGAAATCTAAGCCAGAGATTAGTAGGTGAACCAAAAATATTCAGAAATTAAAAAAAAAAAAAAGCTTGAGGAATAGTATTGAATCTTGGGTGGGCATTTAATATGCTTTCACTGGAATTTCAGGGTCAGGGTGATCTTGTTTAGCTGAGTGTTCTAAAGTCTTTCATCCTTCACTGTGTAACACATAATTATCATGCTAAACTTTTTTGGATTAACAACTCTGTCTTCTATTTCTTTTATATGATCTCTGCTTGATACTGAGTTTACAACAAAATAGACATATTAAAAATCTTCTGGCTGACTGATAAATGAAGAATACTTCTAAAAGTAGGAAAGCACTGAGTATTTGTTCTGTCCTAGGCCTATAGTTACATGTCCTGAATCCCCAGTTTTTTGAGGAGCACTTTCCTTCCAATGAAAGGACACCTGCACCAATGAGTTTTGAAAGTGTTTCTTTAGTGGCATCTGAAAATCTATTGTCTCACTGAAATCCAGTAAAAAAAAAAAAATACCTATTAGAAGTAGTACTAATATGTCCTTAAAATGACTTGATATATTATTAGGTCATTAAATATGAAATGACAGATTTTGAATCAAAAGTGTAGTTTATTATATCTCAAACAAGAAGCAGTACAATTAATCAAAGTATGCATGTAAATTATTGACACAGTTTTGCTATCTTAACGGTAGCTTGTTTATGCCAGCAGTGAAGAAGCCTGGAGAGCAAGTAGTGAGTAAATTTTGAAAGGTATTTTCCACAGCTTATTGAGAATTGAATATTTTTCATTGCAAGAAGTGATCCAAAGCCTGGAGGAAGTGGTAGTTGATGCCAGGTCTGGTTAATACAGTGGATGGCAGAGAGTTTCCAAGTCCAGTTTCTGTAGTTTGAGCAGTAGTGTTTGTGCAACATGTGGTCGAGTGTTGTGCTGCAAGAGGATTGGCCTGTCTCTATTGACCAATCTCAGCTGCTTAATTGCAAGCATCCTCATCATTTTGTCCAACTGGTTGCAGTAGACATCTTCTGTAATGGATTGATCAGTTTTCATGAAGCTGTAGTGGATGATACCAGCTCTGGACCACCAAACAGACACCATTAGCTCTTTTGGACGAATATTCAGTTTTGGACTATGTTTTAGCACTTCACCTTTATCCAACCATTGTGCTGAATGCTTGTGTCTGTTAAAAAGAATCCACTTTTCATCACACATAACAATACAGTGTATAAATGATTCGCCTTTATGTCATGACAGAAAGGAAAGGCAAGCTTCAAGACTATTTCTCTTCTGACGCTCCTTTAATTCATGGGGTACCCATCTATCCAGCTTCTTTACCTTGCCCATTTGTTTCAAATGGTCCAATATTGTTGGAATAGTAACGTCAAACCTTGCTGCTAATTCACACGTAGGTTGTGATGGATTCGTTTCCACTGCAGCTTTCAACTCATTATTATCCACCTTGGTCTCAGGTTACCTATGTGGCTCATTTTCAAGATTAAAATCACTAGAATAGAACTTCTCACACCATAGATGTACTATGTGTTCATTAGCCACATCCTTCCAAAATACTTCATTGATATTTTGGGCTGTCAGCACAGCATTGGTTCCACGATGGAACTCATATTTGAAAATAAGAATTTTTGACTTATCCATGGTTTCACAAAAATTGCTCTTAAAAAAATGTGAAAGATAATCACAAGCCAAACTGCATTTGAAAGACTGAGGGTGTACCTTCACAATAAAAATAAAACAACAAGTGTCATGAAGTGAAATGTCAGAGATAGCAACTATGAAACTTAGTACTTAAGGAAATCAGACATTTCATACTTAATAACCTAAATATTAGCCTAGAATAGCTGGCAGGACTACAATCTAAGAGAACTTTCAAATATCTTCCAAAGGGCTCAGAACAAAGAAATACCAATGTTCTATTGTGACCCTGGCCAGAATTCCAAATGGAAGAAATAGTTGGTACCACTTTACTGTAAAAATACTAAGGAGTCCTAAAGAAATATTCTACATTAAAAGTTTCATTATTGGACACTTCTGTTCCAGGTTCAACTTTGCAATTTCCATGTTGCATCTGGCTGAGTCACCCCCTTTGATTACTGCTATGATTCCCATGTCATTCATTCTGTTATTCTAGAAGTTCATTCTCTCCTTTCTTCTATCCATTGCATACACATATGCACATAAGTATACATCATGCCAGGACCCTTTGTTTTCCATTGATCAATCCATAGCTTCATATCCACCAAACCATTCTCTTTGCTTATATTCAAATTTAAACTCTTGTTTTCTCCATCTGCAGAATTTGTCTAAATTAGCTGTCTCAACAGAAGTTAAGGTTTTCATCAATGATAAAACTCATTCCATTCACAGTTTATAATAATAAAAGTCCTACAGAATATGTTTTCTGACTCATATTTTTATATTGGAATATACAGTGAAAGAAGGAAGGCATTTTTGTTCCTTGTATTATCTATTAAATACCTGACATGTTAAAAATGTACAAAGGAGTCTTTATAATTAGCACTGTGTATTGGTATTCAGTTCAAACTCATTGTGGGTATGCTTTTTAAATTTCCTGATCCCTATTGTTCTATAGGGAAAAATAGACCTTAATGTGCAATAACTCAAGAAAATTACTAGATCTAAAAGGAAATATAACCATATATGTGTGATCATTTGACCCCACTGTTAAAGGTCACTTTGGAAAAACAGAAATTTTTAAAAAAACTTATAAGGCATGAAAAATTATTGAGGTGGATAGAATTCTGTCTGATCATATTTCTTTTATGCCACTTACTAAACTGTCCTCCAGGTCCTTCAGCCTGAATCTCTCTGGCTTTAGATTTCCTGAAATCAGCTGCTACTAAGAGTTCAGCCAGATACTAATGCCACAAATCAGTTCTCTGAGGAATGGTGAGTAGGAAATTGCTCTTTATTTTAGCTTTATATCTAGTTTCATCTTCAGGGATTTTTAGGAGTTGAGTCATCATTTTCCCCTTATCTGCTCTCAGATGCACATCTGTTACTCATCAGCCAGAATTGCTCCCACTGAAATGGAAGGTTCGGAACTGCCCCCAAAGAAGAAACAAGTCATTCTAGGCAAATGTGAGGACTGCAAAATTGGCAGAATTCTAACTAGAAACAATCATCATTGACCAAATTATCATTAAGAGAAAGCTCTCAGGAATATTTTTCTAAAACATTTACTTCACATCGCTTTTATTAAATTACACATAAATTAATCCTATAACTTTCACAGCATCTGACAAGTAAGACTAGGAAGTTCTGTAAATGTGTGAGGCTTTAGAGATTCCAGCAAAGATAAAATAGGTTACCAGTAATGATTATGTTAGAGTATGAATATGCAAAGTTTAAAAATCGCCAGTATAAGATGTCAGTTAAGGGGGTTCAGGAAGGGGGCAAGTGAAGTCTCAGATGGGCTGTGTCAACTAATGGCATGGGCTTTCCAAATGCTATCGTGTTTAATCCTCAGAGCAATCCCAGGAGGTAAGTACCGCTGTGGCCACTTTGCAGATGAGAAAGCCATTCTGCAGTGGCTAAATCACTAGCAATTGCCAAGTCAGTACACTCAGTTATCGTCATTCACGTATAGCATTAAAAGCTCTGCTTTAGGAAGGCAACCCAGGACAGACTGCCTGGAACCCAGTAGGAACTCAGCCTGGCCATCCTTAAAGTTTGATTCTCCATTCTGCCCCTCACACTGAGATATGTCATGGATATATTTCTCTATCTGGCAGAAATCACCCATCAAGCCTCTGGTACCCAGAGTGGACAAATTCAAGTGACAGCTGTCCTCAGAGGATGTCATTTTAATGCCTTCTTCAGCAAGCAGTAGCCACAATTGTACAGCTGTTACTCAAGATTGTGAGTCATAATTTGTTTAGTAATGAATTTATTTATTTATCTATGCATTCATATCTTGCCTTATTTCAAAAATTAATTTGTGGTGGCCAGGTCAGGAAAATTTTTCTTTATTTTTGGCTCTGCTACACACAAGTGCCTTTGGACAATTCAGTCAACCTTTTGTGGATTCAGTTTCCTCATCTGAAAATGAGGAAATAAAATCAAATAATTTGTAAGACTCCTTCTTGTATTTCTTTATGAAACACTCGTATTTCTTTAATATGGTTAACGAGAATCACCAGAAGAGACTTACTGTGAATAAAATATCATATGAAAAAAAGGCTATAAAAATGCAAAACAGTAATAATATAAATGTAAAACAATAATTATCCCTGAGCTCTGCCACTTTACTACCAGTGATGACATTAGTAGGAAGGTGATTCATAGGAGCGCAAGGGCCCTGATTAAGGCAATAATGAGAGTGACTTAGAAGAAGCAAAGCTAAGTAAACACAGCATGAATAAGCAATAACCAAGTGGTGACAGGCTATTTAAAATCCAAAACTACAGGGAAAGAATAAATTTATGGTTTCTAAGAATGAGGATGATAGCAGGATATAATGAATAGGAATCTGGAAGAGAAATATAGGCTAAATATAATCACATCTCCACAGTAATATGAAGTCCTAAATTCTAGAGGACTTAGAATTGCATACATTGCTTCATAAAGTTCTGCAGGGTGAAACCACTGGGGAACTTGCAAGATTCCACAACTTAATTTGTTCTCAAGCAAGACTCCTCTTGCTAATATGTGTCCTCACCTCTCTGATTTCCAGAGGATCTCTAATGAAGGCTCACAGCAGTTAACCTGGGGTTTCCATCAGACTCCACTTGAGGCTAACAGTTTCAGAGCCAGATAGATGCCTTTCTTCTTGGATGCTCTCACAGAACCTGGCACCTCTGATTTTTTATATGTTTGCCCACTGTCCTTCCTCCCTCAATCTCAGAAATATAACTTTAGTTCAACTCTCATAACTGCCTGCCAGTGGGACCTTTGCAGGTGGGAATAGGGATGGAGAGAGTTGGAGGGATGCAAGGGAAGCAAACACATCGATTCCTTTTTGACTTCACCCATGAATATAATTCCAGGTAATAAATCATCATGCAGATAGAAATATTCCCCTCAGATTTCACAATGAAAACTATCTCAGCCTGGTCTATTATCTACTCTTGGTTAAACCTGGTTGAAAACCTGTGTATTAAGGTATTTACTGGATGGACTCCATGAGAAGAACTTTTCTTATAATAGGAGCTTTTTTGTTTATATGTCATCAGTGTCTATATGTTATCATGTTAATTCCTGTCATCTCAGTGTGATGTTAATTTCAAAAACCATAGTGTATATACTATTATCAATGCAATGTAGTCAAGTCCTTGAGTCTTTGTCTCAAATATGCCAAACAATAATTAACTCAGTCAATTCAGCAAAAAGCATTCATTAATGAAATTCAGTTAGATTACTGTTTGGCAAGATGTAAACCAAAAAAAACCAAAAAAACAAGCTGTTCTTTCTTTGGTGGAAGTTTTTGTACTTTAGTTAATTGTTTTGATATTTTATAAGATTCATTTAAATACTTTAATTAAATTATTGTATTTTATATTTAATATATGAAATTGCAACAAATATTAGTTTGTACTTTGATGCTCATATTTCTTCATTGTCTTATTCAGATCTTTGGGGAGATTAGTCATATACATTGAGAAATTAGCTCCTTTTAAATTTTATTTCAGAGTATTATGCGGGTACAAACATGGGTTACATGTAATGCCTTTGCCTCGCCCAAGCCAGGGCTACAAGCATGCCCTTCTCCCATACAGTGCTGTGTGCCTCCATTAGTTGTGAGCTAATGCACCTCCCCTACCCCACCTGACAGGCACCCAGTGAATATTACTACCATGCGAGCACCTTAGTGTTGCTCAGTTAGCACCAACTGGATGGTGAGTAAATGTGGTACTTGTTTTTCCATTCTTGTGATACTTCACTTCAAAGGATGAGCTCCAGCTCTATCCAGGATAACATAAGAGGTGCTAGATCACCATTGCTTTTTGTAGTTGAGTAGTATTCCTTGGTATACATATACCACATTTTGTTAATCTCCTCATGTATTGATAGGCACTTGGGTTGTTTCCACATCTTTGCAATTGTGAATTGTGCTGCCATAAACATTCGGGTGCAGATGTCTTTATTATAGAATGTCTTTTTTTCCTTTGGGTAGATGCCTAGTAGTGGGATTGCTAGGTCAAATGGTATTTCTATTTTTAGGTCTTTGAGGTATCTCCAAATTACTTTCCACAGGGGTTATACTAATTTACAATCCCACCAACAGTGTAAGAGTGTTCCAATCTCTCTACATCCACACCAGCATTTGTTGTTTTGGGACTTTTTGATAAGGGCCATTCTCACTGGAATTAATTAGGTGATATCTCATTGTGGTTTTGATTTGCATTTCTCTAAAGATTAGAGATGTTGAGCACTTTTTTATATGTTGTTTGGGCATTATTCTGTCTTCTTTTGAAAAGTTTCTGTTCATTTCCTTTGTCCATTTATTGACGGGGTTGTTTGATTTTTTCTTGTTGATTTTCTTAAGTTCTATATAGATTCTTGTTATCTTTATCAAATATGTAGAAAGCAAATATTTTCTCCCATTCTGTAGGTTGTCTATTCACTCTAATGATAGTTTCCTCGGCTGTGCAGAAGCTTTTTAATTTGATCAGGTCCCATTTATTTATTCTTTTTTTTATTTGATATATACATATATATTTGATGTATACAAATATGATATATTTGATATATAATGGCATAAAATATTTTAATTTCTCTAAACAATTAATTTCAGCCTATACATTATATGTCACAAGTGTCTAAAATATATATTTATACATACCACTTTTTATTTGTGTGTTTATATTTATATTTTTATTTATTTATTTATTTTTCTTTTTTTTTCTTTCTTTTTTTTTATTTCAGCTTATTATGGGAGTACAAAAGTTCTGGTTATATATATTGCCCATGTCCCCTCCATCCCCCTGAGTTGAAGCTATTTATTTATTCTTATTGCTGCTGTAGTTCCTTTGGGGGTCTTCTTCATAAATTCTTTGCCTAGGCTGATGTCTATAAGAGTTTTCCCAACATTTTCTTCTAGAATTTTTAAGGTTTCATGCCTTAGGTTTAAGTCTATTATCCAGTGAGTTGATTTTTGTGAGAGGTGAGAGATGGGAATCCAGTTTCAATCTCATGCATGTAGTGATCCAGTTTTCCCAGCACCATTTATTGAATAGAGATTCTTTTCCCCAATGTATATTTTTGTCTGCTTTGTCAAAGATTAGATGATAGTAAGAGGATAGTTTTATATCTGGGTTCTCAGTCCTGTTCCAATAGTCTATATCACTGTTCTTATGCCAGTACCATACTTTTTTTGGTTACTATAGACTTATAGTAAAGCTTGAAGTCTGGTAGACTGATGCCTCCAAATCTTTTCTTTTTGCTTAAGGCTGTTTTGATATATAAGGTCTTCTCTGGTTCCATATGAAATACAGAATTATTTTTTCTAGATCTGCAAAGAATCATGATGGTATTTTGATAGAGACTACATAAATTCTGATCACTTTAGGTAGTATGGACATTTTCACAATATTGATACTGCCAATCCATGAGCATGGTAGGGTTTTCCAACTGTTCACATCTTCTACAATTTCTTTTCTCAGTGTTTCGTAGTTCTCCCTATAAAGGTCTCTCACCTCCTTCACTAAATATATTCCTAAATATTTAATTTTCTTTGATGCTATTGTGAAAGGTGTTGTGTTTTTGATTTGATTTTCAACTTGACTGTTACTGGTGTATATGAATGAAGGCCAATGATTTGTGTGCATTGATTTTGTATCCTGAGTCTTTACTGAATTCATTTACCAATTCCATAAGTCTCTTGGTTGAATCCTTGGGATTTTCTAGATATAATATCACATCATCAGCAAAGAGTGAGACTCTGACCTCTTCTGCCCCCATTTGAACACCCTTAATTTCCCTCTCTTGTCTGATTGCTCTGGCAAGGACTTCTAGCACTATGTTCAATAGAAGTGGAGAGAGTGGGAAACCTTGTCTGGTTCCAGTTCTAAGCAGGAATGCTTTCAATTTTTCCCTATTCAGTATGATATTGGCTGTGGGTTTACCATAAATGGCTTTAATAATTTTAATGTATGGTCCATCTATATGTATTTTGTTAAGAGTTTTTATCATAAAAGTGTGCTGGATTTTGTCAAATGCTTTTTCTGCATCTATTGAAAGAATCATATGGTCTTTGTTCTTACTTTTACTTACGTGGTGAATTGCATTTATAGATTTGCGTATATTCAACCAGACTTGCAACTCTGGAATAAAGCCCACCTGTTCATGATGAATTATTTTTTTGACATGCTGTTTAATTCTGTTGCTAAGATTTTGTTGAGGATTTTTGCATCTATATTATGAGGGATATTGATCTGTAGTTTTCTTTTTTTGTTGCAACCTTTCCTGGCTTTGGTATCAAGGTGATATTGGCTTCATAGAATGGGTTTGGGAGGATCCCATCCTTATCAATGTTGTAGAATAATTTATTCAGTATAGATATGAGTTCTTCTTTGTATGTTTGGTAAAATTGAGGTGTGAATCCATCTGGTACAGGACATTTTTTTTTGTTGGAACATTTTTAATTGCTGCTTCAATTTCTGTGCTTGATATTGGTCTGTTCAGGAATTATATTTATTCCTAATTGAGCCTAGGGAGGTTGTGTGTTTCTAAGAATTTGTCCATTTCCTCCACATTTTGTAGTTTTGGGGCACAGAGATTTTTATAGTATTCAGAGATAACGTTTTGTATTTCCATGACTATTGTGACCTCTCCTTTTTCATTTCTAATTGAGCTTATTTGAGTCCTTTCCTTTCTAGTTCTTGTCCATCTAGCAAGAGAGGTGTCAATTTCATTTATCTTTTCAGAAAGCCAACTTTCGGTTTTATTAATCTTCTGTATAGTTCTTTTATTCTCGAGTTCATTTAGTTCTGCTCTGATCGTAGTTAGGTCTTTTCTTTGGCTGGGCTTAGGATTGATTTGCTCTTCCTTTTCCACTTCCTTGAGATGGATTATTAGTTTGTTGATTTGTGAACTTTCTGTCTTTTGGATGTGGTTATTTAATTCTATTAGTTTTCCTCTCAGGAATGTTTTTAGTGTATCCCACAGATTTTGATAACTTGTCTCTCCATTATCATTTAGTTCAAAGAATCTTTTGATTTCCTTCTGGATCTCCTCCTTTACCCAATAGTCATTCAGCAATAGATTGTTTAATTTCCATGACTTTGTGAAGTGGTGAGTGTTTCTGTTGGAATTGATCTCTAATTTTATCTCACTGTGGTATGAGAAGATACATGGTATAATTTTTGGCTTGAGAGGTGATACAAAACAGTAAGAATTTATCCAACAGTATGAACAGAAATTTCCCCCAAATATCGATTCTCTCAATAAATGTGAATGGTTTGAATTGTCCACTGAAGAGACATACACTGGCTGAGTGTATAAAAAAACACAAGCCAGGTATCTTCTGTCTCCAGGAAATGCATCTTACCCACAAAGACGCTTCCAGACTCAAGGTGAAGGGTTGGAAAACAACTTCCAGGCAAATGGAAGCCAAGAGAAAGCTGGGATAGCTATTCTTATATCAGATAACATAAATTTTAAAGCAGCAAAAGTAAATAAAGACAAAGATGGTCACTATATAGTGGTAGAGGGAAAAATCCAACAAGAAGACTTAATTCTTAATATTTATGCGAACAACATAGCACCCAGATACATAAAGCAAACCCTGTTTTATTTAAATAATATGACAAACAGTAATTCCATAGTAGCTGGGGATTTCAACACCCCACTGACTGACATATCCTGCAAGCAGAAAATAAGCAAAGAAACAATGGACTTAAACAGATCTCTAAAACAAATGGGTCTACCGAACATTCCACCCAAATAAAACTGAATATACATTCTTCTCATCAGCTCATGGAACTTTCTCTAAAATTGATCACATCCTAGGCCACAAATCAGATCTCAACAAATTTAAATAAATGTTGCTTTTTAAATTTAGAAAGAGAGAAAATATGCTTGATCTACTTAAGATCAAAATAGTAACAGTTCTTCAATTATATTATTTTGGGAAACAATATCTGTTTCATCTATTGCACTATTTTGGAATACTGAAATCTAAAATGTTATTAACTAAGCTATTAGAATTGGTATTTATTAGATATCTACTGTGTAGTTAACTCCTTGGTAAGTTCTATTGGTCTGCAAAAGAGATATAGTATATGATTTATGATATTCAGGAGCTTTCAATGTAATTCAGGAAATAGAACTAACACTCCTGAAACAATCAAAGAAAATTAAGTAGTAAGATGATAGATTCAATTGGACTTCATAGATTGGAATTGCCCAAAACAGAAGATTTATGGATTAGGTGAGACTTGAGCTTTGCCCCTGACAAATGAGTGGGATTTAGATGTTCAGATAGGATGAAGTAGGCATGCCAGATGAGGGAGAATTTACAGGAAAAAAAAAAACACAAGAAGGAAAATAATCATGTTGTAGGTTGCAAATCATGAGACAGATGCTCTACCTTACTGAAGTTGCATTTCACAGAATATGAAATTATTAATGTCCTTGAATATAGAATTTGAGAAGCATTTGTGTCCCTCATACCTAATTGCTCAATAAATATTAGCTGAGTTACAGTGATCTAAGAAATTATGTTCATTCTACTTATTAATTTTACAAACAATTAAACTGAAGCCCAGAGAGGTCAGTATACTTGTACAAGACCTCACTTGTAGTGAATTGCACATACTCAATAATATCTCCCAGTCCAGAGTCCTTTCCAGCACTAAAACATTCCAGAGGGTGGAAGTTATTTTATGTTCACCCATCCAAAATCCACTAGAGACTTATCGTAAAACTCTTGTTGAAAGCAATATAAAGGTAAAAAAAAAAAACACTTAAATCTCTTTAGAAGTCCTTGTTCAAAAGGAAGGGAGCCTCTTCAGATGAGATGTAGCTCTGATTTAATCTTCCAGATGATCCACAGTACAAAGAGGCTGAGAAATTTTTAAGACTGTTAGTTCAGGCTCCACTAGCAAATTTTCTCCATAAGAAAACAGGCAAAGTGCCACAGCTCAGCTACTGTATGCTAAATGCTGGGACGACAGGTCAAAGATGTCCAGACTAAACACTTTCTTCCATTAGGACCATACTTTTTATGCCTATTAGTTTTGAGGGGAAAGCCCATTCATTGTAAACCTTTATTTATATGTCTTCCTAAGAAAATCCAAGTGTATCAATACAAAGTGGCAAATGCCCTTCCATCATCAGCTCATCGCTCTGTATCTTTCCAGACATCCAGCTATTACGAACCGTAGCAGAATGTAATAAATGTAATAGATTCCAGATTTTTGGCATTTTCATTACAAGCATTAATCTGATGAACTGAATTTCTTACTTTATATCCAGGTGTTTTGTTTTGCTTTTTTTTCATAATGTAGAAAACAGGTTTTAAATCATCTATTTTTCTCCATGTAAATATCATGCCACTATTTTTATTTCAAATTAACTCCTTTAAGTTAAGCCTTACCTTTGTTGTATTATTGTTGTTTGTTTGTGGCTTTCCTTATTTTAGCCTGACATCTTTACTAAAAATGTTTAACCTGTAGCACACTGAAATTTGAAGCAACCTACACATGCCATTGCCTGCTAAAGAGTCCACTCTAGTTTTGGGCTTGTTGCTCTGATTTTGCTGTGTCCACAGTGCCTAGAACCAGTAAGTACTCAAAAATATTTGTTGAATTAATTATTGAGTGTCATGTTCTTAAAAGTAAAGCACAAAGAATGCCTAGTAAAGGATGCAGATGTAATTACAAAGAGAAAAAATAATAACAATGAACACTTTCATGTGATAGGTCACAAGAGAACTAACTTATTGTGTGCATTAAACATTTTCACATCTACTGTTTTATGTAGACCTGCCAAAGACCCCATCATCCAGGGAAAGCAGGTATTTTATAGACCCAATAAACTTTATTGACTGACTTAAAGTCACATATTGCATAAACAGAAGTGTTCAGACTCCTGACTTTAAGTCTTTCATTTTCCCCACTATAACATGCTACATTCTGAATTGTTTTAGGCTCCCCAGATTGTAATAATTTGTCCAGTAGTTCAAGATTTTATCTTTAACAGAATTAATTGATATGACAGCTAGTATCTTCTGGATTGGGAGCCTTTAGCTGAAGATCTGCTTGAGGAAAGAGTAACTGAAAATTCTGAATGCTTTTAATAAAAACTATAAACAAAATTTAGCAAGATGCGTCATGAGCCAAAAGAATTAGTGAGATATGTCAATAACTATTTTTGTTTGTTTATGTCCCCCAAAAAGGAATCCAGCTTTTGTGTTTAAAGATGTGCAACTTTCCAGTTTACTAATATCACTTTTAGACAGACCACATGACACAGGCAAGCAATGTTAAATAAAATATGTGCAGAGCAGACTTGCCGTCTTTGACTGACATTGTTCCACAGAGATATGTCATAGGCAATATACCTCATGGAAACTCAGGTAACAGCATAAACGGGATATATCCATCGATTTTGAACACTTTAGAAATAACCTTGCTGTGTTTTCATTTTCCCAAACTTATAATCAGGTATAATATTTGTCTTGCTATTACAGGGATGTACATCTCCTTCCAAAGCCATTTGCATAGGGACAGATGCTCTGGAGTGAGCAAATATCAAGAAAATAATGAATTGGAAGTGACAAGTGCCTTCAGCCAAAAGTCCAAAGGGAATTGTCATCTTGAAATCATACATAGCAGAGGAGCCAAGGAAAGAATGAAATGGCAAAAGTGCCAGTGTTAATCCAAAAATTAAGCTCAGGGGTTGTGTTAGGCCAAGCTCATTGAACCAGAGATGGTCTTTCTTTCACTTTGAATTAAAGTGTGTTGCAAAAGAGAGGACATGCTGGAATATTCTCAACTGGATTAGGGGAAACAAGACAGCTGAATCAGCAGCATAATCAAGAAATATTTATTAGAGTGATGTGGATTTATTGAGCAAGATAAATAGATGTGGCTCCGTCGCTATATGAATTTACAAACTAGGACTGACAGCACTGGTCTGGGGCAAACAAACTGTCAAAAACAAAATACTGATTGAGAGACATAATACCAGGAGTAATTTAGACAGTTCTTTGTATAAATGCACCTCCTGCCTTATGGAAACATAGAACCTAAGAAATATAGCAATCATCTTCATCATCACTGGTGCCATTTCTTGAGCTATTGAATAGTGCTAAATAATATGCCAGGCGCTTTACATGCATTGTATCTTTCAAACCTCACAGTAGCTCTAAAACATTATGATCACCTCCGTTTTACTGTTGAAAAACCCGAGGCTTAAAGGTAAAAATCTGCTCTAGTCTCATAATTAGTAATAGGTGGGTAGATTAAAAAAGACCTCATTTCAAAGCCTGTGGGCTACTCCTTTGTGTAAATGTCTACTAAATTAGTCACAAGTATATTGGATTGAAAGAACAAAATTACTAAGACCAGACAGAACTGTATAGTGAAGACAATGTGTTGATTATATCACAAAACAAAAAAGAATAGCCAGCACTTTAATTAATAAAAGTGATATTTATGACTGCATAGAGAAGAGATAGCTAGCATATGAATTTGACCCCAATTATAATTGCTATTGTGTGAAAGCACTGAATGTGACTAAATAGCAAATTTGAGAAATGTAAAATAGAAATGCAACTCTATTCTCTCTCAATGCCAGACACCAATGACTACAATGAACTAAACAGGTTTTAATGCACTCAACCAGTGTTCAATAAATAATCAGGGATGTTAAGATAGCCTTAATGAATTTCCTGTTAATGTTTCTTTATTTATAAAACCCCACGGTCTTTAGCCAATGATAGAAACACCAAATCCAAATTAAGAGTAGGCATAATTTGTTCAGACTTTCTTGAGTGATAATGAATGTGTTGCATGCCCTCTCGATTACGAAAAATCCAGAGGAATTTGAATAAATACAAAGATAAAGTAGGAATGCTCAAATAATCATAAATGAAAAAAGGGATAACAACTTATCAGTCAAATCACCTAAATAAAATCCATTGGTCTATAGAACAGTATATGTTAGGGCCAAAATAATCTTTATTAAGGAGAAAATGAGGATAGGCAATAATAACACACATATTTATTGTTCATTGAAGGTAATATTTTTTCATTGCAATTTTTCTATTAAGACTGTTAGAATAGATAAAATTAGCTCATTTCATGAATAAAGAAATTGAGCCTTAGAGAAGTTAAGTGATTTTACAAAGATCATACATCCACTAATAGTAGTCATGATGTTTTAGTGTTTTTCTTTTGTTTTGTTTTGTTTTATTTTTTTTAGTTAGAGCTACATACCTTAAAAGTGAGAGATTGGGAGGGAGTCAAAGAACACAGATATTACATATCCATTTGTAGCTTTAATGGGACTGTCCATCAGTTGAAATTATGGAAATTGAAAAGATAGTTTAAAATAGCCAGTTTTGCTGAATGACTTTTGTTTTCAAACAAATATATCTGTGAGAACCACATGAAGCTGCCATTATTTGCTCCATCATTGGCATTAGAATAACATTTGTACAAAAATTGATTAGCATTTCCTCATCCCTCTGTATTCATCTGATTCTCTAATGCTGAAGGCCATTGTATCTCAGGAAAAGAGTTTATAATTTTTTTTCTGATAGAAATGAATAGTCATCAACCAAAAGTGTAAAGGAAATTGTCATGTAGAAATTCCACACAGCAGCATGAATAAAATCATGTTTTATTTGGGAAAAAAAAAGTGTCTGGTGTTAAACATGGTCATTAAAACAAACAACAACTCACACCCAGAGACCAAAAATGTTTTTAATCTGATTTATCCTATAATTTCAATGTACACCATCTTAGCTATAAAAGCTGGGTTCTATTTTGACTTAGGATATAGAAAACTGCAAAAAAAAAAATCACTAATGATGTCAACAAGAACAAGATAGATAACTCACAGAATTCTAATTATTTAGAGCACATCAAATAGCTGAGGTCTCAAAGGCAACTTGGAAAACTGAAATCAATGAGGTGGCAAACCCCCTGAGGAGAATAGGATACATGAACACATTTGGCAGAGCATGGAAGTAAGCAGCCATGATAGGAGCAAGTAAGAAAAAAATGCTAAAATTTAAACAAATTCTTAACATCCGAATGTAGGCTATCATGACTGTTAAGGATTTCTAGGAGCCCCAGCCATAAGGAGAATCACCACCCATTCACCTACTCCTTTCCATGAGTGCTCTACCAAATGTCCCTGAGAACAATGGGAGCAGCGCAAGACCTGATTAAGCACACCCCTTCTGTGGATCCTTTTTGTAGTGTCACCTAGTATTGAGAACAGAGCAGTTGAATCTAGACAAGTCCATCTGTATTTTGGACCCCACCTGAGTATAAGGTGGTAGTTAGCTACCTCTGAGGAATAGGTAGCAAACATGTCCTCATCCTGGATGCTCCTCTGATATGAAATAATAGCCACTTCCTCTGGAGAAAAGGTACGTAGCTCTCCCACACCCAAGACTCTACTGATTTCAAGACAAATTTAGATGCTACTAGAAAAGGGACAAGAAACTCTCCATTCCTGTGCCATGCATTGGCACAGTCATCTGCTGCTAGGGTGGGGTAGGAAATTCATTCCTAGGGTCCTGCACTAACACAAGGCATAGTTTTGCTGCCACTGAGGGAGAAACAGGAATCCTATTAACTCTAAACTCCTGGACTCTGCACTGATACAAAATATAGATTGGTTTCACTTAGGAGGAACAGGAAATTTGCTTACTCTCTGTACTCTGGACTGAGTAGGAGGAGAGGTTACTTGCATTTGAGGAAGTACAAGAATGCTAACAAAGTTCTATCCACACAAGAAAATGGCTATCACAAGAAAATAGCCCACATAGGACTAAAGCAAGTGCAGAATACCAAGAAACATTTTTGTCCCCCAACCATGAGACTTCAACTGAGTATGAACAATAGCAATATTTCACATTGGAGGTGTGGGGACATAGCACAGGTATGAAGAATCTAATAAAATATAAAGGTAGAACAGGAACACTAGGAGAAACTCTCCAGCATCCCAGACCTCACACTAAGCACAAGGTAGCAGCTATTCTCCAAGGGAGATATTTGAAGCCTGGGAAGTGCTTAATGTAACTGTTAAAGCAACAGCGAGATCAAATACAGCCCAAATACAGAAAATATTGACTCAATCCCTCCGAGTAACAGTCCAGCAGAATAAGAAACATGTGCTTTTCCTGGAAAAGATGGTATTGACTTCACTCTCTATTATTTTTACATGCAATGTCCAGAATTCAATCAAAAACTAGAAGCTATAGAAAATTTACAAAAAATTGATCTGTCCTCAAGAAATAAAGTAGCCATTAAATCCGACTCAAGAATGGTACAAATGTTGAAATGGTCAGAGAGGTACTTTAAATAACTAAGGTTAATATGTTAATGCAGCGGTCCCCAACATTTTTGGCACCAGGACTGGTTCCCCAAAGACAATTTTTCCATGGACAGTGGGGGGTTGGGGGGTGGGGAGTGGGGGGAGGCAGAGCTCAGGCGGTGATGACAGGCACTCCCCAATGCTGAGCAGCTATAAATACAGATGAAGCTTCACTTGCTTGCATGCTGCTCACCTCCTGCTGTGCACCCCGCCCTTTCCTAAGTTTCATGGAAGACAATTTCTCCACGAAGGGGGGGCAGGGGGCAGAGCTCTACAGCCCAGTCGCTAATATTCCACAGACCACATGGGGTTGGGGACCACAGTGCAGTTAAAGGATCTAATGGAAAAGGTAAGCAACATACATGAATAGGTGGCGAACTTCATCACAGAGATGCAAATAATAAAAAGGAGTCAAATGGAATTGTTAGAAATAAAAAAGACAATATCAGAAATGACAGATAACCATGTGGTGATCATCAGCCCACTGGACACACAAGAAAGAATTCATGAACATTAAGACCGGTCAATAGAAATTATTCAAACACCAAAAGAAATAAAATAAAACAGAATAGAGGATCAGAGATCTTGGGACAAGATCAGTCTAGTATATGGATACCTGGTGTCCCAGGAAAAGAAGTAACTCAGAATGGATACAATAAATATTTGAAGAGACGATATCCTAACATTTCCAAATTTGATTGAAGATAACACTAAAGAGCAAAGAAGCTTAGTTAATTCCAAGCATGGTAAATTCAAAG
This sequence comes from Varecia variegata, assembly GCA_028533085.1. Classification (NCBI taxonomy): domain Eukaryota; kingdom Metazoa; phylum Chordata; class Mammalia; order Primates; family Lemuridae; genus Varecia; species Varecia variegata. Next base: position 115,890,488 of record CM052438.1, read on the forward strand.
AAAAAGCTGGGTGCATCATACTTAGACCATTAAAACCAAAATAAAGAGAAACTCTTGAAGGCAATTGAATAAAAAGAAATATTACATACAGGAAACCAATAAGAATTTCAGCTGACTTCTCACCAAGGATAATGAAATCAAGAAGTCAGGAGGATCTTTTGAGCTCAGGAGTTCGAGACCAGCCTGAGCAAGAACGAGACCCCGTCTCTACTAAAAACAGAAAGAAATTCGCTGGACAACTAAAAATATATAGAAAAAATTATCCAGGCATAGTGGCACATGCCTGTAGTCCCAGCTACTTGGGAGGCTGAGGCAGGAGAATGGCTTGAGCCCAGGAGTTTGAGGTTGCTGTGAGCTAGGCTGACACCAAGGCACTCTAGCCCAGGCAACAGAGTGAGACTCTGTCTCAAAAAAAAAAAAAAAAAAAAGAAGTCAATGGAATGGCATCTTTGATGTGTTGAATTTTTTTTTTAAGGAACCTTAGAATTCTACTAGTGAAAACCAAAAATCATCATGAAAAATAGACATATTCAGATGCAAAATAAATTCATCTCCAGCAAACCCACAAGACAAGAAATGCCAAAAGAAGTTCTCTAGGCTAAAGCAAAATGCAATCAGATAGAAATCCTTTTACTTTCAATCTGTTTGTGTCTTTATAATTAATGTGGTTCTTATTTTAAAAAAAATAGTTTGATCTCACTTTTTAAATCCAGTCTGACAATCTTTGCCTTTGAATTTTTATGTTTATTATATTTATATTTAATGTAAGTATTGATATACATAATAAAATCATTTAAATTTTTATTTATATTATCCCATCTTCTTTTTATTACTGTGTTCTTATTTTTTATCTTTACCTGGATGAAGCAAATTTTTTTTAACTTTTTATGTTGAAATAATTACAAATTCAGAGGGGGTTGCAAAGATAGTACAGATAGGTATCATGTACCCTTCACTAAGGTTCCCTCAATGACTACATCTTGTTACTGTAGTTATATCAAAACCCAGAAATTGACATTAGTATGATGTGTGTGTATATGTGTATTTCTATGTCATTTGCAGTTGTGTAACAACCACTACAATCAAGACGCAGAACTATCCCATTACCACAAATATCCCCCTTTCACTAGCCCTATAAAGTCACACTTACCCTTATCCCTCCTACTATCCCTAATCCCTGACAACTATATTTTTCATCTATATTATTTTGTCATTTTGGGAATGTAATATAAATAGTATGTATCCTTAGAGATTGGTTTTCTCAGCATAATACCCTTGATATCCATCCAAGCTGTTGCATGTCTCTGTAGTTCATTCCTTTTTATTGCTGAGTAGTAGTCTATGTTATCAATGTATTATAGTTTATTTAACTATTCACACATTAAAGGACATCCAGATTGTTTCTTGTTTTGGGCTATAACAAATAAAGCTGCTAAGAACAATCATGTACAGGTTTTTGTATGGACATAAGTTTTCATTTTTCTGGGATAAATGCAGTGCAGTTTCTGGGTTGTATAGAAAGAATATGTTTAATTTTTTAAGAAATTGACAAGCTATTTTGAAAAGTAGCTGTACCATTTTCCGTTTGAACCAACAATGTATGAAAGATCCAGTTTCTCGACATCCTCACTAGAATTTGCTAGTCACTATTTTTTTTTAATTTTAGTTGTTATAATAGTTGTATAATAATATTTCATATTGCTCTTGATTTGAAATTCATTAATGGTTAATGATGTTGAGTATCTTTTTTTGTATGCTTATTTGCCATCTGTATGTCCTCTTTAGTGAAATGTCTCTTATTTTGCCCATTATCTAATTATTAATAGATGTTGGGTTTTTTTCGTACTGTTGACTTTTGAGACATCTTTACCCTATAAAGGTCAAAAACAAATTTAGAAATACACATATGGGTAGTAAAACTCTAATATAAGGCAAGAAAATAATTTACATGTAAGTCAGGTACTTGTTAATAGAGGAGAGGAAGAGAGCTGTGATCAGGAAGGCGAGAACAAAGGCTCCTGGGTTACAATGGATGTTCTTTGCAGCTGGCCCTCCCCAGTGCTGCTCACCTGGCTGCTCCATCACAGCAGGGCAAACCCCAGAGTGGAGGGACATCAAACCTGCTTGAGCACTCCATGGGCAACTTGGGACCAGCACACTTCTTCTTGGCACATTCAGGGATGGAACCTGGGGAAGCAGGGGACAGGCCCCCAGGCCAGATCCCATACCCCCAGGATTCCATCGTGTTGCTCGGGGGCATAAAGGAGAAATTTTTGAATTAATCAGTGCCATTGCCAGTGAGCTCAGCTAATTTGGGCTTCTGCTTGTGCCCAGACCCTGAAAGGAGACCAAGGGACAGGGGAGGAGGTAGAAGAGCAAAACCCACTCCCGACAGCCAGCCTGTGAATCCAGACAGCCCCTCCCCACAAGCACACTTCCTAGCTCGGTGGGGCCTCTCCAGCCCCTCCCTGGTGGCTTTCTACAGCAGCCTGGGAGTTGATCCTTGATTCCTGCTGAGATGGCTCTTGTGCCCACCTTTGCGCAATCTGAAGGCAGCCTCTTCTGTTCTCTTTCTTGCCCCAAGAGTGCTTTTTCTCGACACTAGTATTTACCTAATAATAGTTTGTTAAACGTGTATTCATGTTTTATGTCCTTTCCTTCATATCTATTATGCATAACAGTATTTTTAAAATAATAGCAAAAGAAAAACACTAGAATTCTGGAGCATTTACTAACTGTCAGGCATTCTGCCAAGTACTTTACTGAATTCACTCTGTCAATTAACCCTACCTATCCCTACTAATGATACCAAGAAGTACCTATTAATACAATTATTAGCCTTTTTTATGAATGAAGAGGCTGCAGTTCTCAATGACTAACTTGTTTGAGGTAACATGACTAGTAAATATTATAACTCAAATGAGCAAGTACATCTGTCTGATTCCAGTGATCATGCTCTTACCCATTACGCAGTACCAATCTTTAATAATCTGTATTTATTTGAACTCTAGCTCTTATATAAGGGAAAATAGTCATTCCATTATCCTATGTTGCCTCTATTGAATGAATTAAGACACATATTCATGCCATTTCCCATTATAGTGAAAAATAAATATCATAAATACCTTTTGTGATCACTTTATGCAGAATTGATGGTGAGGATACAGAAGGAAGATTTTGCTTGAAAACTGATAGTAGCATCATGGGCTGAGAACCCCATGATGATGCAGATGGATAGAAGGGCTCATTAGCAGAAAGCCCTCTAACCAACCTCTAACCAACTGTACTCCTATTGGTCTGTGGCTGCTTTGTTCTACAAGCTCCTCTCCCAGGAATTTAGAAAGAGATATTTGTCAGTTCATATATATCTCTGCTCAACGACTATAGTGGTATGGCTTGCTCCAGGCCATATAGTAATTATAGAAGCAGAGAGGTGACTAAAACTTTACCCCTGCCTTCACAGTCTAGTGGAAGGACAGACTCTTTAAGGTATAATTATAATGAAATGTGAAAAGTGGATGAACAACTCCTAACCCAGGCTTCAGAAGACAGAGATGTATTCCAAGGGCAAGAATAACTTTGAAAATTAATAGTACTCAGGTAATGTTTATCATTATTAAAGTATAAATAATATTATTAATATGTGGATTTTTTGTGTGTATGTGTTTGGCAGATACAGCAAAGAAGGAAACTCTATACAGAGAAAACAACATACATACAGGTGTGAAAATGAGGGAAAACATGGAAAAAGCACATAGCAAGTAATAAAGCTATAGTAGTAGCCAGGGATCAGATAGTGGAAGACCTTATATGCCATATTAAAGGGAGTGGACTCAAACTAATTGCTATTTGATGTGCTATTATTTAGTTATTTAATTTCAGATTTGAAGTGATTTAAATTTTCTACAGCTTGGGAGAATTTTTTTCTTTGGAAACTTCATGTGTTTATTTATCATAGAGTAGTATTTCATTGACTAGATACACCGCAATTTGTTATCCATTCTTCCATTACTGGGTATTCAAGTTGTTCCCAACATTTGGCTATTAGGAATCAAGCTACTCTTCCTGAAAAATGTGTTTACATAAATTATACTATTAAGTAATACATAGGTTCAAAATGGACAAAAATTCAGATATATAACTTTTATACAACATTCAAATTATAGAAGAGAAAAACATCACAGGTAAATAACTTATGAAGCATAATAAAATATACAATTATAATAAAATTTATTTAGTAAACAGATATTTATCAAAACTAGTGTGTATCAAGTACTGGGAGAAATGTTGGGTTTGCCAGGGTGAATGAAACAGGCATGCTTCAATTCTCATGTAGCTTATGGTCCAATGTGGAATAATACTCAAATATCAAAACAAAAACAAAGTCAAATCCTAAATATTTTACCAAAGCTCCTCTGAATCCTCCTGTGCCTCCCAGTTCAAGGTCTCACAAAGGTGAGAACACAGCATGTGTGTTCCCAAATATCTCTGAGATCCACCCCTCACTCCTGTCCATCCACGTAGACAATGCCTTAGTCTAGGGCCTACTTAGGTGGAAACCGAATCTCTGATTTTACAATCAAGGAGGAAATAGCATGCAGGAGCAATAATCTGTAAATATAAAACCACCTATCAAAGAAATAAGACTTTTTATGTGAATTTACCTTTATTCTGGGAATCAGAAAATTAGCAAGAGTATTTGAGGAGTCACTTCATAGAAAAATTTACAAATGTATACTCTGAATTCCAGATAGAGTGAATTTTTTTTAAGTAAGAGAATGTTTGCATTGAATATTATTAATATGTAAATGCATTGACTTTCTTAAACCAGTATGCCATCAGTCAAAGCAGGTAAACTTAACAATGAAAAATTAATGGTTAGCTATTATTACAGAATACTTTCTCTTGTCTAGGCATTAAGATACAAACTTTGTGTACATCATCTGATTTTTTCACAAAATAACCATATTAGGTAAATATTATCATATGTATTTTGCAAATAGGAAAGCTCAGACTTAGTTTTGTACAAGGCCACAACAAGTAAGTGTTGGTACTGGAGCATGGAAAGACAAGTAATCTAAAAACTATTTTTTCACATCTGGATATTATAACAAGGAATGAAGTAGAACCAAACTGCTGTTAGAGAACAGATGTCTAGTTCAAAGTTTATTCATTTTACCATCTACAGGGAGAAAGAATACAACCCTCCAATGGTAACATTTAGTTCCTCTATTTCTACAAATTTGCATGCAAAATATATTAATTATGCATTTATTGAAAAAAATATGCATTTAAAATTATTTGGTATCTTATAAAGGTTTGAAATGAGAATAAAAACACCATAATAAACAAAATTATAAGGAACTTGGAGATATTTGTCATCATTATAAAAACAAAACCCCAAGTCACAAGTGCATATTATTATTGAACCATGAACTAAGTTTAAACAACTCTAAATAGGCTAGAAATTTCCCATAATTACCTATTGCAAATAAGTCAAACTTTTAATTCATGCATTCCCCCTTTTCTTCACCCACTTAAGAGTCCACTCAGAGCAGACGGGTTATTCTGGAAAAAGCAAGTCCCCACCCCTACCTTAAATGCAGTGGGACAGGAGTTCTTCCCAGGAGAAAAGGCAGGCCCTAAGGATATAGTTCCACGGCTCTCTCTTAGGGGACTGACTTTATTTTATAGAGAGAGGAGAGAACTCCATGCTTAAGGGCCTTGTCAAAAACAATGGAGATCTCAGTGGAGAGCAATTAAGTGAAGGTTGACAGCTCCATGATTCAAGAAAAATGGCAGAGTGGCCAGAAGTTTAATAGCCAGAACCAAGAAAAGAAACAGCTAAGAAGAGCTCTCCTGAGATCCCAATTGCTCTGGGCATCAGGCAGTCTGTGTGCATGCACTAGGCTGCAACTACTCAGGAGAAATCAAAGCAGGCTGTAGGACAGACTTGAAAATATTCTACAAACTGCACACAAATCCATCAACACAAGGTGAATGTCACCAGCATAAACCTTTTAAATAAAACTTCTGATAAATCACACTCATCTAAACCAGTCTGGAGGACTATGTGCATGCCCAAAGTAGTGTCCTTGCATAAATAAACAGAGAAGGAACCTCCAAATTAGTAATCACTGACTGAAAGTGAGCAAAAATACATAAAATCCCTGAAGTGTGATAGATGTAAAGGTAAAGGGTAAAGGGTAAAAATCTAAGCTTTGACTTTGACAAGTGGCATGTCCAGGGGCAAAACCTAGTTAGCCAAACCAAAACCTACAAATGATGGAAAACATACCTGAACAGGAATATCAGAGGCTACATAGCTGTAGAAATAAACTGCATTAGTTCAGCCAACTCACTAAACAAATAAACAAACATCCAAGCAAACAGCAAACACAACAACAACTCCAGGTGCTGGGGGAAGGGAAAGGGACATCAGCATTCAAAGTTTCTGCAGGTTATCATCCAGTTTTCAACAAAAAATACAGGAGGCATAAAAAGAAACAGGGAAGTATGATCCACAAACAGAAAAAAAGCAGGTAATAAAAATCACCTTTGAAGGTACCCAGAGGGTAAACTTAGGAAACAAAGATTTCAAAGCAGCTATTATAAATACGATCAAGAAATAAAGGAACTTATGATTAAAAAACTCAAGGAAGGTAAGGTGACAATGTGTCACCAAATAGAACATATAAATAAAGATTTATAAGTTATTTAAAAAAGGACAAATTAAAATGCTTGATTTGGAAGTATGATGACACAAAAGAAAAATTCACTACAGTGATTTAACAGCAGATTTGTGCTAACAAAATGATGAATAAACATGAAGACAGAGCAATGGAGATTATGCAATAAGAAAAATAGAAAGAATAAAAGATGAAGAGCTATGAACAGAGCCTCAGAGAAATGCGGGGCACTATTAAACCAATGAACACGTGTGTAATGTGAGTATCAGAGAAGAGAGAAAGAGAAAGGATCAAAAGAATTGTTTAAATAAGTAGGGCTGAAATGTCCCAAATTTGATGAAAAGCCTTGATCTATACATGCAAGAAACCCAACCAACTCCAAGTAAGAATAAATACAAAAGGGTTCACAAATACTTAATGGGAAAAATGTCCAGAGATGAGGAGAAAATCTTGAAAGTAATAAGAGAAAAATGACTTATTGTGTATTAGGGAATCCCAATAAGATTAACAGCTGACTCCTAGCCTCCCCCCAAAATAATGGAGGCCAGAAAGGAGTAGAAGAACATATTCAAAATGCTGAAAGCAAAAAACTGTCAACCAGAATCTTATATTTAGAAAAACTATCAAAAAGTGAAAGTTACATAAAAGCCATTCCCAGATGAACAAAAACATAGAATTCATTGCTAGCAGAACTAACTTCCAAAAAATATTCAAGAAAGTTCTTCAAGATGAAAGTGACACTGAGCAGTTACTTGAATCCACATGGGAAAAAAAAGAGTACAAATAGTAGTAATTCAAGCAAATCAGCAAGAAAAAAAAATCAAACTACACCATTAAAAAGTAGGCAAAAGACATGAACAGAAACTTTTCAAAAGAAGATACACTAATGGCCAACACACATATGAAAAAAAGTCCAACATCTCTAATCACCAGGGAAATGCAAATCGAAACCACAATGAGATATCACTTAACTGCAGTGAGAATGTCTTTTATCAAAAGTCCCAAAACAACAAACGCTGGTGTGGACGTGGAAAGAGGAACACTCATACGCTGTTAGTGGGACTGCAAACTACTACAACCTCAATGGAAAGTAGTATGGAGATACCTCAAAGAACTAAAAGTAGAACTACCATTTGATCCAGCAATCCCACTACTGGGTATCTACACAAAGGAAAAAAAAAAAGACATTCTATAATAAAGTCATCTGAACTCTAATGTTTATAGCAGCACAATTCACAATTGCAAAGATGTGGCAAAAACCCAAGTGCCCATCAATACATGAGTGGATTAATAAAATGTGGTATATGTATACCATGGACTACTACTCAGCCATAAAAAATGATGAACTACCCCTTGTATTAAACTGGATGGAGCTGGAGCTTATTTTTCAAAGTATAACAAGAATGGAAAAACACCACATTTACTCATCATTAAATTAGTACTAATCAATCAACACATGTGCACATGTGGAAGTAACATTCATTAGGTGTTGGGAAGGGGGATCGGGGGAGGAGGGGATAGGTAAACTCACTCCTAGTGGGTGCAGTAAGTGCTGTCTGGGGAATTGCCATATTTGTAGTTCTGAATTGGGTGGTGCAAAGGCAATTTATGTAGCCAAAGCATTTGTGCCCTCGTAATATTCTGAAATTTAAAAAAAACCTAGAGTAATCAAGACAGTGTAATACAGCAATATGAAAAGACATATAGATCAATGGAATAGAATTAAGATTGCTGAAATAAACCATTATATTTATAGTCAACAAAGGTGCCAAGACAATTCTCAAGGAATTTGCTTGTAGTTCTGA
>CM052438.1:115899481-115920604 GCA_028533085.1 Varecia variegata
TGATGAGTGCAATGTGCACTGTCTGGGGAATGGGCACGCTTGAAGTTCTGAATTGGGGGGGATGGGGGTGGGGGAGGGGATAGGTGTATACCTACAGGAAGAGTGCGATGTGCACTGTCTGGGGAATGGACACGCTTGAGGCTCGGACTCGGGGGATTGGGAGGGACATGGGCAATATATCTATGCAGAACTTTTGTACCCCCATAATAAGCTGAAATTTAAAAAAATTAAAAAAAAAAAGAATAACTGTGCACTGCAGCTGGAGACAAATACAGGTATGTACAACAAATACTGGAAACAAAGGGGAGGAAATCCTTAATTGTACCTAAAACAAGGTCAAGGTTCTCCAAAAAGAGAAGACACTGGAGCTGAAAAGAGGAGAGATGAAGGAAAACTCTCATTCTTCCTTTGAAATTATGAAGATTCTGGGCATACTCCAAAGGCTCCCAAAGCCCTGAGACTACCAGTGAGGGAGGAGTGACGTTAGGGAGGTAAGAACTGCTCAGCAAAGTAGGAGCTTGTCAACCATTGTGGTGACTACCTTTCAAGTAGTCCAGGTAAAGCTAAAAGATCTACTGGTAGGTCTAATCTACTGATTGGAAACATGTGGTGAACCCTGTGGTACTCTTCTAAACCTGGGCAACATCCCTATGTACGATGGGCTAAGCACATGGGAGAGTTCTGACTGTGCAGGTTCAATACCCACTTAGCAGTGGGTCTCTACCTGGCAACAGTTTAGATTGACAATAGTGTTCCGGATTCCTATATATCTCCCAACCAAGGATTAATGCTCTCTCTGTCTACATACTAATAATGCTCCCCAAGCCATGCATTTCTTCTGACTTCTTCTGAATCATTATTTCTCTCTCCATTTTTCATGGCCTTGGCAATCTTATAAGACTCCAGAAGGTGTGAGAGAATGAAAAGAGTCCTTGCTACAGGTTTTTTTTCCCTTCCTGGGATTGTAGAAAAGAGAGACAAGTCATCAAAACCAAGGCCAGAGAACAAGTTAAAATGTTTTTGGAGAACTGGCTTTCAGGACAGAGGAAATTAGATTTATTAGGCAAAAATGGGCCAAGGCAGGAGCCAATGTCAGATGGATTAGGCTAATCAAAGCCAAAGACAGACAGCACTGATATAGAGGAATATAATCAGGAGAAAGAGCCCAGGTGTATTTTAAGGTTGGGTCTGGAGACTAAATCACAACCCTTTTAAAAGCAGAGGATCTGTCTTAATCTCCTCCTTACTACACAGAGTTAAGATACTGAGTTTAGAAAGTATGGAATCTTTCTACTTTCTTCTGGCTAATCTGATAAATGTGTTAATGGTGGGTATTTTGCTCAGAAATAAATATATGTTCAAATCCTTATTTTCTATGTGATTTCTGGCACCAAGGAAAGCAGATGGTGAAGCAAATTTTGGGTAAACAAGACTGTTTCTCTTCCTTAAAAATCCTATCTATTACATAGATGTCCATGTCCACAGGTTGGTGAGTAATTGTTCTTCCCCAGATAAAACCCCTCAATACACATTCAGTTCATGTAAGTTGAGATGCGAGGGGTGAGCGGGAAGAGTATGTAGTAAATATTATCCAAGGGTGATTTTTAAACCACACTAAATAAATTGATTTACTAAGAGAAGAGAAGAAGTCTCCATAAACCACATGAGAACCATTTTCTCTCCTGGTTCTTTTTCAACTGGCCAAGGGCTGCTTTATTCCCCAAATGATATTCAATTGATAATGAACATGATCCTACTTACATAAGTGATAAGCAAACTAATCTATTCAGCTGCAATACGCCACCTACACAAATTTCTAGCTCCAGATAAATGAGATATAACTGTTGTCTCTTTAATGTTCCATTTGCTTAGTACATCCAAATTAAGGTGTTCCTTTGAAACAACACATTTTAAGAGTGTTGAGCAATATCCCAAAAACTGTTATATCTGGTAAAAACAAAAAAGAAAAGAAAATCATGATTATAACTATTTATGTTTTTTCTTAACAAGAAATCCATGTACAACTTATATACCACACAAGATGCCCTGTGTGGTAGCTTCAACCTACTCAACTCTTGACATATGTTTTCCTTTGGGCCCTTGTAAGTGCCTTATTAGAACGTATTAAAGGTTAGAAATGGTACTCATTCACTAAGGTATTAGTTTGTTTCAGAAATAGAATACATTTCAGCAGTTAAAAGTCCTAGGCCTATCCCTAACTTGAAGAGAAAGGGAAGCCGTGGGCAAGTCCTATTCCACCCTCTTCCTATGTCACACCATAACCACAACCATCTCCACACAAATATTTTTACACAGGAAAAGATAAGATCAAAGCCAACATTTTAGAGTGCCTATTGTGTGTTTGTGGAAGGTGAAAAAGTATCACCATCCAAGTTTACCTTTTTTTTTTTGTTGGAAGATATTAAATTTCTCAATCCCACAGAAAATTTATTTTCTCCCACCCAATTGCCTCCCCAAATCCCTGCCTATCTGTTGGATCCCAGCAGAAAGACAGCACTGAACTGTGGAGCCAGCCAAACAATCCCTGCTTCTGGTTCCCCCTCACTAATTCACAAGGAACATGAGGTCTGCTTCTGTTCATATCTGGCGATAGATCGTCTTATCCACCTGAAACAAATCAGTGCTTTGGGTCAAGTTATAACCCAGGAAATCAGCACAGTGAAGATGGACACAAGGTGAGAAATAGGCAAGGGAATACCTTATGCGCATTAGCGCTACCTTCCTGGTAGCCCGTGGGAAATATGTCTGAAAAACTGATATTCCAGAACAATATCCCTGAGTGAAACAGAAAGAGTTTCCTCCCACTATGCCTGGCGTGATGGGGAAAAGGAGACTTCCGCAGCAGGACTTTAGAACAGCAGACTACCTGAATTCTTCATTGAGCTAGGTTTCTATTTAGAACCTAACAAAGACATTTGAATACATTTAGGTTCCACTAGGCCCAGGTATTTTAATGTGATTTATAGTTAACATCTACGCATAGTCAAGTTATCCTCGACTGGACTTCTGCTATTGACCATGATGGGGTAACAAGGACCAGATTTACCCTTCTGGCACAATCAAATATTAAAACAGACAGAATATATCAAACAGAAATTTTTGGAGATTAAACAGGCAGGACAATGATTCTTGAGAGAAGGAAAACACAAGGTGAGCACTACAATGATCAAACATAATGCCTGGAGGGAGTTTCCAGACTGCCGTGCAGGAAGGGGAAGCCCAAACAGAGGCCCACACTCAGGTGATGGGTCTAACATTAAGCTGTTCTGTGTCCCACCTTTTCCCAAGGTGATCCATTAAATTTATGGGATAAATGGACATTTTGCAGAAATTTGCAATGGGGTGGTCTGCACCTGAGTGACAGGAGGTAAACTGAGATTCCTGGCACAAAGACAAGTTTCCCAAGGCAGAGAAACCATAGAGTAGGGAGAGGTGGTTGGAGAAAACCTACCTTTTCAGGGGATACAGAGATTCTGATGACACCTGAGTTATCTGAGGACAGCATGATTCATGGCTGGCAGGAAAACAAAAATAGATGTTGAGTCACAGATTTCTCCTTTTGTTCCTGAGTATGTAGATGTTAAATTACATCACATATGATTGGTTCATCCAATAATTGCCATTCAGTTTAATAAGACTCAGGATCTCTTGTTTATTCATTTTTCTTTCTGTATCAGATGATTCTTTCCTTCTCTAACTTTCTTTTGAATAGAGATTACATACTATCTGAAATATAATTACCCTGAAAAAGAGAGACAATAAAACTTCCATCAAGAGCAAAATGTGAAATAAGAGCTCTATTTAAAAACCTATGGGGAGACACAGTACCAAAGTTTAATGTGCACCATGGCTGCTCTATGGTACAGGGAATCAGAGTTTGCAAGGCTGAAAGATTACCCAATTGGGATGGAGTTTTAAAAATATAAACAGAAGCACAAATACAAAATGAGGTATAAACATAAATGTACATTTAGAAAAGAAGATAAATTACCTATTTTTAAAATCTGACAAATACATCATCATAAGTTTTAAGAAATAAAAATATTTTTATTAATTAATTGCTTGATGACTCTGTAGTACTTTTCTTTCCTATAATCTTCTGGTTGAATACACGATCTTCTTGTCATATGATAATGATATTGTAATATTTTCTATAGAGAAAATAGGAAGATCATTCAGCTGTTCCTCTAGTTTGGTTGTCATTTGTTTTTAATTATTGATAATTTAGAAAATTAATCTGAAATTAAAGCATACATGAGAGTAATTCAAAAGCATTTTAAATTGCTGTGTTGTACTGAACTACATAATATGTAATCCAATTACTCTTATTCTACACACATTTATTTATTGATGAGTATGCATAGAAGTTTTGTTGCTAGAACTCCTGCTTCTTCAGAGAATTTAGTTATTTTGATAGTGATTCTGCATGCCACTTTTGTCTGGAAGTACCACACTTCATCAGGAAAAAAAACAGGACAATGTGTCAACTATACTAAGAGGCAATTCAATATGCTGGGACAGATAAAATTAGCAGCTTGACACAAAGGTACACTAGGTATACATAAAATTGCTACAAGTTTGTGCCCTTCAAACACAATTCTGATTTTTTCCAAAAAATGACTATTAAAAAGTATGTTACATTTATAATTATCAACACTGCTATATCATGAACATGACTAAAGGAAATTCTTCATTATGACTAGTTGTTAATGAGAATTAAACCCTTCAACTTATATTTCACACATCTGATGGATAGGAAAAAATTTCCACAGGAGAGCTTCTGGCATATACATTTTTAAGCCTAGTTTCTCTTTCACTGTCTATAAACTTCTTGTTCTGAGTGTCATGGGACATATTTATGTGCAGATATACCATCTGACCCTACACTTTCCTTGTGGTCTTTATTTCTTTTGTGTAGATCCATATTTCTATCTAATATCATTTTCCTTCTTCTTGAAGAATTTTTCTTAACATTTCTCAAAGTGCAAATCTGCTAGTGCTCTCACGTTTGGCTTTCTAAGAAGGTTTTCATTTGGCCTTTATTAAAAAATATTTTTAAAAGACATTTTTAAAGGTATTTTCGCAGGGTAAAGAATCCTGAGTTGAGAGATTTTGTGTTTCTTTTTTTGTTTTCCCTTTGAGCATGTTGCTCCACTGTCTTCCACTTATGTTTACCCATTTGATGATTGGAAGAATTTTCCATAGGCCAGGTTCTGGCTCAAATCTTTCAAAAACTTTGTTGCTTTTCCACCACCTATAAACTTCTGCAATGTGTGTCTGCTGTCATTCTTATCTGTATACATCTGTACATTATGAACTGTGTCTTTTTCCTTCTAACTGCTTTTAAGATTTTTCTCTTTGTCACTGGTGTAGAGTAATTTGATTACAATGTGCTTCATTGTAAACTCTTGTGTTTGAGTTTTTCTGCACTATAGTGAGATTACACTATATATCAAATTTGTATGTTTTTCAGCTGTTACTTCTCCATGTATTTTCTTGGGCCTTCATCTTCAGGGACTCCAATGACGTACATTAGTCTGCCTGTGATTGCCCTGAAGCTCAATGAGGGCACTATCCCTTTTTATTTCAGTCTTTCTGCTTCTATGTTTCAAGTTGAATCATAACTATTGTTATTCTTTCACACTCACTAATCTGTGGATCCTTTTTGAAATCATACCTGACTCTCCTTAACATACTTGTGCTTTCTTCTACCTCCTTGAAAACCTGTTATATATTTATAATTTTTTAAATATCCCTGTCAGCTGTTTTTTTATCTGTGTCATTTCTTGATATCCTCATTGTAAACATATTTGTCTCTCTATTTGCATGCCTGGTATTTTTTGATTAGATGCCAGATATTATAAATTTTACCTTGTTGGCTGCTGAACATTTTTTGTATTTCTTTAATTGTTCTTGAGCTTTGTTATGGAATGCAATTAAGTTATGTGGAAACCGTTTGATTTTTCAAGACTTTCTTTTAAGACTTGTCAGGATAAACCACAACAGCTTTTATTCCAGGGCTAATTTTGCTTCACTACTGAGGCAGTGACTTTTATTTACTCTACTTAAAGCCCTGTGTACTAAAAAAGATTTTTTTCACTCTGACTGATGGGAACATAAAAAACTCCTGGGCTTGTGTGATCTCCAAGGATTGATCCACTTGTTTTTTTCTAGTGCTTCTTTCTCAACCCTTGGATGGTCAGTAATCTTTACCCAGCACCTGCTGATCAGTACTCAGCTGAAGACCCTGCAGATCTCAGCGTTCTCACCTCTCTATGCAGCTCTTCCAATTCTCTGCCTATGTTCTCCTTGAATTTTCTACTCAGGAATACTTCTGGCCTCTATTTGGGTTTTTCCTCCCCACATGGCAGTCTGTAAGCTCTCTTCAGGCATTAACTTTGGTCCCTGTAGTGCTCACTTTGTTTTCCTTCTCTCAAGGATCATTGTCCGGCCTGTTGTCTAATCTCTGAAAATTTTTGATATATTTTGACTGTTTTAATATTTAATTATACTGGAAGATTAAATCTTGTCCTTGTTACCCATCATGGCCAGTAACTGAAGTCCAATCAAGTCTGACTCCACTATACAAGGATGTTAACTATAAATCACATTAAAATGCCTGAACTGATGTATATTGGCCATTTTTCTTTCTTCTTTTGAGAAGCTTCTGTACATGTCTTTTACCCACTTTTCAATAGGGTTTTTTTTTTTTTGTCTTGATGATTTGCTTGAGTTCTTTGTAAATTCTGTATGTAAGCCCTTTATCAGATGTGTAGCTTGCAAATATTTTCTCCCATTCTGTAGGTTATCTATTTGTTCTGTTGATTGTTTCCTTAGCTGTGCAGATTTTTAGTTTAATCAAATCCCACATATTAATTTTTGTTGTTGCTTAACATCACTAATCATCAGGGAAAGGCAAATTAAAACTACAACGAGATATCACCTTACCCCAGTTAGAAGTGCTCTTATTGAAAAGTCCAGGGAGGAGGAAAAAATGGTGGATTAGTGATGACCTCCTGGCTCTCTGCTCCCAGAGTAGGAGATGAAGAACGCAAACAGCTACACACGAGTGGATTGCTCTCCCACAAGAACATGGTGAATCTGCAGAGAAGCAGCGTGGGACAAGGAGCTCTGGGGGGGGAAAAAAAAAAAGGTGAACTGGAGAAGCGACCATAAAGTCTGGAGAGCGTGAGATATGCGATACGGAATAGAGCGCCGGACGGCCATGCCCACCGACCGGCCAGGGCAGTATGCTCTGACCCACAGGAGGACGACTCTTCCTCCACCGACCTCCACACCCACTCTGGCAGGGAAGCGCCTGAAGTCAGTGCAAACTTGTGGCACAGGATGCCAAGCTACGGGAAGAGACAATAGCGGGAAACATTTTGAACTCTCTAGTGCCCTGTGCTAGGTCCGCACTGGGAGGGGGAGACACTGGTCTCAGTGGACACTTCCTGGGTCTGCAAAAGGGAGTTTGGAGACAGACACCTCGCCTCTGGCAGTCACCGGGACCAGAACAAAGGAGGTGAATGACAAAAGGGAGCCTCTACCCCTGGAAACCACCGAAGATTCGAAGATTCGGCTGGTGCAGAGACGGAGAGGGCAGGACCCTCTACTGGACTGACGCGAGACTGAGGGGTCAGGGAAGCAGTGGGGACAGCCTGTCAAACCCAGCACTTGCTGCCCCCCCAGCAGTCGCCTACAGTGCTGGCGCTCTGTGGGTGGGCAGCATTTTGGGGGTCCATAGCCTAGAAACGCTGTGGCCCGGTGCAGTTCTCGGCACCACCCCTTCCCCAGCCCAGCAGGGCCAGCTCAGTCAACGCCCTGCCCCTGCCAGATAGAGCAGGCCCCGCCCTTGAAGGAGGGGAGTAAGGAGAGAAGCCGCTTTCTGAACATTCCTCCCCAGCCCGGCCACTTGCCTTTTCCCACTGACAGGACAGGCCCCGCCCCTGGAAGTGAGGCATGAGGAGAGAGGCCGCTGTCCTTGCTGGGACGCTGGCGCCTCAGGCGGCGCCCCTCCCCCCCGGCCGGCTGCCAGTATTTCCCGCCCACGGGAAAGCCCCGCCCACGGGGGGAAGCCCCGCCCTTGGAGGTGCAGAGTGATGAGAGAGCAAGAACAAAGACCCTATGATTCTCTCAATAGATGTAAAAAAACCATTTGAAAAAGTCCAGCACACCTTTATGATAAAAACTCTTAACAAAATAGGCATAGATGCGACATACTTTAAAATTATTAAGGCTATATATGATAAACCCACAGCCAATATCATACTGAATGGGAAAAAATTGAAACCACTTAGAACTGGAACCAGACAAGGTTGTCCACTATCTCCACTTCTATTCAACATTGTGCTGAAAGTCCTTGCCAGAGCTTTTAGACAAGAGAGAGGTATTAAGGGCATCCAAATGGGGGCAGAAGAGATCAAACTCTCACTCTTTGCTGATGATATGATATCTAGAAAACCCCAAGGATTCAACCAAGAGACTTCTGGAATTGATAAATGAATTCTGTAAAGTATCAGGATACAAAATCAATACACACAAATCAGAGGCATTCATATACGCCAATAACAGTCAAGCCAAAAATCAAACTAAAAATGCAGTACCATTTACAATAGCCTCAAAGAAAATTAAATATATTAAATATTTAGGAATATTTAATATTTAACAAAAGATGTGACAGACATATACAGGGGGAACTATGAAACACTAAGAAAAGAAATTATAGAAGATGCAAACAGATGGAAAAATCTACCTTGCTCATGGATTGGCAGAATCAACATGGTTAAAATGTCCATACTACCTAAAGTGATCTACAGAATTAATGCAATCCCTATCAAAGTACCATCATCATTATTTACAGATCTAGAAAAAAATAATTCTACACTTTGTATGGAACCAGAGAAGGCCTCGTACAGTCAAAGCAATCTTAAGCAAAAAGAACAAACTGGGAAGTATCAGTCTACAGGACTTCAAGCTGTACTACAAGGCTATAGTAACTAAAACAGCATGATACTGGCACAAGAACAGAGATATAGACCATTGGAACAGGACTGAGAATCCAGAGATGAAAACATTCATATTTTATCATTTAATCTTTGACAAAGCAGACAAAACTATACACTGGGGAAAATAATCTCTTTTCAATAAATGGTGCTGGGAAAATTGAATAACTACATGCAGAAGATTGAAACTGGATCCCCACCTCTCACCTCTTACAAAAATCAATGCATGATAGATAACAGACTTAAACCTAAGACATGAAACCTTAGGAATCTAGAAGAAAATGTAGGGAAGACTCTTTCAGATATTGGCGTAGGCAAAGAATTTATGATGAAGACCCCCAGAGTGATCACAGCAGCAAAAAAAATAAATAAATGAGCCCTGATCAAATTAAAAAGCTTCTGCACAGCCAAAGAAACTATCATTAGAGTGAATAGACAGCCTACAGAATGGGAGAAAATATTTGCTTTCTACACATCCAATAAAGGGCTGATAATAAGAATCTATCTAGAACTCAAAAAAATCAACAAGAAAAAATCAAACACCCCCATCAATAAATGGGCAAAGGACATGAACAGAAACTTTTCAAAAGAAGACAGAATAATGGTCAGCGAACATATAAAAAAATGCTCAACATCCCTAATCATTAGGGAAATGCAAATCAAAACCACAATGAGATATCACCTAACCCCAACGAGATTGGCCTTTACCAAAAAATCCCAAAACAACAATGCTGGCAAGGATGTGGAGAGATAGGAACACTCTTACACTGCTGGTGGGACTGAAAATTAGTACAACTTCTGTGCAAAAGAATATGGAGATACCTCAAAGAGCTAAAAATAGAAATATCATTTGAACCAGTAATAGCACTTTTAGTCATCTACCCAAAGGAACAAAAGACATTCTATAATAAAGACATCTGTACTCGAATGTTTATGGAAGCACAATTCACTATTGCAAGGATGTGGAAACAACCCAAGTGCCCGTCAATCCATGAGTGGATTAATAAAAGATGGTGTATGTATACAATGGAATACTAAATTTCAAAACACAATGGTGATCTAGCACCTCTTACATTATACTGGATATAGCTTGAGCCTATCCTCTGAAGTGAGGTATTACAAGAATGGAAGAATAAGCACCACATGTACTCACCATCAAATTGGCACTAATTGATCAACACTAAGGTGCTCACATGGGAGTATTATTCATTAGGGGTTGGGGGTTTGGGGGTGGGTAAACTCACAACTAATGGATGAAGTGAGCATTGTAGCAGGGAAAGGGCACCCTCAAATCATGGCTTGTGTGTGGCAAAGTCATAACATGTAACCAAAATGTTTATACCTCCATAATATCCTGAAATAAAAAGAAAAGTCCCAAAACAACAGATGCTGGCATAGATCCAGAGAGGAATGCTTCTACACTGTTGGTGGGACTGCAAATTAGAAAAACCCTTATGGAAAACAGTTTGGAGATTCCTCAAAGAACAAAAAGCAGACCTGCCATTCAATCTAGCAATCCCACTATTGGGTATCTACCCAAAGGAAAAGAAGACTTTTCATCAAAAAGACACCTGCACTCAAATGTTCATTGCAGCACAATCCACAATTGCAAAGTTGTGGAATCAACCCAAGTGCCCATCAATTTATGGGTGGATTAATGAAATGTGGTATATGTATACCATGGAGTATTACTGAGTCATTAAAAATAATGAATTAATCCCTTTTGCAATAATCTGGATAGAAATGTAGACCATTCTCCTAAGTGAAGTATCTCAAGAATGGAGAAGTAAATACGACATGTACTCACTATTAAACTGGAACTAAGTGATGAGCACACATGTGCACAGAGTGAAGTAAAACACGAGGGGGGAGGTAGGAGGAGGGGAGGGGAAAAAAAGCTGCCTAATGGGTACAGTGAACACTATTTGGGTGATGGGCACATCTATAGCTTGGACTCAAGCATTACAAAAGCAATCCATGTAACCTAAAACATTTGTAACTCCTTAATATTTTCAAATAAAAAATAAAAGGTAATAAAAATAATAATAAAATAAATGCCTGAACTACCTGAACCTCAATGTATTCCAAATTCAGCTTTCAATGGCTGGATCTCAGTATGCTCATGGCCACTCCAAGACCACACTGACAAAGTGCAACATGAGAGAAGTCAAAGTGGAAATAATGTCCTTCGGTACTCTCCTGTGACGGCATCCAGGGGATTTTCTTTCCATTTTTCAACCATCATCTTTTACTTCTCTATATGATGGATATAAACCTGGAATTTTAAAGCTAAAGCAAATCTTCTAATGGGTTAACAGAACAAAGAATTTCTACACATAAGTTATAAAAATCATTTTATTCACAAACAAGAAAAGAAGAGTGACCTGTACTCACTTGCCTTTGTGCTCTATCCCTATTACACTCCCACCTACTGGTCTGGTTTTCAGGTCTATCAGCTGAGACTATATTGACCCTTACAGTATAAGAGAATAAAATTCTCTTATGAATTTTCCTTAAAACAGGGTTTTCCTTTATTTTTTTCATTTCCTTTCACACTTAGAAGTTTACAGCCCCAGCACAATGTATTCAATAGCAAGCAATCAATTGAAAGTGAATTGAAATGAAGATATATACCCACCAACCCCAGGCATCCTTATCTTTAAAGTCCTTCAAGGAGGTCAGTGAAAAGCACTATTACAATAAACTCTTTGCATCTTCCGGCTATAAAAGGAAGACCTGTGTGACTTCTTGTGTGTATTCCTAAAGAGGGGAGGAAGACAGCATATCTGGGTCTTAGAGGTAAGAGATAATAGAGCCAGAGCTTACATAGCTCTTTTGGACCTGAAGAAGCATTTAAGAACTAAAATAGGTGAGTATGAATTGCTACAATCTTAGGAAATCAAGTATGGACCACCTTTGACCACACCTTGCAGTGAGAAAATAGGCACATCTACTCTGAAGAACAACTGGTCCCTGGGAGGGGAACCTGACTGGTGGGGCAGCCACACAGCCATGGGCAAGCACCACCTGTCTCTCTGGAGAGCACACCAGGCTTTGAAGCTTTCCTCTGTTCCAGGGAGGAGCAAGGTATTCTACATGGTCTTAGTAAGACTCTGGGGTCCCTGAAAAAAAGAGAAGACCCTCCAAAATGTGATGCTGAATTTCCTGCTGCTGGAAGATGTGACCAGGTCTCCTAATGTAGAAATAATCCTACTTTTGTGAAAAGTTCAATTGCTCATGCTGGTACCATTTTTAAATTAAAATTATCAATAGGATCTACCCAAGATATTATCTCAATAATTTTTTTAATTTGGAGCTTCATGAAGACAAAAAATTTTTATTCCAAAATCCACAGATGAAGAAAAATGTAGTATGCATTTTTATATGCATGTGATTTATCCATAAAAGATATTATATATAAATTATAGGCCATAATTAAGAACAGTATATATTAAAATTATCATAACACCATCCTGCCCTTCCTTACTAAAGAACTGGTGAAATCCCTTGGGCAGTATAAATTAAGCTTTAATCGAGCATAGATTATTCCTTCGTTTGGTTTGAGAACATCTATTGGGTGCTTACTCTGTGTCAGGTACAGTACTTAATGGCTTTATTACAGAGCTGAATAAGGTTTAGTCTCTCTCCCCATGAAGTCTCCTCTTCTTCCATTTAAATAATTAATGCATGTAAAATATTTAGATATGCTTGGCTCATATAAGTGCTTAAGTATCTGTAGGCATTAACAGTGGTAGCAGTCATAGTCATAACAGCAATAATGACAGTAGCTGTACTGCATTGCTCAAGTTCAATTACTATTCTCTTCTCTGCTCCTTTTGACCAAGCTGACTGCACTCGGATTGGTCTCTCCCATTAGCCAGGCCTCAAAGCAGTATCTGCAGATTTTTTCAATACTCACCTAAAATTAATCAAAGCTTCTTTTAACTTTGATTATTTATTAAAGTTTGCCTTAAGATTTGTTCCTTCTGAAACATGCTGCAAAATATCTACTTCTAATTACTCTTTACCCTAGAAATGGCTTCTTTTTATGTATTCAGATCTCAATTACTCAGCTTCATGATGTTATCCAAATTTTTTCTCATGTTCATATTCAATGATAGACAATTATTTTCTGTTACTTTTGGTAAAAATAATAATAATAATAATAACTAATCTGGTCTGAGGTGAAAAAAATCCCTGAATTTCCCTCCTGAGGGGAAAAATTATAATAAAACATACTCCAATAGATTGGAGAAGCTCAAGGATACTTCAGTATTTAGGCAGTATTAGTACTTTTGCTATCTTTTCTTCCTAACACTGAAAATCAGAGCTCCAAGGCTTTCCTGATAACTAGGTGAATGTCTACAACAGCAGATCTTCTCTTTCTCTTCTTCCAGCTCTTTCTTATTTTCTACTACATCCCTTGACTCTTGTGGAATTATGAGCTAAAGAAAAACGTAACATTTTCTTGACAGAGTTTTTATTTGTAGTTTTTCACTGCTATTCTGAGGAGTAGGGCAGCACAAACTCAGTTGCACTCCAGTACTTTGGAACCTCCACACTGAAACTGGCCAAGTGTTCTGTTGCATAAAGGAGCTAGATGGTATCCAATATTTTTAAAGATCATTTTTATCTCATGCCTACTGTTTCATAGAGAAGCCTAAATACAATGTTTTTAAAAAGATAAATAGAAAGCCTTTCTCAAAATCCCTTAGCAAGTTAAAACATTATTGTTATTCAGAGACTGAAAATATTATCTTAGGGTTAATTCAGCAAAAATACAGCTATCCCTTACCATTTAAATCTGCATGCTCCTGAATTTGAATCGAGTGATGTTGGATTGTGAAAAAGATTATATTTCTCCTTATTTTTACATTATGAGTTTCAGAGAGCCAGAAACGAAAAAGTGAGGCATCCTTTCCTCCAAACAACCTTATCTTAAAAACAATATCTAAAACTACTGAACTCTGAAATTGGACAGCAAGGGATGTCTTTATCTCTATGGGGTGAGAAATCAGGAGAAAATTTACCTAAGTTTTCTTCAAACTCTGTGATTTTCTAACATTATGCTCAAATGCTAATATTAAAATTAAGGTTATAAATTATACCACAGCATGACCATTTGCCAAATGTAATATTTTTACTTAACAGGAGGGTAGATTTCAAGTTTCCTTTCAATCATATTTTCCCATGGGCATTAAAATACATGTCTTGATTTACATAACTTTCCAAAAGCATCCGTGGGTACAATGGGGTAAATCTGCCTGCTGTCAGAGTTGATAAGGAAATACACAGCCCCAAGAATGTGCAAGTCTACTGATTAGGTGGAACATACAGCCTGCAGGTACAAGGTGTCATTGCACACCCAGGCAGTGCTATTTTCTTTGTCTCATCACCAGCTGGCAAATGATGTTTGAACAACTGACAAGAGAGATGAGCTGCAGGTGCTCTAGAAAAAGAAATCCATCTTTGCCTTTTTCAGAGAGAAACTGTTAAGGAAGAATCCCTCTCAAATGATGAGATAGGTATAACACAATGGAAATTAAGGAACATTTTGTCAAGAAAACAAAATCTGCCTTTCCTACCATAATGGCCTTTGCATACATTCCCCTGCCCCACTTGCATCCTCACGCATGTTACTATCAGAGTGGTCTCAAAGGAACACTGGTTTGTACATATCCTTTCCTAGAGAAGAAAGCTTCATGCAGACTTGGCCTCCCAGTTCTCAGCCAAGGCACTGGCTGTGATTTTGGTCTCGTGCCTACTCCTCGTTCTCTCAGTTTCCTACATCTCACTTACCAAACACTATCTCTCCTCTCTCCCACTCCCCCTGCCAACCCAGGACACCAAGTTTTTGACCCCCACCTTTTCACAAGGATCTACAATCCCTTGCCACTACTCTTCTTTACTATCCCTAACTCTTTGTCCTCATTTCTGTTCTTGTCCAGTTTAGATTACATCCCTTGATCCTCTCTATTCTGTTGCACTAACTTGGCACAGCTCAACCTCTGGTTAAAGCCAACTCTCCATCTAGGCTGTGTTTGCTCCAGGGCAGCAGACACATTGCAGAACAACACAGAATCCTGCTGATTGGTCTCACCACAAATGTGAGCCCTGCTGAGACTGGATGGAACACCAAGTAGGCTTTTGGTAATCATGCTATCAGTCCAGTCACTTTTCCACTCTCTGGAAATGACAATTAAATACCTTCGTGTGTTAATACTTCCTAGATCTCCTCCCCAAGCCTTACTCTCAGATGATAACCATGTTTTCTATTTCACCAAGAAAACGAATGATCAAAAGAGAAATTTCACAAGTTCCCTACAACCACATACCCACCACCATGATTTATATCTCCTGTGCAGTCCCTGCTTGTCCCATAGGTAAACAGTAGTCCATTTGACGATCGAATGCCAGCTACCATATCTGTGCAATGGGTTTAAAACATCACTTCTCACATAATTGAGACTATCACTCCAACGATTCTAGTCTCCTCTCCCTGGTGTCCAGTTTCTGCTTCTCTATTGCATTATTATCATCATTAGACAGATATACTGTTATTTTTTCATATCTTAGAATTTAGATTACACACAAACACAAATGCACTTTTGACTTTTTTCCCCCTGTGGCTACCACTCCTCTTCTTTATTCCCATTTAACCCAAAATTTCTTGAAAGAGTAGTATTTATTGACTTCTCCACTTCCTATCTTCTCATTCTCTGTTGGATCCACTCCAATTAAAGTATCATTATACTACTCCACAAATCAGTATTTACCAAGTCATCAAGGATCTCCACATTGTCCAATCAATTAATCAAGAGATTATATTAATCATATTAATCTCTCAGACAGTTCCCAAATTTATAAATTCAGTCTGGATTTCCTCACTTTCAAATGCATATGCACCAAACCATATTTGCCATGTTTACTTGGATAACTGAGAAGGAACTCATGCTCTATAGGTAAAAATCTGAACTACCGATTGCACAGTGCCACACCCCAGCCCCCTCCCAAAATATCCTACTTTTTAAAGACTCTTCTCCATCAGCATAAATGAAAATTCCATTTACAGATGTTCAGGCCAGAACATTGGAGTCCTTCACTTCTCTCTTCCTTTTCTACATTACATCTAATCCATCCATAAATCATGTCTTCACTATCGTCAATATATATTTCCTTCTCACAACCTCCACTGCTAACAACCCGGTCTGACCCACCAATTGTTTCTTACCAAGATTAGTACAATGACCTCCTACCTAGTACTTCTGCTTCCTTTCTCATCTTCCTATAGTACATTTCATAAAGAAGCCAAATACTTACTAGTTAGCTAGCTAGCTATATATTTAAATCTAAGTTAGGTAGTATCGATTCTCTGCTCAAACCCTTCAAAAGCTTTCCAGCTTCATCAGTATTAAACTCCATGGTCTTACCATAACCTATGAAGTCTTATATTCTGTTCTCTCATTACTTCTTTGGCCTCCTATAAAACCACTCCCTTCCTCATGCATACTGGCCTTCTTATTCTTCCTCAAATAACCGTTGCATCCCTTTGCCTAAGGGCATTAGTACCTGAGGGCTTCTTTACCTAGTACATCTCTCCCTAGCCATCCACATAGTCTCCTCCCTCTCCTTCCTCCAGGCCTTGGCTCAAATGTCACTCTATCCTGTGGCCTTCCCTGATCACCCTATACAAAATGGCAACACACCCCCTCCGGCCTGCTCCCTGGAACTCCCAGTTCCCAGTTGGTCCCGTTTATCCTGTTTAATTGTTCTTCCAAGTCATTATATGTATGTAGAGAGAGAGAGAGAGAGAGGGAGAAGAGAGAGAGAGAGGTTAGTTTTTCTCTGCTATATTCGTTATCTAGATCTGCATAACAAATTATGACAAAATTTAGCAGTTTAAAAACCAAACATTTATTTTCTTGTGGTTTCAATGGGGTAGGAATCCAGGTGTTGCTCTGGTGCCCCTGACTCAGGGGTTCTCACAGGCTGCAGTCAAGGTAACAGCCAGGGCTACAGTCACCTTGGGGCTTACCTGGGGAGGAGCCACTTGTGAGCTCACTCACATGACTGCTGGCTGACCTCAGGTTCTCACTGGCCGGTTTTGTGCCCCACAGGCCTTTCTGTAGGGCAGCTCGCCCCATAGCAGCTGACTTCCCTCTCAGTGAGCAAGGAAGAGACAACAGATAGCAAGTAAGACAGAAGTCACAGGCTTTTGGTCACCTAATCTCTAAAGTGGCATCCCATCATTTTTGCCATATTCTATCATTAGAAGCAAATCACTAAGTCCAGCCCCTACTCCAGTAGGAGGAAATTACTCAAGCACCTAAGTTCCAGGAGGTAGGGATCACTGGGGCCATCCTACAGGCTGTCTACCACATCCGACTACTAGAATATAAGTGTCACGGAGACAGAGACTTCACTGTGTTCACTGCCATAGCCCAGAGCATAGGACAATGCCTGACTACAGAGAAATCACTGAGTATTTATCATTGAGATAACTTATTTCTATCCCACTGCTCTCTTGTATAGGCTCTGTTCCCACTAAAATGGGATGTTGTTTTCTGTGGAGTACTAGATTTTGTTTTTTATACATAATTAGACCCTTAATGAGAGTTTTCTCCTTTCAATCCTGACATGTTAAGGCCCTTCCCTTCCTTCAGAGCTCAGGTCAGTGGGTACCATTGCCACCCACACCTCCCCAATGCCTTTACTACTCTCTCTAGCTTCTGTGAACTCATGCAGTACCTGTACCATCTAGCCTCATGGTTACCTTTGTTTATGTCTTATCTCCTTCATACCATGAACTTCTTAAAATCAAGTACCATGTGTTTGACCATCCAACGTAAGTTCAACCAAGGTTAGAGCAGTGGCTGTTTATAAATAGCAGTCATAGATTAACTGGCAGAGTCCTTGCATACTGTAGGCACTCAGAACACATTAGTGGCAAAATAAAGTTAGTGGTTTCACTCATTTGTTGTTCATAGTTCTTTATAAATTTCCAGCAAATATTTGCTAACTGAATTCAAGCCCTGGAATCATTTATAACCAATGAATGGCATGGCATGAGTCCCTGTTTTCCTTTTGATTCCCAGATTTGCATTGGCTCAATGTCATGAAGACCCTAAGCCTAGTTCTAAAATAGAACTACCACTGCATACATCTTCTTTCAAGTGGAAAAGTGGTCAGAGACAAAGCAGGAAATACAGGAGGCAAGGAAGATACAGACTAGAAATAAACTGAATTTTGGTCAATACAGAACCTTGAGACTAAGTTTTCCCAACTACAAAAATGATGAGGTTGGCAGGGCTGGAAAGTATAGAACAGCAGTAAATTTCCCTTTGTTCTGAATTCTAAAGTCTCCAAAGGTGGGCTTATTTGGAGTGTCTTCTACTCAAAGCAACTGAAATTGGATGCACATTAGTCTTTGAATTTCATCTGAAAATTCTTAGACACAACAGCAAGCAGGGCCCAAGCTAGACTAATCCAGGCAGCTCATTAACTACATCTATAGCAAAAAATTGCCCAATGCTTCGTGTTTCTACTCAGTATTGATTTATGTACAGAGAGAGTAATCCAAGCTCTGGATTACCCCTTAGAACACAGAATTCAAGACTGCTCATAGAAGACAGAAAACAGGTATTATTTTCCTAATTCCACAAGATTTGCTAGAAGACAGCAGTCGTAAGTAGGTGCTTGTGATGACATGGCAACAATTTGTATTAAATCAAGCCAAGGATTTTATGAAGATATAATATCAAGTTCTATCACAGCTGCCATATTGTCATGGTGACCTAAACATTGCCAAAATTCATCAAAAATTACCAACATACTATATTCACCTGGCCCAACTATATATTCAGTTGGCCCAACTATACTAGTTCAACAAAGTTGCTGCCCCCCACCTCTAGGGCCCAATAAGTCTTCTTTGCCTGACTTGGCAGAGAAGAGCAAACACATTACACCCAGACTGTGGTCATCTCAGAGGTTGATGTGAATCCAAATTTGCAATCCATCTAGCCTAGTGCATGTGCCTCAGAGGATGGCAGAGAAGGCAGAATTGGAGTCTGTTTTACTGCCTCACTGGATGCAAGCAGATTAACTTCTAGGGAGAAAGTTTTCAGGCTATTTCAAACATTCACATTGTAGTAAACATGTAAAACTAGGCTCTGAATCAAACTAGCGTTAAACAGACTTTTGGATGTGGTAATAGTTTCTCTTAGAAGTCAAACAACTGAATCTTGCACCTAAATTAAGCATATAGCATTTTAGTATATTGATGTTTCAAAGGTCAATAGGCAGTCCCATATGGTGCCTTGGGGTGTGTGTGTGTGTGTGTGTGTGTGCGTTCATGCGTGTGCACATATGCACAGGCACGCATGCCTTAAAACAGCAAACTACACTTGCATCCTGGGACCCATCTGCTCCAACAGCAGTGAACAGTCTACAGAGGCTTAAAACATATGGATGGCAGAGTTGATGTGACTTAAGGGCAAAGCATTTGCCCAGAGTTCTGCACACTTTGATCAACACATTTCAGAGCTTGCTTCACTGTTCTCATCATCATTTACTCCAGGTGGCAGGGGTCCACCCAGATCGTTCCTGCTGGCGAGTCACAGAGGGAAATTCTTATGCAAATATTTATGGGATTCCATCGCTTTTCTGCCACATGCTATCCATTTTACTGGGATGTTCTACTTGTTTGTTTGTTTGTTTGCTTTCTCGGTGCCTAGACTAGTGAAAATATATTCCGAGGTTTTATTTTAGTTTTTGTTTTCTGAAGAACTGCCTACACCCTAGTGAGAGCAGCAGTCATCACAGAGAATAGGCTAATGATCCAAACTTCATCCAAATGTGCTGGAATCCTTGTCCAACACCAAAGAAGCTCATATGCACCGCTGAACTCAAGGCTGTAGTCTGCACAGTTTGGGAAGGTATGTGACGGCAGTCATATGGGAAAATATTGCCTTGAGAAGGAAGCATGGTGAGTTTTTCTTCCTCTTGTCCTCATTTTGCGTGGCCTTTTTTTTATTTCTTTGAATACCACTTCAGCTGGCTTCATGTTGCAACCTAGACAGTCTTCCTCATAATGACTGTTCCTACTTGTTAGAGTATGGTCATTTATTAAGCCAATAAGAATTAGCTCTTCAAAGCACTAATTACTGTTTATAGAAAACTTCAAAAGAGAGATAACTCAATAAAGTTGTCCTTAATTGTGAAATTTAGAACCTGTAAGATCTACGTGAAGAAGAGAATTCAGGGTGGCAAAGCAGTCTCAGCACTCTTTATCTTATACCACATCTCTCCACAGAGAAGAAATACTATGTTTATGATACATTGTCTTCTTATACATTAAATAAAATATATTTCTGCAATCATTTGGGAAATGGTTAGACTCCTGAAAAGTAACATTTAGTAGTAGTGATAAAATAATTTCCAGAAATAATTAGTGGCATAAAAATAGACTATTACCAAAATTATTTTATTGTTAATTGGTTATTGGGAATGAAACTAATTCCTATGTTTGATCACTTAAGGAAAAAACAAAATCACCTTGACTGAATGTTAAACAGACTTGAAGAGATCCATGCCAACGTGACCTTGTCCAGTTGGGTTGTTCCAGCCAGACTAAACTATCCAAATGACAGCTAGAGTGCTCCAGGAGAAAGAATGAGCCTGGGGTAAAAAGCCTATTAGTTTCTGTCTTATATTAATAGTAGCACGCATACACACAGCTGACTCATGATTCATGTAAATGCATGCACTGTGATACATTACTAAAGTGACTGATATGACGAAATTCAGAAAAATTCAGAATTAATACCCGAGCAATCATTCCAGATTGAAGAGACAGTGAAAGATTCTTCCAATGGGAAGAACTGCATCAACATGCTATAAGCATCTTTGAAACAGATATAAGTTAAGACCCCAGGTGCATCACAAATATCATTTATTTGCTCTTATAACAGAATAGGCCTTGGCTACAGGAGTGAAAATATCCTAGGAAAACCTTTCTTGCCCAGGGTTATGATTTATAATGTAATGATTGCACCATGAGGGTAAGGATGTTGTCTTTTTCCTTTCTCCCCAATCTTTT
>CM052438.1:115921104-115941407 GCA_028533085.1 Varecia variegata
ACACCTACATGTAGATCCCATTAGTATCAACCCCATTTTACAGATGAAGAAACTAAGGCACAGAGCAGTGAAGAACACTGCCCAAGGTCAGACACTCTTAAGTAATGAAGATAATTTGACTTCATGTCTGACGCTCATTATTTTAACCACTTCTTTATTCTGCCTCCAAAATATTGCCACCCAGTTAAAATCCTCCATCATATCACTCTGTTTTCAATTTCTTGATAGTACCTATCACTGCCTGATACTTTTCATGTCTATTCATTTATTTGCTTATCTATATATTTATTTATGTACTTTTTCAAATTATTATCTATCTCCTTTCCCTAAATGGTAAGTTCTCTGAGAGCAAGGTGCACTTTCACTTTGCTTACTGCAGAAGATCTGGCCTCTGGGGTAGTGTCTGGCATCAAGGAAGCACCCACCAAACATTTGCTGAAGAATTAATTAGCGACCTAACAGGCGTGTGCCTGCCTGGTTGTCAGCTCCAGCCTCCAGGGTATGGAATTGAATCTGGCTGCTCACCGCAGCGGGTGCAGAGACCTTCTCCATTAGTTCACCTACAGGGGATCAAGCCTGATGATTCACCCTGATCCAGCTGAGATTGACATCAAATGACAATTTATTAATTCACTGTGAAGAATGTTCCTGTCAGCCGGAAAGCATTTTCACCACCTGTGAGGGAAGCCCCAGTGGGAAACCAAATGAAGATCATAAGGTTTGTCAGC
Source organism: Varecia variegata (assembly GCA_028533085.1). Classification (NCBI taxonomy): domain Eukaryota; kingdom Metazoa; phylum Chordata; class Mammalia; order Primates; family Lemuridae; genus Varecia; species Varecia variegata. Next base: position 115,921,833 of record CM052438.1, read on the forward strand.
AAATGTGAAATCGAAGCAAAGGGAATTTGAAGACTTCATGAGATATTTTAATGAAACAAAGGCAGCTTCATGAATGGCCCTTCCCACTGCCAGGTAATTCTTACCAATAGGCAGGGTGGTCTACTCAATACGCACTGGTACCCTTTCACAAGGACTGTGCATTCTCACTCTCCAGCTCTCTAGGAAGCTTTATTCCCCAGCTGCTCTCGAGACTCCTTTGTATTTGTCTTTTACAGTTTCTTTGGATCTGGAAAAGGAACTCACTTCAAATGCCATCTCTGGGAGGCACCACCCTAGCCCTACATGGGTCCTTGTGCTAGATTTTTTGTCTGTTGACCTCTTGTGGATTCAGTTCCCAAATGACTCCATTCTAAGCCTCAAGATATAATCCAGTTGGCCCAGACTAGCTTATAGATTGTTATTTTGTGGTCAGTTTTCTCTATCAGGTCTAATTATTGTCGTGGGGTCAGAGTGTAGAGGGAGACGAGGAGTCGTGCAAACAAGCCAGCTGAGGGGAGCGAGGCAGTTTCTCTCAGAAAAGGATATGTGCAGAGAAGCAATGATCACCGTATCTAGGGTACAACCAAATAGGTCTTCTCATTCTCACATTGTCCATTGAGTTTCTATTGTTCACTTCCAAATAAAATACTGTCTTTAAATTTATTGTAACAGTGTGCCTAATGTTTATAACCACATTTATAGTGACAGTACAGCATAGTGAATACGAGGATATACCATGAAATAACACAGCCTATGTTTGTTTCCAAACCCAACATTTACTCTATTAGCTTTGCTTAGTCTCAATTCCTTCATAATTGTAGCACCTACCTCATGAGCATTGCCATGAATGTAAATGAAATAATACTCATAAAATCCTTAGCACAATGCCTCGCACATATCAAACACATGTAAAATATTATATATAATAACAATAGTTATTATTTAAGCAATGAAAGAAGGCTTTGGCTGTGTCTATGCAGTACAAATGTTTCCAAATCCACTGAGGAGTATAAAATATATCTTATCTTTTGAAAGAAAAATTAGTTCTAAAGAGGATCTTATAGATCATTTAAATAAGGCCAGAGTAGAACCTCCTTGTATCTGTCTCCTACACAATGAGAGGCTTTGTCCATACTGCTGGCCAAGTACGTTGTTAGCACACCAAGTGCCTGGACCATAACTTGCCAAGGTTAATTCAGAATCCCTCAGGAAATAAATAAAAACAAAATGTCCATAATCAACTATGATTAGAAAACATCTCATACATTTTGGAAAGTCACGATGACCTTTAACATATTAAGGGTAGTAAGTAACCTTTCATTAAAGACTCAGATTGCATTTGCTTTATTTACCTGTCTTATTTGACAACAAACATGAACCCTCCTATGCAAACCTATTTTTTTTCATTTTATGTCTATTGTCTCACAAATATTAATATAATACTTAGAGAATATTTTTAAAATAAACATTCCCCTAGGGAATATTCTCCTTTCCACTTTGAAATACATACAGAAACTTAAAAAGGCCTCCAAAGATCCCCTGACAAACGCAGTGATTTCTGACTTACAAATCTTGCCTTCAACCACAAAGTTATTGCCATGATAGTAAGAATTATGACACCTCAACCCCCAAAAAGATTCCCCTACAACAGTCACTGGAACCTGTGAATATGTTAGCTTACTTGGCAAAGGAACTTCGCTGATTAAGGGCAAGGACTTTGAGAAGGGGATATTATCCTAGATTATTTAGGGGGACCCTATCTAATCACATGAAACCTTACACGTGAACAATCTCTCACAGTTGGGCTAGATGATCGGAGAGATGCCTCGTGAAAAGGACTTGGCCTGCTGCGTTGGCCTTGATGATGGAAGAAGCGGCCATGTGCCAAGGAATGCAGCAACTTTTAGAAGCTGGAAACATCCCACTGCTTACAGCCAGCAAGAACACCAAGATCTAGATCCTACAACCGCAGAGCACTACATTCTGCCAACAACAGGAATGCACAAAGAAACAGATCCTCCTCCAGAGCCTATAGAAACGAATGCAGCCCGAAGACCCCTTAATTTTAGCCCAGTGAGACCCATATCAAACTTCTAACCTACAGAACTGTAAGATGACAAAATTGTCTTGTTTTAAGCATCTAAGTTTGCAATAACTTGTTAGAGGAAAAATGGGCAATGAGTATAATCATCTTCACAAATAACATCTTTGAGCACTTAATATGCACCTGACTCTATGCACTTGGCATGTGCATGTATCAATCCATCCAGTCCTCATAACTACCCTAAGGAGTAGATGGTATTAACATCCCCATTTGTATAGTGGAAACTATGAGGCACTGGGAGATTAAGAAACTTGCCCAGGGTCATACAGCTATTAAGTGGTGGGGATGGAATTCAAATGCAGGTTGAGTGCCTCTAGACTGCAGGCACTGATTCTCAAGAAACACCAACCAGCTCTGTGAAGGTCACATTCTACAAAATAAGTAATAGTCTAGTCTTCTTCTAATACAATCGACCCTTCCATTAAAATTAAATTATAAATCTCTAATTTATCTTTATGTTTAATTTAGACTCCAGATTTTCTATTGCTTTTCAGATGATACAAATTATGGGACCAAACTGAACATGAATTGTACTAATTTTATTAGCCTAATTTAAATTTTTCACACAAACAAATTTATGCATCTAATTAGCCATATACCTAGGTTTCAAAGAAATATTCTTCACATTCTGTTTTAAAACCCTCATCCATAATTGGCAAAATATTGAACATATGAGGCTTCCATTTATATGATACTTTTCTACTACTAACTCAGGCAACTTACTAATTAATTAAATGTAAGCCTAGTTTGTGTTCGGTATTGTTGGTTAAGTAAGAAGAGTATAAAAGAAGTTTGTAAGGCATAGTCTTGGCCCTCATAATCTGTAAGAGTTAAAGAAGATAAGACACATCAGAATTAATTTTTATGAAATTCTCAATTTACATCAATCTCCTCACCTCTACCTTAGGAACAAGACCACTTGAATATTCCATGGTTTAGAACTGAACAAACCACAAGTCAATCCACTTATTACAATCTGTCCTGCATCATTTTTCTCAACTTTTAAAGTAAACTAAGTAAATTTTATGTCAACCAGGACTGAAAGAGATACAGTACATGGTTGAACACACACACACACACACACACACCAAACACACACACACAGGCTCATAATATAAGCCCACACCTACATTCCCTGCCTCCAACCTCACTTCACAAACATAGACCCTCTGACTTCCTCTGAGATCCCCAGATATATACGGCAAAACCTGTCTGAAACACACATATATAAAAATACTCAAAGCATCCACCTTCCAAACGTCTGGGATGGCAAGCCCTGGAATGCCCTCTGAGACTGGCCCTTGGTAGCCAGAGAAGGAACCCTAAATAAATCTTTAAATGAACATTGTAAAATGCCTCAGAAAAACATAAGCAGCAAGTGTAACACAGATGCCCACCGAGTTTCTCTCCTTCCCTTTGAGGGGAGAGCAGCCGGCTGCTCATGGAGCCAGCAGGGTACCAAGTCTTTCCGCATCTCCCCTCTCTTGAGCCTCACAGGTTTGTCTCCTCCAGGCATCACCCTCAACAGTTCTCCTCACGTGGAATTCCAATAAATAACGCTGTTAATTAGTCAGAGCCCTTCTCCACAGACAGTTCAAAGTTGGATGGAAAAGTCATCCAGTCTCCTCAAGACTGAGCAGGTATAAGCAAAATTTATTTCCTGAAGGACTAAGGATATTTGCAATAAAGAAAAAATAAAAATTAAGGTTTTCACTAATGTGAACTTTTTAGCAGAAACCTGAAGATTTGGGACTCTCATGATAGGGGGTTCCTCCAAGGATGCTTATTTGATTCCTGGTCTACCTCCTCTAAATTCAAGTGCACACGTCCTACCCCCATCTCACTCAGCTCTTACGCAAAATCTTTGCCTCCATTTACGAGGAAAAACTCCACTTCTCTCAGAGAAAAGGACCTTTCTCCCTGGATGCTTTCCCCTTTCCTTGAATTACCACAGTCTACATCTGACAAATTTAAGTAGCATTCCAAGGCTTCAGCAGGGTGGACACTGATCTCCTGCCACCCAAGTCCGGCAGCAAGAGGGAGGATTAGATACTCCAATCCAAGTTCTCTTTGATGTTCCTGTAAGTGTGAACAGTAAACCTGTTGGTTCCTTTAAATATAGATCTTTCTGCCCCTTCCTCCACTGACAGAACAGCCAGGTAGCAGGACAGAGAAAGGCACCATTAGCAAGGCATCCACACCTTCTCCATCTCTTCTCTCCCACTTCATCCTTCCCCCCCACCCCAATGGAATCCTTGAGATGCCAACAATGCACTGTTCGGTGACATAATCTCAGTTTCTTTCCTGCTCCATCCCGATATTTGGATTCATAAATAGCTATATTTATCTCTAAAGACAGATCAGATTCTTACTTACGGAAATATTATATAATTAATGATATTCATTCAAATAAAATCTTCTTCCACTAAGGGTAAAGACTGCGGGTTCTATCTACCTCACAGAGACATCTTGTTCTCCCTTTGGCCATCTTTTCTCCAAATAATAATATCTATTTCCTGCTCCAAACTGTATTGTAGTGGCAACCAGTCCCACTTTTCCCTGGAATTAAAAGTCTTCTCAGTTGTAGCTTCATCTTGCTTGCTTGTGATTGGAAGCACAACTGTCGTCCATGTTTGCAATGAACAATAAAGAGAGGCCTGTTGTCATTCTGAGTGGCAGCCTTCCCCTGGAACAAAACTATGCAATAGAACCACACAAAGGCATTTGAAGTCTTGGAAATCAGGATCCAAATGTCATGGTATCAGGATTATTTTCAGATTACCCTTTCTTGGCTACACTTTCTTAGTAAAAGGGATAAGTTCAGATGTTGGCAACAATACCCAAGATGGAACCCATGTTTGTTGTTCTGTCTAGTATTTCTGTTTTAACATGTTTCTCTAGAGTTGATGTACTATCTCTTCTTTTTAAGTGACATATATACTGCATCTAAAGAAAAATAAAGGTCAAATGCCAAGATCTGTGGCCTAATAGAAAGCTCCAGAAGCCACGATTGGATATGTTCCTTCTTAAAGAGGTTTGTTCGTACTTCTACTTGTATTTCTAATATTCTTCCTACTGATGTATTCTGTTTAAGACCTCTTTCTAAGCCTTTTTTTTTTTTTAATTTTCAGGACCTTCTATTGGTTTATTCACAAAACCAACTCTAATCTAACTGTACATTACCCTGTTCAGGGCAGCTGGCTGACTTATAAAATAAAACCTTAAGAAATCCTGAGCAGAATCTTGGTGGGGGGTGGTGCTTACTTCTATCTGGCACCATGAACTATAATGATATCTCACATTCTTCATTTAGTTTTTCTCCTGATTATTACAGCATTTGATGGCATTTTCATAAATCATTTTGTCTTGTGGTTGATTGCACATGTGTATTATTTTCTGATAACTCTCCTACTAGATTAGAATACTTTGGGCTATTTATTGTAAAGAGATTCCTGGAAAAATAAATCGTAATTTAGAGATTATGAATATTTTCTACCTCCTTTTGAAATTTTTAAAAAATTATTTTAGATTTATAGAGGAGTTACAGCAGGATTACAGAGTTCGAATGATGACACAGGTGTTCCTAACTATAACATCTTATATAACTACAGCACAATTGCCAAAACTAAGCAATTTATGTTGGTATACTGCTATGAGTTAAACCACAGACTCTATTTGGGTTATACCAGCTTTTCCATTAATGTTCTTTTTCTGCTGTAGGATCTAACCCACAAGCCTCCACATCACATCATCGTATATCCTTCATCTCCTCCAATCTGTGATGGTTTCTCAGTCTGTCTTTGTCTTTCATAATCTTGACACTTCTACTGGTTAATTATTTTTTAAAGGCCCCTTAATTTGGGTTTGTCCAATATTCCCTGAAAATTAGACTGAGCCTATGCATTCCTGGAAAGAATACCACATAAATGAAGTGCTTCTCTTAATGCCTCATTTTTGTAGGTACATGATATTGGCATGTCACATTCTGCTGATTTAAACTTGATCACTTGGTTAAGGTAGTGTCTGCCATATTTTTCCAATGTAAAGTTACTATGTTTTACCTTATAATTAATAAATATGTGCTTTGAGGAAAATATTTTGAAACTTGTAAATATACACTTTACCCTTAAAGTTTTACATATTAATTATAACATCCATTTGTGGATCTTGCCTGCTGTGATAATTAACACAATGTTCTAACTGAGATTTTCTATTTCCTTTATTCCTTCTACTGTTATTAATTGGATTTTTTCTATATGGAAAGATTGTCTATTCCCCCCTATTCATTTATTCATTTACTTATTTTATATCAATTTGGACTCATTGATATAATTGATGTCATTACTAAATATTATTTAGTTTTAATCCAATATTGTTATTTATTTTGTGGCATACATTTTTTTTTTCAACTTTGGCCATTAGGTACTGCTTTTGTGCCCTTTCAACTACCCATATCTTTTTTACATTGTTGTTCAAACACTACCTCATAATCTTGCACCACAATATTCTCCAGAATATTTTTAATTGCTAAGTTGCAGTTCATTTAAAGACATACCAGTTTATTTGTCCTAATTGCATGACACCTGAGTTTTTCTGAGTTGCTCCCACTTATTTGGTGTTATGAATAAAATTGCTATAAACATTCATATGTAGGTTTTACACAAACATAAGCTTTCATTTCTCTTGGGTATATACACAGTTGTAGGACTGCTGGGTCTTATGGTAGGTGCATGCTTAACTTCATAAGAGACTGTAAAGCTGTTTTCCAAAAAATACATTTTGCATTTTCCCTTGATATTGTCAAGTTTTTTGCTTTATGTTTATTTATAATTAGGAATCCCTGAAGGTGTATAGTGGAATCTCATTGTGGTTCTAATTTTCAATTCCCTAAAGACTAATGATGCTGAGAATAGTTTCATGTAATTACTTGGCATCCCTATATTTTCTTAGTGAAATGTCTATGTCTGTGCCCATTTGTATAATTGTATTGTTTGTTTTATTATGGAGAATATTCTTTATATATTCTGGAAACAAATTCTTTGTTGAAAATATAATTTGTATATATCTATGGCATGTCTTTTTCATTCTCTTAATGGTGACTTTCACAAAGCAAATATTTTTAATTTCTATAAAGTCTAATTTATCAATGTTTTTCTTTTATGGATCATGCTTTTACCATTATATTTGTAAGCCTTTGCCCTAATCCAAGGGCAACATATTTTCTACTGTTTTCTTCTATAAATTTAATGGCTTAACATTTTGCTTTTAGGTGTAGGATCCATTGTGAGTTAATTTCTATATAACATGTGAGGCATAGGCCAAGGTTCATGTTTTTGCAAACAGACAAAAACACCATTGAACCATTTTTGAAAAGAATATTTTCTCTATTTAACAGTCTTGATAACTTTATAAAAATAAATTGATCAGATTTGTGTGCATCCATTTTCTGGACTCTACATACTATTCTGCTCATCTATATGTCTATCCTTTCACCAACAATATATCGTCTTAATTAAAGAACTTTTTCACTCTAATTTTCCATTGCTATTATGCATAAATACATTTGATTTTTTTATGTTAACCTTGTGTCCTGAAACCTTTCTGATCTCTTACTAAACCTAGGAGCTTTGTAATAGACCTTGTATAATATAAAGTGCTAATGCTATAATTGTCTCTGTATTCACTTCTTTAACTCTATCCTACAAATTTTGATATGTTGTATTTTCATTTCTATTCAAAGATTTTAAAATTTTTCATTGAATCTTCCTATTGGACCAATTAGTTACTTAGGAGTGTATGTTTAATATCCAAATATTTGGAGACTGCCCAGATATTTTTCTGTTACAGATTTCAATTCTCATGTGGCCTAAGAACATACTTTGTGTGATTTCTATTTTTCAAAATTTGTTAAGTGGATTTTTTAATGGTCTACAAAATAGTCTAGCTTGGTGAAGGTGAAGAACAGAATGCTGTTGCTGGGTGAAAAGTTTTCCATACATGTCAATTAGTTAAAGTGGCTTATAGTTTTGTTCAGGTCTTCTATATTTTTCTGATTTTCAATCTTCTTGCTATATCAAGTACTAGGAGAAGAGTGCTGAAGTCTCTACAGTTTTGGAGGTGTCAATTTCTCCTTTCCACTCTATCACTTTTTGATTTGTGTATTTTGAAGCTCTGTTGCTTGGTTCATGCACATTCAGAACTATTATGCCTTCTTTGAGAACTGACTCCTTTATCTTAATATAGTATCCTTTTTTTTTTTTTGCATCTGATAATATCCCCTGTTCTAAAGTCTACTTTGTCTGATAAGATTATAATTATCACAGCATTTATTGGTTAGTGGTTGCATTGTACATGTTTTTTATATCTTGTTATGTTTAACCTATTTATGTTTATATTTAAAGTAGATTTCTTATAGATAGCTTAGAGTTAGGTCTTGCTTTTGTTCAATAAAAATTTCTGTTTTTAACTGGTATGTTTAGATTATTCACAAGATGAGCCTACAGATCTTGCACATAATGTTTTAGATTTACACCAAAGTATTTCATTTATTATGGTGTTATTGTAAATGACATTTTTAAAATTCTAAATTCCAATTGACCTCTCCAAGAGCTCAAATTTCTTCTTCTTATAAGGACACCAGGCAGATTAAATTAGGGCCCCCTTCACATGACCTCATTTTAAATTAATCATACCTTTAAAGGTCCTATCTCCAAATACAGTCACATTCTGAGGTACTAAGGATTAGGACTTTAACATTTGAATTTTGGGGAGATTCAGTTTGATCCATAACAGGAGGAGTGAGCCTCTTTCCAGTTTTCTACATCTCTGAGTAGAAACTAAAAGCAAATTATGAATATTTTTAATGTTCTTGACACATGAAACCAGATTTCTATCTAAATCTCTTGTATGCATTTTACTTCTATCACCAACATGAGATAATGTCCATTTATCCTTTTTCTTATAATCAAATATATATATGTATATATGTGTGTATATAAATACATATACATATATAAAATTTGTGAGTTTTCATGTCCTTGTAAGTAAAAAGACATTTTTAAAAGGTAAAAGTAGAAGTCACTCAAAACACTGAACATAGTAGGTAGGTTAAGATAATTTAAGGCTGGTTCCTATAGGTAAGTAAAAGAGAAAAAGAAATATTTTGATTGTTTTATGACATTTATGCGATTTAAGTCAAATTGTTTGCTTGGTTTTACTATGCAAATATGGCATACTTTTATTGCAGAAAGAATGTTTATATTTTTATGAAGCAAATTTGAAAACAAATACTGATGGAAAATGAAATACTCTCTGCCTATTCTTACAGGATGCTACACTGAGCTGGACAAAGATGCCCCCCCCCCCCAGGTAGTAAACATAGCTCCAGAGATTGCGTTTTTCATCTTCATTTTTCAGAATCATTTGATGTATCACCAGTCACATAAAAAATCATTTAGGAAGACCTTATAACTTGATTAAGTCTGATTGTATCCTCATTTATCCTTATACTTGTACCAAGGCAATTCCAAATTTATCAGACAGGAGGTTAATCGCAATGACTCATGGCAACAAGGGGAGGGAATATCATACAACCACTTTGGTTTAGAGATTCTGTAAGGTAATTCCATCATTAAAGATGTATAAAACTTCAGAAATCTATAAGGGGACATTTAGAACATTTGTGTATTTACTATCAATTTGATTCAGCAAGAAATAGCCTTCTTTGATACAGACACAGAGAGAAGTGATGGAAAAGGGAAAAATAAAGAAACAATGCTGAATGGAGGTTCATAATAAAAATGTGAGAGTTGGAGACAAAAAGAAAGCCAGAAGACAATTCTTTGTGCTTTATGTTAGAGACAGAGGCTTATAAATTTGAGAGTGAAGGAGTGAGATTAGGAGGAGTGATCTAGGGGATTTGTAGGAAATTGGAAAAGGATGGATAATGAGAGATTTTTAGAAGGTTTGCTAATGGTCGCTAATTGGATCACCTCTGACATTCTACAAGAGACTTTTACTAGAGCTTTGATGTGCTTTTCAATTATTCTTATTTGCTGAACTGGTATATAGAATACTGTAGGTTCAAGCAGAGACTAAACCATGATGCTATTTTATTTTAAACTAGTTATTGTATGATTATTACTAAAGTTTTATCTTCTTACACTATTTTCTTATTGTTTTATGGAAATAAACCATTCCCTAGCAACAGATATGTCATAAACTTCTTGAGAAAGGGGATTGTAATCTCTTTAGTGTCTGGTATAAAAACAAGCACAAATAATTTCTCCCTAAAGTATACTATATTAAATTGAACCGGCCATTGAATCACAATTCTAGGATGTCGGGTGGCCTCTCAAGCCACGTTTTAGAATCTTATCTTGTTGCAGATTCTGCTTAACTTTGTTTCCTGAAAATATAATAACAATTCTTAAAACCAAACAGTTATTATCTATATTTTACCTTTACTATCTAATTATGGGGTTACTTATGATAACACCATGCAAAAATGCTTTTACTACACGTGATTGCATTTGGTTGGGACCACAGCTTTGTGAAACAGACTGAAGCATGATAGGTATTATTTCCATCTTCTATTAAGAAAAATGAGTCTTTAAAAACAAAGTTACTTATTATAGTACTAGTCACGTGGCAGAAAAAACATTCAGGTATTTGCACTCAAGCCTATGTTATTTCTAATACATCACATTGTTTGTGTTAGTTAAAAACAAATTGTAATCACTCCACTTTTTTGAAATTAAAAACCTAATATGCCATAAAATGTTTTACTGAATGTATCTATTGAAAATCAATTTTAGATGACTTGAAACAATAGATTAACAGAATATATTGCATGTTAAAATTTTATCCATTTTATCATACATTCAAAAGTTATTATGTAAATTATTTAGTTAGCCTAAATAATGCTAAAATTTACACCCCTCTTAGCAAGAAACAAATATATAAACAGATTACATTAATAGTGGGATGAAAAAGAACTCATAAAATAAAACACCAAGCTTCTGAACTATGTAAGATTCTACCCAATGATATTCAAAGAATTATTGATTGTAAGGTTAACTTTTACTTTTAACTATAACTAATGGTTTGCCTTAGTTCAAGATAAATGTTTCACATGAAAAGAATACAACAGCAAGAATCAAGGACAAGCAGAAGGTGATGGGAAGGAAGTTCTTCAACCAGCTGCCTTAAAAGGCCCAGAGAGCACCATCAATAAAGGATGAGCCCATTCTTTGGCAGTACAGTCTCAGAGTGATATGTGCTGTGCTCTCATCTCTTCCAAGGCACAAGAAACTCTTTATTCCTTTATCTTTAGAGCTCCATTGTTATTTTCTTTTCCAGGGTTTCTTTAACACAACTCTAAGACCCCCAAAAGAATTACCACACACACACACAAAAAAAAAAAACCCTTCCTTTCACTAGATCATCATTATCATCATTTTTAACTGAAAGTAAGTTTAAGTTTAAAATATATATTATTTAACTCCTTAGTAGAGTCTGCCAAAGTTAGACTTGGTCAAACATCACAGTGGCCTCACTGTGTAATTGAGGCCAGCAGGAATCTTTGCATGAAGTAGATGAGGTGATACTCGTCAGTTATAATTTCTAATACTCCATTGTCATATTTTATTAGTTTAATGAGCTTTCCTTGGGGATTGGGGGGGATTTCTATATTTAAAGGAGAAGAAGGAAAAAAAGAAGAAGAATGAAAAGGAGAAATCATTTCTTAGTAAATATATTATGAGGGGAAAAGAGAAAAAGGGAAAGGTATTTTTATCTTCCCACCTATAATTCAATCTTTCAGGCCCTCATAGGGCTAGGCTTTCTTAATCAATGTTAGTTAGAATAGATAGGAGCTACAAAAATATACTTAGCAAATTTCACTTTCTCATTGCTTATTTTTAACTCTTCAGTAGAATTTGAATTAATTGGAAATTCACAGCTGGCTTTGTTTTCCACTACACTTCCTTAGCCTGGACTACCAGAATAATTGCTTTCCTTCTCCACCTCAGGTTAATATTATAGATCAGTTTTAAGGTCCTAGAGAGAATCTGGCAGAATGAGAAAGCAATTATACTCTATGCAATTCATGTTCCCCAGCAAATAGGTGTCTCTATGTGCCTCTAAGCAGGAAGAAAAGAGAATGAAGAATCCACATAACAGCTAAAAATCCCTAGTGGTAAACCACAAAGTAAGATTATTCCACTGGAAAGAAAGCATTGGCTACTATTGGGAACATAAACTTTTAACCACTTCTAGGATCTGAGAAACCAGGAGTAACCTTCATAAACACTGCCAAGAGCCGTAATGGGAATTTCATTTGACTGGAATGCGTGGTGGCCACTGTGGGACTCTGACAGAAACAGGCTGATTCAGAGTAAGGAGGATGGGAATTTGCAAATTGAGGAATCATTGTTCTCTTTCGCTCCTCTTCTATTTCAGCTTCTTTCAAGCTAGAATAGTGTCAGACACTGTTCCAGAAGCAAGAGGTGCAAAGATAAGAAAGACTTGTGGGGATTTTTTTAGTGTATGCTTAAAGTCTAGTAATGGAAACATCCAGGTGGCCATATGATATGATATATGCTTTAACAGAGCTAAACACGGAGTGTTACAGGTGTACTGAGGGGTATTTCACAGCCATTGGAAGAGGCAGAAGGAAGGTTTCCAGGTAGGAATTCACATCTGATCCAAGTCTTAAGGGATAAGTAGTAATTCAATAAATCAGGCAAATAAGAGAAAGAGGGATGTCCCAGGCATAAGAGCAACAAGAAAAGCCAAAAATCTGCAAGTATTTCCTTAAAGGACCATGATTTCTCTCCTCCTTTTTTTTTCTTTTTCTTTTTTAAAGAAAATAAAAGCACATTTTCAGTAAGGGAGCCAATCAGTAGCTGCAATCAGCCTAACTTTAACCCTGGGCATTCTGAGAAGAGAGAAGGGTTTGCAGTGGGGAGGACAAGTGAGAGGTTGCAAAAACTGCTGATGCTAATAATAATGTGCAAATAATATTAACTAGCTTTCATGCAATGAGTGAGTCCTTAATCCACTGTTCAAATGCTTTGGAAATATTAAAGTAAACCACTCAAATAAGCTTTTATATTTTTTGAGCATACAAACCAAGTGAGTTGAGTACTATGGGATGAGACTGAAAGGTGGTAAGGTATCGCATCATGTAGGGGCTATATCTTGAGAACAATATGAAGTCATTAATGAAGAGCACGAATAGACTTTTATTTCCAAATTACTATGACTCTGCGAGGGCATTTGGGTCAGAAGAATGACAACAGCACAGAAAAAATTTACTGACTATTTAATAGGTTCTGGGTAATAAAAATAATAACAACAGCCAACTTATTGAGTGTTTACTACTTGCCAGACACCATTATAAGCCCTTTATATACATTATTCCATTTAATCCTTTTCAACCTCCTTATGAAGTACACTGTAATTATTCAATTTTACAGAAGAGGAAACAGAGGCACAGCTAAGTTCAGACAACTGTGAAGGTCAGTTAAATTGTCCAGTTGTGGAACCTGGATTCAAATCCAGATTTTCTGACTTCTGAGCATATGTTCTTAATATCCATTCTGGTTATCTTTTAGTCTTGTTTTTTTGTTTTTTTTTAAGATGGTTGAGATTTGACTTGTCCAAATGATAAAGGACAAGGAAATTATGGGAATACGATGACCACACAGAAGAAAGACAAAATAGTCAATATCACAATGTTGCCTAGAAATGAGGAAGCAAGGTTCACAAGTAGAGGAACAAAAAATGGCTAGTAAGAAGCGAGTGTACCTTGGTTCATTGTGGAAAGTTAGCAACTACTGGCTTCTATTTTTTAAGGAAAGTATCTGCTAACAGATGGTCTTTGTTTGGAAGAAAGTTGTAGTGTTGTTTTGTTATTGTAGTTGTTCTGGATAATGTGAAGAGTGCTGACTAGAGCAACATAAACAAGGTGTTTGCCACTATGAAGAGCCTGTTTGAGGTTGATGATGATGAATTTAGTGTAGGAAAGGAGTAATAGAGATAAGCCAGCCTACCATTTGCAAGGGATAACTGCACATACAGATCAGGGTTGAAGCCCTAAGGGGAAAAGACATGAATTGAGAAACGTGCACATCCCAGGCTGTGGGTCAGAAAAAATCCAGAAAAGGAAAGTGTTCCTTTTCGATATAGAAGCATCTTCTCCTTAAGTCAGCAGGAGTCCATGTAAAGAGCCTGCCCTGCCAGTCTCCCCAGCCAGAGAGCAGAGGCAAAAGAGGAAAAAGTAGCCCTGTGTTCAAAGACACATTAAAGTTTGTAACTGCCAGAAATTAAGGGACAAGCTGGAAAACCATGCTCTGTAAATTAAGGCTTAAAAAATACATACTCTGCTGTAATACAAATTCCAATAGGAAACATGTGTTCAACACACCTGGAAAATCAAGTTAACAATAATTTATTGTATATTTTAAAATAACCAAAAGAATGGAATTAGAATGTTCCTAATGCAAGAAATGATAAACGTCTGAGGTGATGGATACCCCAATTACTCTGATTTGATTATTAAACATTGTATTCCTATATTAAAACATCACATGCACCCCATACATATGTACAACTATTATGTATCCATGATAATTCAAAATAACTTTTTTAAAACATAAAATTATTTTTAAAAAGAAAATCAGGTTATTCTTATGTTTTTTTCATATTTAAAACAACCTTATGCAGAATTGAAAAGATATGGTATACCTGAGGATGAAATAAGATTGAAAGACAAGGAAATATTTAAAAACATAAAGCATTGCACAAATGTAAAGGGCTATCACTAGTACGTTAAATTCTATCATCTCTTTCTCTTATTAAAACACAAATAGATTAAAAATTGTGAATATTTTGTTTAATCTTTGACTATTGTGAGGGAGGCTTCAAGAGTCTCTCAAGAGTATTTTGATCATGATTTTTAAAAAACACATGTGTTACTTATTCATTGTAGTGATTAATTTTATGTCACCTAAAATTGTTGGAGTATATGGTAAAGAATAAAAAATCTACTTCCACAGTATATTTAGAAAATATAAATTTAATAAGCCCAGAACTCATTAATAGAACAGAACTTATCATGTCTGTATGACTATACCAAACTCATCAGTGTCTACACTGTATCTCACGAAAATAGCAAAAATAGATCTGTTGAAAACTGTGAGCCAGTGGGGCAGAGACTTGCCTTCTGCATTTAGAGAGGCCTGATCCTGTGTCCTCTTTTCACAGTAGAATAAAAAGAATATAATTAACCATTATAGTACTTGACATTGTTATGTGGTACAAATACTAAATATAAATCCTATACACAAATTAAAAGAAAGCAATTTCAAAATAAAAATGTCAATTACAGTCATGTGTCACTGAATGGTAGGGATATATTCTGATAAATGTGCCATTAGGCAATTATGTCATTGTGCAAACATCATAGAGTGTACTTACACAAACCTACATGGTATAGCCTACTATATACCTAGGCTATACGGTAGACTATATTGCTCCTAGACTACAAACCTGTGCAGCATGTTACTGTGATGAATACTATAGGCAACTGTAACATAGATATTTTTGTACCTAAACATATCAAAGGTACAGTAAAATATGGTATTATAATCTTATGGGACCACCATCATATATACGGTCCATCATTGACCAAAATGTTGTTAAAAGCAAATGACTGTATTATGGTGGGCTGAATAATGCCCTCTGTCCCCCAGAAAGTTCACATCCTAATCACCAGGACACAGGAATATGTTAACTTATATGGCAAAAGGAACTTTGTAGCTGTGACTAAGGATCTTGAGATGGGGAGATTATCCTGGATTTTCCAGGTGAGCTTAAACATATAATCATAAGCGTTCTTAAAAACAGAGACAAGAAAGTCAAAGGCAGAGAAGGCAAAATGACAGTAGAAGCAGCAGGACAGAAAGAGAGAGATCTGAAGATGCTATGCTGCTGGCTTTGAAGAAGAAGGAAGGAACTGTGAGCCAAGGAATGTAACTGGTCTCTAGAACGTGCACAAGAGAAGGCAGCAGACTCTTCCCTAGAGCCTCCAAGATGCGCCAGCCCTGCTAACATCAGGTCTTTAGACTAGTGAGATTGATTTTGGACTTCTCACCTTCAGAACTGTGAGATACTAAATCTGCATTGTTTTAAGCCACTAAGTGTGTGGTAAATTTGTGACAGCAACAATAGAAAACTAATACAACCACCTTTTCATATTGTACTCACCATCCCATATTCAGTTCTGAGAAAACAATACCTATCATCTACTTGGAGAAAAATATCTTCCCCACTCAGAAGGGGTATTGATGAACTAGAGCACAAAAGTGAAATAAATTCATTCACCTGTCCCAGCCTCATGGTGCTGTGGTTTGTACAAAGAAGCAGACCGTGGCAGCCATGGTGATAGAGGCACATAATTTTAGATAAGAGAAAATGGCTTCTTAAATGCCCCAGGCACATCCCCTTAGAAAGTCATCTGAGTACAAGCACATTATCAAGCTTTAGTTGACATTTTTCCTTACTTTATGATTTTCATAAATTAAATTACCTTGAAGCAAAGCACATACTTAGGCTTCTTTAAATCTCATAGGCACAGCTTCTGCTTCCTGCCACCTGCCAGCCTTCCTGCCCCTCAACTTGACTACAAATGCTGTGACAGTATACAACTGTAGTGCAATGGAATTGATTTGGAGATTAAAAATTTGGTTTCAAGTCCTGGCTCTACTGCTATACTTGGGCAGTTCTGTTAATCTCTCTGAGCTTCAGTTTCCATTGTCTCTAGAACAAGACTGATAATGCCTACTTTAGGGAAATATGAAAATTAGATGAAATGATAGGTGATTGAATAACATGCAATTGTATTTAATAACATGATAAAGAATGCTATTTAAATAATGATATACATGTATCTAGCTTTACATTTCATGTAATTACCTAATATGTCACTCCATCATCATAACACCTCTGAGATATCAGGAAGAAGATTGGACTGCTTTTCCCACTTAGCAGTTAAAGAAACTAAAGTTCACCCTGGGCGGCAGCCAGTAGGCAAGGGGGGAGGGGTAGAAGGAAGCAATATGGCGCCTGCCGATGGGCTCCGGTCTGTGGCCTGGGAGGTGCCCTGAGGGAGATGGGAGCCTGGTGCCTTGTCTGCAAGAGGCTCACGGCTCACTGGCGGTGGCCGTCTCTGGGCTGGTGTGGGGTCTCTCTGCTCAGGAGCCCACCCAAAGTCCAAAACGCAAGGGAGGGGAAATGTAGCTGCTCCACCTACCCTTGTTGCTGGTCTCCAAGCCTCTTGGGGGGGCCTTTCTCCTTCCAGTTCTCCTCCGCAACTTCTTCCTGTGGATAAAAAAGACATCTGCACTCGAATGCTTATATAGCAGCACAATTCACAATTGCAAAGATGTGGAAACAACCCAAGTGCCCATCAATACATGAGTGGATTAATAAAATGTGGTATATGTATACCATGGAGTTCTACTCAGCTATAAGAAATAATGGTGATATAGCACCTCTTGTATTTTCCTGGATAGAGCTGGAACCCATTCTACTAAGTGAAGTAGCCCAAGAATGGAAAAATAAGCACCACGTGTACTCACCATCAAATTGGTTTCACTGATCATCACCTAAGAGCACATTTAGGAATAACATTAATCGGGTGTCGGGCAGATGTGGGTGGGGAGGGGATGGGTGTATACATACATAATGAGTGCAATGCACACCGTCTAGGGGGTGGACACACTTGAAGCTCTGATGAGGGGGGGGCAAGGGCAATATATGTAATACGTAACCTAAACTTTTGTACCCCCATAATATGCTGAAATAAAAAAAAACAAAACTAAAATTCAAGAGAAAGTTTGACCAAGAGCTAACAAATAGCAAAGCAGGGACTTGAATTAAGATCTTCTGACTCCAAATTCCATGATCTCTCCCCCTTGGGGCTGGTACAGAGCCTTTCTTTTCCAAGAAAAGAAAGAGCAGAAAGCCTTTCTAAAGTGTAGTAAGCTCTCTGATGACACAACCATATTCATAAATTGAAGCTAAGATACAAGATCTGCCATCACCCCTGTCCTGAACAGTGGGTGTTGCAGAGAGGAAGGGGTAAAAAAATATAACATGAGACCCATGATCAGAAGTGACTAGCATGAAGTCTAGCATAATAGAGTTTCCATGATGAAAAACATTCTTACTGAATGAAAAAAATATAAATGAAGATGTGCCAGAAAATACATCTATTGTGTCGAAGCCCCTGCCCTGGAAAGCAGCGCATTGTCGTATTTCCACAATGGTAATTTTACTCCTGCAATATTTTTCATACCTCGAGGTTTTAATTTGAAATGGATTTTTAATGTAGTTTAACTAGGTTCTGAACACCTAATTAATACTTAAAGCCCTGCTGTTTGGATCAGAATAAAGATGCCTACTAACAATATTTAATGCTTATTTATGGCAATATTTCAAAAATGAGCTAAAGGGTTTATATAAATATTTGACACAGTTTCATTATCTTTACAAATATGAATAGAGGCTGAAGAAGTAATACTATTTCCCAGCAGGTATTTCTATCTAATAATGTGGGTGGTAAGTAGAATGAATCCATTTGGAAAAGCAGGGTTTCATGCTCTTTTTAATGCAATTTCCATTTTTTTTTTTTTTGCTAATTCATCAGAGATGAGCTACTTAAACAAAAACAAGTCATACCATTGGGTTTGTCTCTTTACTATTCTTGCTTATGTATTTTTTATAGCTGTACAAAAGGTATCAGGGTCAGATGTGCATTTTTAAAACACTTATTAAGATGGAAAATGGCTGCTTCAAGACCTATTTACCTCTTTAACGATGCCATCCTTATCATTACTGCTAGCAATTGCAAGTATTTTTTATTATCTATTATTCAGACATCATTATACCAACTTCTAGAAATAAAAGAAAAATGAGGGTAGTAGCTATTACTTATATCCTCTCAACTAGTATATACTCTCCATGAGAATGAGAGTCATGCTTTACTCCGTTATGTTTCTACTTTCAGAGCCTTCTGTCAGACACACACTAAACACTCTGGATTTTTTTTTTCAAGAAACAGATCTACAAAATTAAAATGATAATAGTAATGACCCCGTGGTGGTTATTCCACCAGTGCCCCTCATTATGTTTATAACAGTCTTTTTATGGCCAAGATCTATTAGTCTTGGTCAGTGCCCATGATATATAAGTTGTTTTTTTTTTTTTTTTCTGCTTTCAACATTATGTTCAATGAGATTTATCCATACTGATACTTTTAGCTCTAATTCATTCTTTTTAGTGGATCTATAGTATCCTATTTTTTTATTTTTTTAATTCAGGATATTATGGGGGTACAAACATTTTGGTTACATGTAATATGTTTGAAATCTTTAAATATCATTTTTACCCACCTAAAACAAAAG
>CM052438.1:115941507-115964235 GCA_028533085.1 Varecia variegata
GATTTTTCAACTTTAAGATGTCCCAAAACAACAAATGCTGGTGTGGATGTGTAGAGATCGGAACACTCTTACACTGCTGGTGGGACTGCAAATCAGTACAACCCCTGTGGAAAGTAATTTGGAGATACCTCAAAGAGCTAAAAATAGAAATACTGTTTGATCCAGTAATCCCACTACTAGGCATCTACCCATGGGAAAAAAACACATACTATAATAAAGATATCTGCACTCAAATGTTTATGGCAGCACAATTCACAATTGCAGAGATGTGGAAACAACCCAAGTGCCCATCAATACATGAGTGGATTAATAAAATGTGGTATATGTATACCACAGAATACTACTCAACTACAAAAAAACAATGATGAACTAGCACCTCTTATATTATCCTGGATAGAGTTGGAGCCCATCCTTCAAAGTGAGGTATCACAAGAATAAAAAAACAAGCACCACACGTACTCAACATCAAATTGGTACTAAATGATCAATACTAAGGTGTTCACCTGGTAGTAATATTCACTGGGTGCCGATCAGATGGGGGCGGGTAAACTCACAACTAATGGAGGCAGAGCTCACTATATGGGGTAAGGGCACCCTTGTAGCCCTGGCTTGTGAGAGGCAAAGGCATTACATGTAACCAAAATGTTTGTACCCCCATAATATTCTGAAATAAAAAGATGGTGTTAAAGCAATATGCATTCAGTAGAAACCACTGTACATCAAGTACCCACACAACCATTCTGGTTTTTCTAAATTACATGAGATAGTCAACATTTTATTTAAAAAGTAGGCTTTGTGTTAGATGATTTTACCCAACTGAAGGCTAATATAAGTGTTCTGAGCAAGTTTAATGTATACTAGGCTAAGCTATAATGTTCAGTAGATTAGGTTCATTAAATGCATTTTTTATAATATTTTCAATTTATGAGGGGTTTATCAAGACATAGTCCCACCATAAGTCAAGAAGCATCTGTACATAGCCATATAATTTGTACATTAAATGATAGTACATTTAAATAAAATGTTTTAACTTTCTGAAAGACAGTACAGATTGGGTGTTTCAAAATGTAATAACATGAATTCTTTCAAAGGTAAAACAAAATCACTATGTCTTGATTGGTTTATTCTATTCCAAAGAATTCTATATGTTTGTCTATAAGTTAG
Organism: Varecia variegata; assembly: GCA_028533085.1. Taxonomy (NCBI): domain Eukaryota; kingdom Metazoa; phylum Chordata; class Mammalia; order Primates; family Lemuridae; genus Varecia; species Varecia variegata. The sequence continues at coordinate 115,942,672 of CM052438.1, forward strand.
GCTATATTGAAATATTAAAATTCTATGGGGAATGGAAAAAATAAAGATTAAAAATGGAACTAAAGACTGCCAACATTTGCTAAACATACTTGGAAAATATAAAAAAATTAAATACTCATCAATAGTAGTTTAAACATTCAAAATTAAAATCTAATTTAAAGAAAATATAAACTATCATTGCTGTGAAACAGAGACTATAAAATAAAAAAGGAAAAATGTTGACATAATGTTGTTGAATGCATAAAAACACAGTATTGTAGGAATTACTAACATAGAGATGTAGGTAGTTGCTCTTTCCACCCACTCACTTGCCTTCAATGAGGATGAGACCACTGCCTATCCATGACCAGGGAAGAGACAGCCTCTCTTTCTGCATTGCCCATGTCTCCCAAGCATAAACAGTGCAGGGGATGCTGATGAAAATTTAATTTTTTTGTGTGTATGTAAACATATACAATTGATTCTCATTATTTATGGATTGCATATTTGTGAATTCATCTACTAAAAATTTATTTGCAACCCCAAAGTCAGTACTTACAGTGCTTTCATGGTCATTTGTGGACATGTGCAAAGTAGTGAAAAAATCGAGTCACTTGATGCATATGTTCCCAGCTCAGGTTGAAAAAGCAACACTCTGCCATTTTGTTTCAACTTTCATACAATAAACAAGTGTCCTTTTATGGAATTTTTCCATTTTTGTGCTTAGTATTGATGATTTCTCTGTTTAAAATTGGCCAAAAGCATAGTACTGAAGTACTATCTAGTGTTCTTAAGAGCAAGAAATCTGTGATGTGTTTCACAGAGAAAGTACATGTAGATAAGCTTCATTCATGCCTGAGTTCTGGCACTGTTGGCCATGAATTCAATATTATTTAATAGTAAATCAACGAAATATACTAAATAAAGTGTCTTTAAACAGAAACACACATAAAACAAGGTTATGTATTGATCAGTTGATGAAAATGTTGTGAGCAGAAGCTTGCAGGACCATAATCCTGTATTTCCACTAGGAGCAATGGTTCAGTATTCACTAATTCAGTGTTTGCAGCAACTTTGTAGAATATAACTACCATGAATAATGAGACTCAGAGAGGGAGAGAGAGGGGGAGAGAGAGAGAGATTGAGTGATTCTGCCAAAGCAAACTGGGAGGAGAGGAAGAAAATTAGCACTAAGAGAAGAAATGTCTCATACATGCACACACGCACGCACGCATGCACACACACACACACTGAGAGTCTGGAGTTCCTAAGACCTGGGTTAGAATCTTGACTTTATCTGCCAGATAAGAAATCCTGTTTGTAGACCGTGAGTACCTAATTGTATATCTCATTATTATAGCTTCTCTAAACATCAGTTTCCTTATCAGGCATGGAGTAAAAGCTCAAATTAATATTAGCTTTTATATAATACTGACAAAGATGTATACTACAAAATGAAATTATTATAATAATATTATTTAAACAGTTTAAAAATTCCCTAGAATATTATAATTCCATCAAATATTATAATCAGGGTATTAGTTAGCATATAATTGTAGGGAGCCACATTTTCAAACCTGCATTTAGAATCATTAGGAAGAAGAGCTGTGGTTGATTAATTCTGTCTGCTGGAAGCATCTTTATGGGGAGTAATATGCTGGCTTAAAACTCCTGTATGATTGCTTACAGACTTGTGCTTTATTACATCCTTTGATCATGTGTGGAGAGAATTGCAAGTCACTTAGCCCAGGAAGTACTAAAAATTAAATTTAATCCAAAAGTTTTACAACTGTTGAGTATGGGTAGTCTCAAATTTAAAATACGTTGACAACGTGCTTAAGAAGAAATCAGAATCAACCTGAGAAGCTGTCACAGCCTCCATATGGTAAACTGAGTGATAGTACAGATACAAGTAGGCTTTGCAAATAAATAAATACAACATAACAAGAATGAAGAAAGTAGATATCTAGGGAACTGCCACTATGTGTCAATTTGATGATTATTTCATTATGGAATTGTGGGAATTTGTGTTTATGAGGTGAGACGCCAAAGCAGCTGGCTGAGATGGGGAACTAATTGGGCTAAATAGTAGGAATGACAAAAATAAAATCAGTACCAAGGCCCCAGGCTCTGTGTCACACTTCTGGGAATAGTTCTTGTCCCAGCAGGAGACCAGGGATTAGGAGCCCCCTGGTCAAAGCTAAAGAGTGGGAACAGAGGTAATTTTACTGTGAAGCTAATAAAACTTCGGCTGCAGGACCCCCACTTCCACAATTAACTTTCAAAGCCCTCAGAGAGCTTTGCAATGTATTAAAATTGTTGTGTAGTTTTGTAAAAATTGCCAAAGTAAGACGTTTTTGCAGATGGGACCACTACCTCTTTGTAATGCCTCTTCCCCTTCATCATACCTCCTCTTATATGCAGTGGCTTTAGAGTAGCTGTGGATAATTGTGTAACCCTACTAACAGGAAGTTAAGTTAGGGATATATGTCTAATTAGGATTTAGTGAGATAATTATGTGGTTTTCAGTCACTTTCTAAAAGTTATTCATGGCCAAATGTAGGGTTGGCTTCTTGGAATGCTCTTATCACCTACAGGCCAATATACTTGAAATTCTACACAAAGATAAAGGGACAGAGACCATATCTGAACAGAGGTTTTTAAATCTTGACCAGTAATCCTAAAAATTATATCACATTACCAATAATTAGCTATAAAAAGGAAAGAAATGTTTCCAAACTGTTAATAAAAATCATATTTCAATCAACCCTGTGAAAGGAAAGATTGAGTTACCTATTATCTAGAGAAAGTGGTATTACAATATTATTGTCACTAATCATTCAAAAAATACAAAGCCAAATATTACAAAAATATATGAAATTGTTTGGTAGTTAACTAGTATAAAAATGATTCTATTTGACTTGACTATGATGCTTGAGGTTTTCATCACCTTTATAAGCTTGTGATTTTTTATTTCTTTTTCATGCTACATATTCAGTTCTGTGCTAGGTGAAACAGAGGTAGGATGGAAGTACGTTGCCTCTAGATCTAGCTAGAAACAACCTTGGTCAGAGGGATCAGTGAAACTTGCAATGAATCTATTAATAGCTTCAAGGAGCTGGGAAATATAGGAGCTGAAAAAAGGAAATAAAGCACTGACTGGTCCAGCAAGCTAGAAGACATATGCCTTGGGGCATATTTAATTTCCATTTGCGACATCATTCAGGCATAATTAGAAGGCAATATGTCATTGTTCAATTTATTTTATGAGTCTATTTAGTGGAAGAAAACGCTATTGCTTTCAACTTTGTTTTCCTGGTAAATGGGAGTCTTAGAACAATAGATAACAGAACTTTTCAAAGATCAAATACTACAAAAACTTTTTTAAATGAGTAAACCAAGGCCTAGAGAGTTCAAACTAATATTCTGAGGTTGCTTGGTGAGAGAATGCATTACTTAACTTTTTTTGTGAACACGTATCATCTAAGAACTGTTGTTTTATGAAAACTGTCTGGGAAATGAATTTATACCAATAAAAAAGCATGCCATATTAATCAAGGGACTAAAGATGTAGCAAGAAGACAGCAACAGTTTATTGTCAAATAGATGCAAAGAGCTTCCTAAGTCCCTCTCAGCATCATATTACAAGACAGCATGATCTAATTTTCTGTGCACATAACATTTATCATGAGGAATTATAGATCTTAAGAAAAGATGAGCTAAAACCCAAAGGATGCCCTTATAAAAACACTACTTAAATTGTGAGGAATCAAAGTAATTATATAACCAAAGATTACATCAGGTATTTTGCAGAATCTGCATTAACTCCAGTGAAAATGCTCACCTAATTTTCTTACAGTCATTTAATAGTTCACATGAGTAGTAGCTATACACAGGCATGAAATCTAATATTTCAATGTAAAATCTGGGAAATTTCTTTGTATCATTAAAGCCAAAGCTTCATAATTCATGAATTAACTCACAGTTGACAAGATACCACTGTTGCAATGGCCCAAATATGCAGATTAAACATTTTGTGGTTTTTTTCCTCATCATCCTAATAATCAAACTGTGCCAAAAAATTGCACTTTTATTTATTGATTAACTTCTATGTACCAAGTTCAGTGCTACATTTTATATTCACAATCTCATATAATTTCTGCCAGGTATTATTTTCTCAATTTTACAGATGAGAACACAGGCTCATAAAGATTAAATAACTAGGCCAAGGTCACATAGGCAATATCTAACACAGCCAGGATTCAAGATAAAGCTTGTTCTTTACCAAAATCTACTTTGTATAGCAGCAGTGACATGACGGCCACTTGTCTGTCCTCAAAGGGTGATGGAATAAATACAGGAGCTGGACTTGAGCCTGAGTTCAGCCTCTCACTAGATAACAATATAGCCTCTTAGAGAACCACTGTGACTCTGGATGAAAAAAAAAGGAAAATAAATTAACTAGAGCAGAGAGCATCCTCATAACTAGATAAAAATGACCATAAATTAGATCACATTTATGCAGATAACCTGACTTAAACATTCCTGTATCAGTGAGGGCCCAGAGAAGAAAACTGGCCATATCATGCAAGTTCAAGGACAGCCTCTCTGGAAATGCTTCCCACAGCTAAATCTCTCATCCTGGTGTCTTTCCTACATTTTTGAATCTTGTATTTAAACCAGTCTGTAAGAGAATTTGTTCATTCCTATTGGTATATCATCAGCATTTTTTTTAACTCCTAGACACATAAACCTGAGTATGCTTCATTATACTGGAGGAGATGTGAATTTAAACAAACTACCATAAACGTGAAGTTCATGAAAACATAGAGCTCCTTAAAAAGTGGCTCCTATCATGACTTTTCTACTTTCATTCATTAGTTAAATATGAATGCATTCTTTGATATGGATTCCATGTTTCACTGTCAAATCTGACTTCCCTCTTGTAGCACATTCCATTGTCCAAGTATGGCAGTTCTGTCATATTTCATTCCCTATGTTCTTTTATAACTTCACTGTATTCCTAGAGTCTAATTCCCCTTCTCTTGAATCTAGAAAGATTTGTGACTCACTAATAATTAAGAGTGCAGCAAAAGAGACACTAGGTGACATCTTAGGCTAAGTTAGAAAGGATGACACAGATTCCATTTTACTCACTAAAACCCTCTTTCTGGGGCCCTGAGCTACCATGGGAACAGTAAATTGCCCTGAAGTTGCCATTCCGTGAGGAAGCCCAAGCTACTCTGCACAGACTATATGCTGAATCCCTCAGGCTACAGTGAGAGAGGATTGGGGAGAGACAGGGAGCAAGAGGGGCCCAGCAGCTCCAGTTCCCTACAGTTCAGCTCCTGCCACCTTCTAGCAGCAATCTGATGAGAGACCCCAGCCAGAACCACCCAGCCAAGCCATTTCAAATTCCTGATTCATATTAACTGTGATTATTGTTTTAAGTCACTAAGTTTTGGAATGATACATTATGTAACAATAGTAACCAGAATGCCTGTTTGCTGATTGCAACTGATGCCTACGTGTTAGCCTTCATGCTTCCAGGTTATCCCACTTCCACTATAGATACTACCTACCACATACACTGGCCTGTCCCTTTCCAGAAATTTTCAATGACTCAATTTATTCCAAATTAATAATAATGAATGAAATATTTACACTACCAATTTATGTCAACCCTAATCTGGATCTACCTTTATTCCACTTCTTCTACTGAGGCCCACAGCAAAATAGAAATATGGCCTTACATTCTCCAGACTTTCTCTTCAATATAATTTATCTGTACTTGTCTTCTGTGCTAGTAGTGTTTCTCCTATATCTTCTTCTGCATAAATACACATTCTACTCATCTATTCAGAACCAATTTAAATGCCACCTCTTACATGAAGCCTTTCCTGATTTTTTCAATAACAAATGAACTTCTGGCCAAGATGGTGAACTAGAAGCAACCTGCACACACCACTGTCAAGGAAAGGATAGAAAGTGGTGAGTAGATATTCATGTTCAGATCGATTGTCTAAGAAAGAGCACTGGGCATCGACAAAGAGGTGAAGGGAGGCATCCAAGGTGAAGGAGAAGGGAGTTGGGAGACCTGCTCAGCAGGATTGGAGGTACTTGGGGAAGGTACATGCACATAGGGAAGGTACAGAGTAGAGAATCCCAGGGCTCTACACTTCTCCCGTGGACACTACAGTAAGAGTTGTGGGAGCTTACTGGAGACAGTGGCATTGCTCCAGAGAGAAGGCACAGTGGGGTCCTGCCAGTCTCCCAATCCTGGGCACTGTGGCTAGCACCATTTGGAGATTGCAGCCCCAGAGCACTGCATCTACCCAGGGGTCAGATCCCTTGTTTCCTCTTCCCCACTTCCCCTGCTGGGATGGGGAGGGAGCAGGGAGACTGGGCACCCTTTTGCAACACATGCTACCACTGCAAGAACTGAGCAGAGTGGTCACCCATAGACCCAGTGCCTGCTGCCACCACCTGGGTGGCAGCACCCAGCCACAGCTGCCACAGGACATGGGCAAAGAAGGCATCCACAGCCTCAGGTGCCAATACTGCCTTCTGTGTAGTACAGCCACTGCCACCACTGCCACCAACGGACCTGGATGGCACAAATGCTAAAGCCATCATGCTCCAAGTGCTGCATGTGGACTCGCTGTGCACAACAACCACCTATGACAACCACAGGCAAATAGGGAGATGAAGGATAACAGAAGTGTTAAAGGCTCACCATGCACCCACCCATCTTCTACCTGGTCAATCTTCTGGAGGAGGACTCCAGCCCACCATACAAGAACCTCTCCCTCTCTTCACTGAGAAACAGAGTTCCCAGCAGAAGAGAACAAGTGTACCACAAATCTATCTATCTTAAGTTGAGAGGAGAGGTTCCAGATGAGAAGGAGCCAGCATAAGAACCCTGGCAACATAAAAAACAGGCTATTTTAACACCCCCAAAGGATCACAATAGATATCTAGCAAGGAGATTCTAACCAAAAGCAAATAGTTGAAATTTCAGATATGGAATTCAGAATATGGATGGAAAGTAAGCTCAATGGGATTGATGAGAAAGTTGAAAACCAACAAAAAGAAATAAAAAAAATCAGGACATGGATGAAAAAATTTCCTAAAGAGAGAGATAATTTAAGAACAAGTATAACAGAACTTCTAGAAATCAAAGAGTCATTTAGGGAATTTCAAAATAGAAATTTTTAGAAAGTTTTAACAACACACTAGACTGAGTACAAGAAAAAATTTCAGAGCTTGAAGACAAGGCTTTCAAATTAACCCAGTCAGTCAAAAATGAAGAAAAAAGAGTCAAGAAAAATTAACAATCTCTCTGAGAAATGTGGGACTATGTAAAGTGAATGAGTATAAGAATCATAGGTATCCCTGAAGGTGAAGAAACAGCAAAAAGCATGGAAAACCTATTTGAGGGAATAATTGAGGAAAAGTTCTCTGGTATTGCAAGAGATTTAGACAACCAGATACAAGAAGGTCATCTAACACCTGGAAGATTCATATCAAATAGGACATCACCAAAGCACACAGTCATCAGTCTGGCCAAAGTCAAAATAAAGGAGAAAATCCTATAAGCTGCGAGGTGAAAGCATCAAGTAACTTACAAAGGAAAACATATCAACTAATGGCATAATTCTCAGTATAAACCTTACAAGCCAGAAGGTATAAATGTCCCATTTTTAGTCTTCTGAAAGAAAATAACTGCCAGAAGAATTTTTTATCCTAAAAAACTAAGTTTCATAAATGAAAGAGAAATAAAGTCTTTCCCAGACAGTGAGCAGTAAGTGAATTTGTCATCATTAGACTCACCCTAAAAGAAATGCTTAAAAGGGCTCTATACATGGAATAGAACAATCAATACCCACCAGTGTAAAAATATCCAAAAGTTAAACTCACAGCTCTTATAAATAGTAACACAAGAGAGAAAAGAAACAACCAGGTAACAATCAACATGATGAACAGAACAGTATCTCATGGTAATACTATCACTGAATGTAAGTCTAAGGAAAGAAATAAACAACATGATCATAATAGCCAGGGACTTCAACACTATACTGACAGAACAAGACAGATCATCTAGGCAGAAAATTAACAAAGAAATCCTGGGCTTAAATGGGCATTAGGAAAAATGGACCTAACAGACATTTAAAGAACAATCTACTCAAAAACTGCAGAATATACAATCTTCTCAACAGCACATGGAACATTTTCCAAGATAGATCATATGTTAGGCCACAAAGCGAATCTCAAAAATATTGAAATCATACCATACACCTTCTCAGATCACGCTGGAATAAAACTAGAAGTCAATTCCAAGAGGAACTCTCAAAACTACCAAAATACATGGACATTAAACAACCTGATACTCAACAATCACTGGATCTTACTCCATTTCATCTGTACCTTTGAATTCTCCCTGACTTTTTGGCGATAGGCTTCATCCTCTACTGGGTGCAGTCCAGCTCTGTCTTGGTCAACACTCAGCTCTCACTTTAGGAGTCCCTTCCCAGGCCTGCTCTCCCAAACAGGAAGACAATGTAGCTAAGGAGTTTAATTTGGTCCTTTTCTTTCTTCTGTAACAGAGCTATCATTTTCTAAGAGCGCATATTTTGTTAACATGAGAAGAAAAAAAAAATGACAGCACTGATTCAGTTCAGTACCGATCTGTACAGATGTTCAGACACTTCCCTATAGGGCAAGAGTTTTATAGTCAGAGTGGAAAGGGTCCCTCCAGGTCTTGTCCTGGCCTTCATTTAAGCTTATTCTGTTTCATATGAAATTGGACAGTCACTTTATGATGGTATCAAATGGCTTCTCTAAAAACTGAACAGGTGCTATATTACAAGCCAGTGGAAATCATCCCATGAATCGTGGTAATAGGCAAGCTGCAATGTCATTCCAAAACCAGTAATATAATAAGGTTCTCAGAGAAATCAAGCTTTGCTTGTACCCCAAAACTAGATGAAGTAGGTACAAGTAGAAGAGATAAGTCTGTTTCCTATTCTTATTAATTTAGAGGTTGCCTCTATGACTGGAATAGATTGGACTTTAGGGTCAAAGTAGCCAATTAGCTGTACTTTAGAGCAATGTGCATTTATTAGAACATAAACATCAAAAATATTGTCTTCATAGGTCATAAAAAATCTTTGGGCAGATCTCACATCAGGACATATTGCCATAAGCAATAACATTTACATTTTGGCAACAGTTACATATCTTTTATCTTCAATATGATTTTATTTCATTTTAGTGACGCAAGTTACTAGTGCAGACTCCTCATAAGTCTCCCTGAAGTATTTCCACTCATCTTTATGGATAGAGAAAGCCAAATTGGCTAAAAGTGATTTAATTAGCATATTTTATTATTTAAATATACACTGATATATTAATAGGTATCATTGATGTGCCAAGCCCTTAGGCTATAAAATGAGTCAACAATCCTGCCCACAATGAGCTTATAGCCACCTGAAGAGGCTCAACTAAAAATGTTAGTATGGTAAATGTTTTTAGTGCCATGCTAAATAAGTTAGAACCACCTAGGGGCTTTTAAACAGTAACAGTATTCTTGCTCTGTCCCTACTTCTAAAGAGTCTGCCTGGGGTAGAAGACAGGCATAGGAAGTATTTTAAGTTTCCCTAGATGATTTTAATGTGTAGCCAGCATCGAAAAACACTGCTTTAAAGGAGACATTTGCCAGGTGCTGTAATAGTAAGCTACTAACTCTTCCTGTTGAAAGGAAATCATTAAAATTCAGGTAGCAGTTGATTTTAAACTTGAAGGATGCATAAAACTTCTCCAGGTAAGGAAGAGGATACAGGAGGCTGGAAGGGCTTTTGAAGCAGTGTTAGCCCATAGGGCAAAATCTGGTTGATGCTGACTTCTAACTACCTATCCCTATTCTTAACTTATCTAGGTCTACTGCCACCGCTCCAATGCAAACCATTATCATCTCCACCTTGCATGAATCCACCAGTTTCCTAGTTCTTTTCTGCATAAACAAGCTTTCTCTCTTCAAACCCATTGCTCCCAACTGCAGCAAAAAAGATTGTCTTAAAATAGAAATCAGATGCATTCCCTGATTCATATGTTTCAGTGGCTTCATAATGACCTTAAAGTACAAAATATTTAACTTAGTAGATAAGATCTACATTATTTAGCTCTGAACTTCCTCAAGCCTCATCTTAAGCCTCCTTGTACAGCCTCTCCTTTGCAGACTAAGAGTCCTATTGATGCCAGCTTTGTTTTAGTCCCTGTGCAAGCCAGTCTCTCTCCTTTCTCAGGGCCTTTGCAGAGATGGTTCTTCCTCCTGGCATGCCATCCCCATACTGCCTCTGAGCCCACCCTATGAGCTAGAAAATTCTACTCAGCTTAAATCTCAACTTAAATACCCCTACCACACAGGTTTCCCCAATGACCCTTTCCAATTAGGTTAGGGGAGTCCCTGTCACATGTCCCCATGGCCAGAGCTCCTCTCCCTTGTAACACAAATCTTCAGGAATCATATGCATCTACATTTGCAGGTTGTAAACTTTGTAAAGGCAGAGATTATTTCTTCCTAATTCCTTCCTGCATTATTAGACTTTTGCACAATACCTGGGACTTGGTAGATGATTGGGAAATAATAGTTCAATAAATTGAATGAATGAGTATCCCACATACAAATAAGAGGATCAAATCTATAAATACCTTATCACTTCCATACTTTTTATGTCCACACAGATCACAATCTGAGCATGAGATGTGGCTAAAATTTGGGGTGAAGCAATACAGCACTCTTCTCTCTCTGGTTCCTTTTCTCCCTTTCTCTCTTTTCCATTTTTCCTCAAGAGTTTAGCTTTTTGTACAGATATCTGCATTTAATCAGAGGAACTAATATATAATCTTTATTAACAACAATAATATTTAATATATTTATATATTGATTGCAATGATAAAAAGGGAAGAAGAAGCTGAATATTTTATGTACAGCTACAATATGGCTAGGATACACAGTTAATCATTTAATTCTCTTCCTTTCACAATAATTTTCCATTTTTAAGATGAAGGAACTGAGACTGAGAAAGATCATTACTTCTACAAAGTCCACAACTAATAATAGGACTATCAGTGCTCTCTTCACTACTACATCAGATCTATAACAAAAAGGTAAGTCATTTTCAATGTACCTTCTACCCTCTCACATGAGAAGCTATCTAGGGTGCCTTAATTTTATATTGTTTCTTATGTGGTGGATTTCAGATGTATATAATATGTTTCAGTTAATTATGTCTACAAGGATAAAAGATTATGCACATTATCAATTCCTGTCCCTTGTCTCATAACCTTTTTAAAATTGCATTCATTCATCCATTCAATAAACGTCTGGTGCTGGGAGTATAATTTTGAATTGCTTTCATAAAATTAATATTATTAATCATGAAGACATTTTCTTAAGATTCTGAATTTGGTTATACTTCATTTCTTTCTGAGCTTTGGAATTAAATTCCGTTGTGCAATACCTAGAACACAGTTGGTAATTCTTGCATGTGACTGAGATAAAAAAGACCCATATTGGCATGTGGGCTGTGAGGAATGGAGAAGTGAACTGGTAAAGTATATCCTGTCCCTCAAAATAGATAAACTGTATCAGACCACATCATGATGGTCATTGCAAGCTAAGTGCAAACTCTTTTAATACCAGTTCAATCAAAACCATACAGTTCCTAGATAATATCACAGAAAAATTGAACTATCATCAACTCTGTGTACACCCACAAATGTTAAAGGCCATTGATTAGTCTAGCAACTATATAATGTATAAATTCCAACCAATCCCTGCCAAGACCAACCTATGACTAACTCCAGTCCACCTTACCCTGCAATGGGTTTGATTATTAGTTAGTTCTTAGTATTATTCCCAAGTTGGACTGCTTATTATCTCTTACCATTACAAGGCTTTATCTAGAAAGAAAGGGCTGCAAAGACAAATATCTTTCAAAGACAATAACTAGCTAGACAATTCTATTTAATAGTACTGTGTCCATTATTATCTAGGCCCAAACCTAAACCGGGTGTCGCCTATGTGAGTCTGCACAAATTGCCCAAGCAAACAAAATATTTATTTAGGATAGCTGTTGGCAACATAGCTGAAGGGTGCATCTTGATTAAACAAAAATGGGGAATAAAAGTCAAATCCATAAAAGTGCTATCTTGGAGTTGAAGAAAGGCTATAAGAAGGGGAAAACATAAGAAATTAAAGGGACTAGAAGTGCAAGATAAGTCAGGGAAGTTGTTCAAGACAGACATTGTGAACAATTCAATTGCTTTAAAACTTGCTTTTGCACTTACACTGTTAGTAATGATGAAGTAATTGTGCCTCCAACTATAAACAATTATAAAACTGGGCTAAGTATGAAATAAATGTTTTCAGATGTTTTACAGCATGGAGTGCAGAATGATAATCCTTGAAAAGAGGGAGAAAAAGCACAGTCAATTCCACGATAGCTCCTGTTTTTCTCTGGAGCCTCTTTCCAGACTGATGTGCAGAGATGGGCAGTTCAAACATAAGATAGCAATTTCATTGAGTTCAACAGACAGAAATCAGATTTCTGGGCCCTGGGATGGACTAGAATTTATGGGGCAGAGTACCAGAGGGAAAAAAAACTGCACAGAAAATGAATCCTATAAATCTTGATAGGATGTCTCCTTTAGTTTGAGTTTTTAGCCAAACACTAAAACTCACATGCTAAGGAAAAAACTTAATCAGGACAGGAAAAACCAAGCAAACAAACAAAAACCAAAACTACCAGTAAAAGAACATAAAAAGCAAAGCAACATAAGTACTACAGGAATTTGCACAGGTCAAGTAGACATTTGATTTCCAAACAATCAAAGAGAAGAGGCTACGCTGAATAATCCAAGCATTTAGTAAAGAACACAAAAAACTCCCTTTGGATAAGGGCTAATTTAGGATTACAGCAAATCCTACTGTAGATCCATCCTGCCAAGGTTAAAAACAGCCTCAAAAAATCAAACTTCTCACAAGTAAATTACCTGTCTACCTGAACATAACTCAACATCCTCTTTAAAAAATAGAAGTGAAATAGCTTTTTAAAAATGCATTACAATATAGCAGCATAAATACATTTAAAATATGTAAGAACAATTGGATATCCACATATTAAAAGAATTTTAACTTATCCTCACACCATATAGAAAAAGTAATCAAAAATGTATTCTACATCTAAATGCAAAACCTAAAATTATTAAATTCTACAATAAAACATAGGAGAAATCTTTGTGACCTAAGGTTAAACATAGATTTCTTACCTATAACAGCAAAACCATAATGAATAAGGCAAAAACATTAGATAAATTATGTTTTATTAAAATTAGTAACTTCTTTTCTTCAAAGGCACTGCTAAGAAAATGAATAAATAAGATATAGGGAGATAATATTTAAAAATATCTGGTATAGGACTTGTATCCAGAATATATAAAACTCAAACAATTCAATAAAAATGGGCAAAAGAACAACTCTTTGTTCATAAATTTCAAAACCTGCATAAAATAGACTAATTTCTTGAAAGACACAAACTGCCAAAACTCACACAAGAAGAAATAAACAATCCAAATAGGCCTATATGTATGAAAGAAATAGAGTTACATTTTGGGTAGCCAAGGTGGGTGGATCACTTGAGGCCAGGAGCTAGAGACTGGTCTGGGCAACATAACCAGATCCCATCTCTACAAATATTTTTAAGAAATGAGCCAGGTGTGGTGGCACATGCCTGTAGTTCTAGCTAGTTGGGAGGTGGAGGCAAGAAGATCACTTGAACCCAGGAGTTCAAAATTACAGTGAGCTATGACCATGCCACTGGACTCCAGCCTGGGTGAGAGAGCAAGATCCAGTCTCTAAAAAAAAAAAAAAAAAAAAAGGAAAGAAAGAAAAAAGAAATAGAGTCAATAATATAACCTTCCCAAGCAGAAAGCACCAAGCCCAGATGGGTTCACTGGTGAATACTACCAAATATTTAAGGAAAAAATTGTGCCAACTCTCTACAATATCAGCAATTAGAAGCAAAGGAAGTTCTTCCTATTCCAATGAGAAGTACTTCCTCATCATATGCAGCCAACATTACCTTAATACCAAAATCAGACAAAGACATTACAAAAAATAAAACTACACACTAATAACTCTCATAAACATAGATGTGAAAACCCTCAACCAAATATTAGCAAATTGAATCCAACAATGTATATAAAGAATTATACACAGTAACCAAGTGAGAATTATCTCAGGTTTGCAAGGCTGATTCAACATTGAAAAATAAATTACTGTAATCCATCACATCAACAGACCAAACTATAAAAGTCACATGATCATATCAATAGAAGCAGAAAAAGCATTTGACACAATATAACACTCATTTATGATAAAAAAAAAACTCAGAGTAAACTAGAAATAGAAGTAAACTACCTGAACTTGATAAAGAATATCTATTAAAAAATCCTATAGCAAACATTATACATAATGGTGAGAAATTTTAAAATTTCCCACCAAAATCAAGAATAAACAAAATGTCTCTTCCCACCATTGTTCTTCAAAATTGTACTGCAAGTCCTACATAATGCAAAAAAATAAAGAAAGAAATAAAAGATACATAGATTAAGAAAGAAGAAACAAAACTGTCTTTGTTCACAGATGACATGATCATTTATGAAGAAAATAGTAAAGAATCAACCAAAGAAAACCTCCTGTAACTAATGATTATAGCAACATTTCAGGATAAAAGATTAATATACAGAAGTCAATCGCTTTCCTATATACCAGAAATGAGCAAGTTAAATTTGAAATAAAAAAATTACCATTTACATTAGTACTCTCCAAAATAAAATATTTAGGAATAAATCTAACAAAATGTGTGCAAGATCTGTATGGGGAAAACTACAAAATTCTGATGAAAGAAATCAAAGAACTAAATAAATGGAGAGATACTCCAAGTTCACAGATAGGAAAACTCAATTCTGTCAAGGTGTCAGTTCTTTCAAACTTAATCTACAGATTCAATGCAATCTTAATAAAATCCTATCAAGTTATTTCAAACTAATTCTAAAGTTTATATGGACAAGCAAAAGACCCAGAATAGACAACAAAATATTGAATGGTAAGAATGAAGTTAGAGGACACTACCTAACTTCAAGAATAACTCTAAAGCTACAATAATCAACAGAGTGTGATATTGGTCAAAGAATAGGTAAGTAGATCAATGTAACATATTAGAGAGTCCAGTAGACCCACATAAATATAGTCAACTGATCTTTGACAAAGGAGCAAAGGCAAAACAATAGAGAAAAGGTGGTCTTTTCAACAAATGATGCTAGAACAATTGGGCAACCACATATAAAAAAAGTGAATCAAGATGCAGACCTTAACCTTTTACAAAAGTTAATTCAAAATGAATCACAGACCTATATGCAAATCACAAAACTATAAAACTCCTAGAAGAAAACATTGGAGAAAATCTAATTGCCTTTGAGTATGGTGATTACTTTTTAGATATGAGACCAAAGGTCCATCTGTGAAAGAAAGAATTGATAAGCAGGAATTCATTAAAATTAAAAAGTTAAAAACCTCTAGGGTTTTAATTTAACTCCTACAAAAGACTCCAAGAATTGATGAATAAATTAATTAAAGTCTCAGGTAACAAAATTTATGTACACAAATCAGTAGGATTTCTATAAAATAATAATAGCTAAGCTAAGAATAAAATTAAGAACTCAATACCATGCACAATAGCTACAAAACAAATAAAATACCTAGCAAATTACTTAACCAAGGAGGTAAAAGATCTCTACAAGGTGAACTACAAAACACTGCTGAAAGAAATCCCAGATGACACAAACAAATGGAAAAACATACCATTATGGATTAGAAGAATCAATATTGTTAAAATGTCCATACTGCCCAAAGTGATTTACAGATTCAATTCAATTCCCATCCAAATATCAGCATCATTTTTCACAGAATTAGAAAAAAAATCCTAAATTTCATATGGAGTCAAGAAAGAGCTCAAATAGCCAAAGCAATCCTAAGCAAAAATAACAAATCTGTAGGCATCACTTTATCTGATTTCAAATTATACTACAAGTCTATAGTAGCCACAATAGCGTGGTACTGGTATAAAAGTGGACACAAAGATCAATGGAACAGAATACAGAATCTGGAAATAAAACCATATGCTTTCAATTAATAATCTTCAACAAAGGAGGCAAAACCATACACTGGGACCCTATTCAATACATGTTGGGGGGCTCATTAAATTGGATAGCCACATGCAGAAGAATGAAACTGAACCCCTATTCCCCATCATACACAAAAATTAACTCAAGATGGATTAAAGACTTAAATGTATGACCTGAAACTATAAAAGTTCTAGAAGAAAACCTAGGACAAGATCTTCTGGACATTGGTCTAGGCAAAGAATTTATGACTAAGACCCCAAAGTCAAATACAATAAAAACAAAAATAAATAAATGGGACTTAATACAAGTAAAAGCTTCTCCACAGCAAAGTAAATAATCAACAAAATAAAGAGACAACCTACAGAATGGGAGAAAATATTCACAAACTATACATCTGACAAAGGACTAACATCCAGAATCTATAAGTAATTCAAACAAATCAGCAAGCAAAAACAAATAACTCCATTAAAAAGTGTGCAAAAGACATGAGCAGACTTTTATAAAGGAAGATATATAAATGGCTAGCAAACATGAAAAAATACTCAACCTCACTAATCATTGGGAAAATAAAAATTAAAACCACAATGAGAATGAAGCAATATGGCGCCTGCCAATCGGCTCTTGTCTGTGGGCCGAGAGGTGCCCTAAGGGAGCTGCGAGCATGGTGCACTCTCCACAAGAGGCTCACTGCTCACTGCCGGCAGCCATCTCTAGGCTGGTGTTAGCAGTGTCCCTAACGCTCAGGAGCCCACCAGCAGCCTGAGACACACAGGAGGAGAAGTTAAACTGCTCCACCTACCCTTGTTGCTGGCCTCTAAGCCTGTCAGGGGCCTTTCTCCTTCTGAATCTCCTCCACAACTTCTTCCCATGGAGTCTTCTATAGCTTCAGGCACCCTTCCTACCACCCTCGTCCGATCTATGTTTGTCTGCCTATTTTTTTTTCACCTTCTTCTAAAATCTGTCTTTATGCAGAGACACTCTGGCTGGCGGTTTTTCTCGTCTGCCATCTTGCCTACGAAAACTGAGGAAGGAAACAGCAGAGAGTGTAAACAGGTGGAAAACCAAACCATGCTCCTGGGTCAGCAGAATCAACATAGTTAAAATGTCTATATTACCCAAAGTGATCTACAGATTCAATGCAATCCCTATTAAAATACCAATATCATTTTTCACAGATCTAGAAAAAATAATTCTATGCTTCGTATGGAACCAGAGATGACCCCGTATTGCAAAAGCAATCTTAAGCAAAAAGAACAAAATAGGAGGCATCAATTTACCAGACTACAAGCTATACCATAAGGCTATAGTAATTAAAACAGCATGGTACTGGCACAAGAACAGAGTCATAGACCAATGGAACAGAACTGAGAACGCAGATATAAAACCATCCTCACATAGCCATCTAATCTTTGACAGAGCAGACAAAAACATACACTGGGGAAAAGAATCCTTATTCAATAAAAGGTTCTGGGAAAACTGGATAGTGACTGAAACAGGAACCACACCTATCTCCTCTCCCAAAAATTAACTCATGGTGGATAACAGACTTAAACCTAAGGCGTAAAACAGTAAGAATTCTAGAAGAAAATGTTGGAAAAACTCATAGAGACATTGGCCTAGGCAAAGAAATTTTGAAGAAGACCCCAAAGGCAATTACAGCAACAACAAAAATAAATAAATGAGACCTCATCAAATTAGAAAGCTTCCGCACAGCCAAGGAAACTATCATGAGAGCAAACAGACAACCTATAGAATGGGAGTAAATTTTCGCATGCTACACATCCGATAAAGGGCTGATAACTAGAATCTATGTAGAACTCAGGAAAATCAGCAAGAAAAAAATCAAACAATCCTATCAAAAAGTGGGAAAAGGCATGGACGGAAACTTTTCAAAAGAATATAGACTAATGGCTAACAAACATATGAAAAAATGCTCAACATCTCTAATCATCAGGGAAATGCAAATCAAAACCAAAATGAGATATCACTTATCCCCAGTGAGAATGGCCTTTATCAAAAAGTCCCAAAATGATAAATGTTGGCATGGATGCGGAAAGATAGGAACACTCATACACTGCTGGTGGGACTGCAAACTAGTACAACCTCTGAGAAAAGCAATACAGAGATACCTCAAAGAGATACAAGTAGAACTACTATTTGATCCAGAATCCCATTACTGAGCATCTACCCAAAAGAAAAAAAGACATTCTATAAAAAAGACATCTGCACTCAAATGTTTATAGCAGCACAATTCACAATTGCAAAGATGTGGAAACAACCCAAGTGCTCATCAATCCATGAGTGGATTAATAAAATGTGGTATATGTAAACCATGGAGTTTTACTCAGCCACAAAAAACAATGGTGATATAGCACCGCCTATATTATCCTGGATAGAGCTGGAACCCATTCTACTAAGTGAAGTATCCCAAGAATGGAAAAACAAGCACTACATGTACTCACCATCAAACTTATATAAACTGATTAACACCTCAGTGCATATATAGTAATACCATTCATTGGGTGTCCATCAGATGGGAGTGGGAAGGAGAGATGGGTATATTCACATCTAATTGGTGCAGCGCACACCATCTGGGGGATGGGCACAATTGAAGCTCTGACTCAGGTGGGGCAAAGGCAATATAAGTAACCTAAACTTTTGTACCCCCATAATATGCTGAAATAAAAAGAAAATTTAATAAAAAAGAGACATGATAAACTGTGTGAAAAGGAAAGCTCCATATCCCTGAAGTATATCATCATACCACTTAATTTGCTTACAGCTTCAAACTTTCTAAAGTTCTATTAAATCTGATCTTGCATTTCATCTCATCAACAGCCTTATATTATTAATTTTATGAATGGGTAAACTTAATTGCAGTTTTCCAGCATATCTGGTGCCATCGGGCCATCAGAGACAAGCGGTATGGCATTGGTGGTGGTGGGAGTTAGGGGTGGGGGGTTCGGATGAGGAAGCTCTGCACTTGGTCCTGGCCGTGGTCAACCTAAACGATGGCATATTTCTTCTGAACTTCAGGTTTTCTTCAATCTGTTGTAAGCAGAAGATACTGACAGCAATAATCTCATAGTGTTTCGATAAAGATCAAAAAAGTTACCACATGCGTAGAAATTTGTAAACAAAAACCTATCTTATTAATACAATATTCTTTATAATTATTTTCATATACTTAGAGGACATTTCCATGAACAGATGAGGAGAATGTAATTTTTTATTAACAAAACTACTGATGAAAAATTTTTAAATCTATAAATAATGTTGATTATTCTAGGAAATAAATGCTTAATGTAAGGAAATAAATAGCTAAACAACCAGAAAGCAAATCTTTGCCTTTAGTCCAGTTCAATCTATCTCTACTCTGCAACTCTGCATTTACCAGTAAGCAAGATATTTCCATTAAGGGAGGAAATGACAAGGTATTCCACCAGCTCACCTACAATATCCTGCACTTCTTCCACAGTGTCCTCAGACTTGTCTGATTATGAGACTATAGATTCTTTTTTCTGTTGATCTAAGGTAGGGCCACTGAACCTGTATTTTTAACAAGATTTCCAGTAGATATTCGTAATCTAAAAAGTTTCATAACACTGCCAGAAGCAACAAGCAAAGTCTAGACAGTTCTCTGAGAGCGGAAAGCACAGGAACAAACACTAAGGGTGAGGCAGCTTCCCATGCCCGAGTTTAAGGTGTGAGATCCAAATTCACAGTGACATTCTTACTGCTTTGACATTAGCATTCCCCAAGTTCTTGATGTTCTAATAAAGATAGATCATCACATTGTCACTTAGTAAACAAAATAGCCAAACACATATAAAACTCCTAAGCACTTTTCTGAAACTGAGAAAATGAAAACATGTAAAAATATACAAGAAGTAGATAATGAAAGGAAACATGCGCACATTTAATTTAGTTAATTGAAACAAGTGAAGAGCCAGAAAGCTCTGTAGTCACAGTGGACATCTCTTCTGTTGAAGGATGACAACAAATCTCCTCCTCTAAGGGAGGGTGATATTCTCCTACCCAGAAAATTGTGATTGCCTAAGGCTAGGTCCCTGACACAGCTGGATCAAGCAGCATTTCTGTTAGATTTTTTGTTATAAGACCAAGGAAAGCAGCTTTCAGCATCTGCTGAAAGGAAAAACCGGGCGATATGAATCTGGAGCTCCAACTTGCCATACCTGGGTGCCAGTTTGCACAGGGAGAAAATGCATATCTCAAGAAAGAGTGAAGGATAAAAAATTGAAGGACAGTGCCTTGGAGTTTTCCACACCCTCTTCCCAATTACTTCCCAGACACAGCTACAGCCATGATTTTCCTGCATATTTGTTGAATGAGCAAAAAACAAAACAAAACAACACTTCTCTTTTTCCCCATTTGTGTGTCTGTCATATAACACTGGAAGAATACTGATTGGCCCAGTAAATTGTCAGACACTTCAGATGCAAAACAAGTCACCCCTAAATAATCACTCCCAGGATTCTGAAATTTTACAACAAAAACAAAGATTTTGGGGGCAAAATGGAATGTTTCTTCATTAGTGATGTCTCATGAATGCCAAAAAACAAAAGATTTTTTTCTTCATTTGAAAAGACATAAAGTTGAAATTACATGAATAGTACCTATTGTTCTAACCAGCATTATTCAATATTGTTATTGCACATGTATGATATAGAAAACCTGGGTCGGTATAACAAACTTGTTTGGCAGAGGGTATAACCTGAAGGAAATGTCAGATCATTCATTTCTTTGTAATTTCAGATATGCCTTTACTCTTTAATGTGACTGCAAAAATATTTCCCATCCATAATCATTCAGGCTAGCATATCTCAATATACATATTTTGTAGAGAATTTGAAAGAAATCCTAATTTTTTGGTGCAAATAACCTGGGACTGCACATAAGATCCATACTGGGTTTTATCTTTATTTCAATAAATGTTCATTGTTTGAAAGAGACTTAGAAGTTTTCAGATGGGCTCTTCTGGAGTGAAAATTTCTGTTGAATTTCAAGAAGTTTATTCAATATAAAACTATTCTATAAAATTCAGTCTCTCAATTATATTTGCAAATAAGAACATATAAGCAACATGACTATTTCCATTGTACTTGTCTACACAGCATCTATTAGAAAAAATGAAAGAAATATTGACATTAATCTCTATTTTCTGTTCTTTACGGCTCATTACAACACATTTTGAGACGTTTCCTAGTATATCTATTTTCTGACATAGCCACCTCTGATTCTCATGTTTGTGACTGTTGGTAGAAGAAAGGCAGGACTTTTCATGACAGATAAGAATTATGAGTCTCGGCCGGGCGT
>CM052438.1:115964335-116030730 GCA_028533085.1 Varecia variegata
TTCGAGACCAG
Organism: Varecia variegata; assembly: GCA_028533085.1. Taxonomy (NCBI): domain Eukaryota; kingdom Metazoa; phylum Chordata; class Mammalia; order Primates; family Lemuridae; genus Varecia; species Varecia variegata. Next base: position 115,964,347 of record CM052438.1, read on the forward strand.
CCTGAGCAAGAGCGAGACCCCGTCTCTACTAAAAATAGAAAGAAATTATCTGGCCAACTAAAAATATATATAGAAAAAATTAGCTGGGCATGGTGGCACATGCCTGTAGTCCCAGCTACTCGGGAGGCTGAGGCAGTAGGATCGCTTAAGCCCAGGAGTTTGAGGTTGCTGTGAGCTAGGCTGACGCCCCGGCACTCACTCTAGCCCGGGCAACAAAGGGAGACTCTGTCTCAAAAAAAAAAAAAAAAAAAAGAATTATGAGTCTCACCTCAAATCAGAAATATTCAGTGTCTACATGGAAGAGAAAAAAATTGAGAGAATACACAAGTACACAAGTGGTTGTTTTGTTGTTTTTGTTTTCCCCCTGATAAATGTCTAAGGCAGAAAGCAGACACAGAAAGAAAGTCTGTAACATGAAGGTTTGTCTTTGACCTTCTGCATTACTATCCGGTAAGGTGTCAGAAGATATTCAGACACTTGCAACCAAGGCATTACGAGTCATGGGAACAGAGTTAGTTGAAACAAATGAAAAAACTTATTTGCAATACATTCTGTTCCCAAAAGAATGTAGAACGTATACCATTGGCATCTAGAAATTCTTGGTGGAGCATATTTAAAGTTCACAAACAAATTAGTAAAACCTTAAAATTAACTTTTCATTAGGTTATCTCAAATAATAAAACTAAAATGAGCTTCCTCGCCCACTACATTGACCTCATATATTGATTTTACTTTAAGTTAGGCTGGATTTAATATAAACTTGTACCAAATAATAATGGCTAATGATTATCATGCACTTAAAATGTGCTAGACAATAATCTCAGGGCTTAATTTATATTAATTCATTTAACCTTCAAAACAAGCTTGGGCAATGGCACATAGCTAATGAGTAGTGTCACATAGGCAAGAAAACAACACAGGCAAATCTGGTTTCAGAGTTCGTGCTTATTAATTTACTTATACCCACCTGGAAAAATGTAAGAGATATACAACCACTTAGAAAGACACATATAACACACAATGATAATATGAATTCAACTAGATGAGACTTCTGTTTCCAGTTAACAATGAGCTAAATAACTGGTATTAAACTTCTAACTGAATTTGATATATAGAAAGCCTTGAGCTTAGAGTGAGGGAGGAATCTCATTGTAGGGCTGTAAAAAAGGGTCTCTTGGTATCCAGCTTGATTATGTTTTTAAGTTAACTCCTTCTATGTGTAAGCTTGTGGGCCAGCTACTTTATGTTGGGTCATAAATTAACTCTTAATAAATACAAAACATGATCAAAAGAAAACAAACTTCTGACTAATGGCAACTAGTAAAACCAGAAAAAAAAGTCAAATCATCTGTAGGAGGCGGCAAAGAACCAACAGGGTAGGGCACAATTACTTGGCCAGTATCTGGAGGAGAAAAGAATACCAGAGATATAAACAAACTATGCCAGACTGGCTGAGAGTCTGAGAAACTGACAGGCTTGATGAGCTCAGGATAAGAATAATACCCAGGGGTATCAAGTGTAGTGGGTATTGGGGAATACTACTAACTAGAACCCGGAGAGGTTGCACCTGCAGAGTAAGGTTAAAATGGAAGTAAACAGCCTGTTGAAATAATTCACTAGGAAGCTGTTACCATAAGGCAGCTACAGTGCCCTGGGTTCCTGCAGGAGCAAACTGAAGCCCAATTCAGAATAAACAGTCATATTCTAAGAAAACAAAACTGAAATTTAACCAATCAGAAACTGCCAACGTAACTTCCGACTAGAAACTTTTCACTGAAATGATCCAAATAAGGTGTTTAAATAATTAATTAGGAGGTTATTGAGCTGAGATGGCTTCAGCACCTTGGGTTCCTATGTACCCAAACCAAAACCCAATTCAAAGTAAATAATAAAAGAAAACTTAAGCTTAACCAATCACAAATAGCCAACTTGCCACTAGTTATATACCTAGGAACTTTCCACAGGATCATACTCAAATAAGGCAAATGCCTACCTGTAGCAAGCCAAGGAATTTTGTTGTTTTGTTTCATGTTCAGCCTATAAAAGCCCACTGCTTATGCTGCTAAAGTAGCCCTCTCTGAACCTCTTATGTTCCTGAATGCTGCCTGATTCATGAACTGTTCTTTGCTCAAATAAACTCTACTAAATTTAATTTGTCTAAAGTTTTTTTTTTTAATCCACTGTTTCATTTTTACCAATCAAATATTTTCTTTGCTTTTTTCCCACATCCATCTCATAAAAGCTTTCTCATTGTGTCCCTTTGGTAGAGCTCTGAGCTGCTTGCAGACTGTAGCTTCCTGATTTATGGCTCACTGTCTGCTTAAATAAAGTCTTTAAAATTTTAATATTCCCAAGTTTGTCTCATAACAAGCCGATATAAGGAACCGATTGCAGTATTTAATTATTTTAATTCCTGAATTTAATTAAGATGATCCCATAGTATTAATACTTTCCAAGCACCGTTAAAAAGAAAATCCATCTTACATCTCAAATTATTTCTACAGATAACTTTCCAGATACATTTGGTCCAATAAAAACAAATAATAGTGAAAATTAGGAGACAAGACAATATGAAGAAATACCAGGTATGTAAAGTCAAAGTTAATTAAAGAAGCAGATCCATTAGGAGATTTCATGCAATTGTGGGAGCTGTATAAATAATATCTATTAGGCTGTTGTCCTCATGTTTGATACTGAAGCTTGAAATTTGTAAGTCTGTCAGTAGGGAAGGGAAGATAGACTTAAAATGGCGAAAAGCAAAACAATCGGGAATCCACATGTAGAAGAAAATCAATGGATTATATGAAAAACAATATAAACCAACTTCATCAAATTGACATTTATAGACCACCTGACACAGAGATAAAAGAATACATACTATTTTCAACTATACATGAATGAAGTATTCAGCTAAATAAATTACAGTCATATGTCACTTAATAATGGGGATGCATTCTGACAAATGCATCATTAGGTACTTTTTCATTGTTCAAACATAGAGTATACTTAGATAAACCTAGATAGTATAAGCTACTATATATATACCTAGGCTATATAGTATAGCCTATTACTCCTAGGCTACAAATTTGTACAGCATGTTACTATACTAAATACTGTAGGTGATTAAAACAGGAGGTAAGTATTTACGTATCTAAAAATAGAAAAGGTATAGTAAAATATGATATTATAATATTACAGGGACACCATTATATATGCAGTACATTGTTGACCAAAACATTGTTATGTGGCACATGACTGAATATAGTAGGACATAATCAAATTTAAATAAAGTTTAAAATACTCAGATCATACAGCTAGGTTCTCTGACCACAGTAGAATTGAATCAGAAACCAATACAGAAAAATATCTGGAAAAACTCAAGTAATTATAAAATAAATACAAACTTAGGCATAATCACTAGGTCAAAGAAGAATATACAAGGGAACATTTTGAGCCAACTGAAAATGAAAACAGAATACGTCAAAATTTGTGTCATGCAGCTAAAGCAGTAATTGGAGGGAAACTTATAATTAAAATTTATTAAGGAAGTAAGAAGTTTCAAAATCAGTGATCTAACTATCCAACTTAAGAAGCTATGAAAAAAAGCAAAGAGCAAAGAAGTTCCAAAAAAAGAGCAGAAAACTATCAAATACAAAATATCAAAGTGAGAAAATCAGGCCATAAGTTATTTTTTTAGTCAATAAATTTTATAAAAATTTAGTTAGAATGACAAAAAAAACAAATAAATAAAATTATCAATGTCAGGAATAAAAAAGTGTCATCACTACAAATTAAATAGATAATAAAAGGATGATGAATGTTATGAATATGAATAAATTTGATAACTGAAATAAAATGGACAAATTTCTTGAATAATAAAAACTACCAAAGCCTACTCAAGAAGAATTAGATATCAAAAAATGATTCTGGGACAACTACATGTCCATACACAAAAGAATGAATTGGGACTCCAACTTCACATATGCACAAAAATTAATTCAAAGTGAATCATAGTCCTTACAGTAAAAGCTAAAACTATAACATTCTTAGAATAAAACACAGAAGTAAATCTGTGTGACCATAGGTTAGAAAATGATTTCTTAGACACAACTTCAAAAGCACAATCAATTAAAGACAAGATTGCTAAATTAGGCTTCATCAAAACCACAATGAGATATCACCTAACTTCAGTGAGACTGGCCTCTATCAAAAAATCCCAAAATAACAAATGCTGGCGAGGATGTGGAAAGACAGGAACACTCTTACACTGCTGGTGGGACTGCAAATTAGTGCAACCTCTGTGGAAAAGAATTTGGAGATATCTCAAAGAGCTAAAAATAGAAATACCATTTGATCCAGCAATAGCACTATTAGGCATCTACCCAAAAGAGCAAAAGACATTCTATAATAAAGACATTTGCACCCCAATGTTTATGGCAGCACAATTCACTATCGCAAGGAGGTGGAAACAATCCAAGTGCTCGTCAATCCATGAGTGGATTATTAAAATTTGGTGTATCTATACAATGGAATATTACTCAATTATAAGAAATGACGGTGATCTAGCACCTCTTATATTTTCCTAGATAGAGCTTGAGCCCATTATCCGCAGTGAGGTATCACAAGAACGGAAGAATAGGCTCCACATGTACTCGCCATCAAATGGGCACTAACTGATCAATACTATGGTGCTCACATGGTAGTAATATTCTCCAGGGATTAGGGGTTGGAGGGTGAGCGTAAACTCACAACTAATGGACGAGGTGAGCATTGTAGAGGGGAAAGGCATGCCTCTAATCCTCGCTTAGGTGAGGCAAAGACATAAAATGTAACCAAAATGTTTGTACCCTCATAATATCCTGAAATAAAAAAAAGCTGCCAACAAGAAAGTGCAAAGACAACCAAACACACTGAAAGAAATTTCAAATCACTGATGCAATAAGGGATTTGTATATAGAACATATTTACAATACTGAGTATTCTTACAACTCAATACTTGAAAAGCAACCAATTTAAAAACAGGCAGATGATTTGAACAGACAATTCAGTAAAGAAGATATTTGAATGGTTAATAAGCACATGAAAAGTTGCTCAACACGTGAAAATTTGCACTTACATTGGCAGAAACACAAACCAAAGCCACAAAGACTTACCTCTTCCCACCCACTGAGGTAGATACAATCAAAAAGTTACCTCTCACAAAAATCAATTCACTGTGCATAACAGACTTAAACCTAAGGCGTGAAACTGTAAAAATTCTAGAAGAAAATGTTGTAAAAACTCTTAAAGACATTGGCCTAGGCAAAGAATTTATGAAGAAGATCCCTGATCAAATTAAAAAGCTTCTGCACAGCCAAGGAAACTATCATGAGAGCAAACAGACAACCTACAGAATGGGAGAAAATATTCGCATGTTACACATCTGATAAAGGGCTGATAACTAGAATCTATATAGAACTCAGGAAAATCAGCAAGAAAAAATCAAACAACCCTGCCCAAAATGTGGGCAAAGGACATGAACAGAAACTTTTCAAAAGAAGATAAACGAATGGCTAACAACCATATGAAAAAATGCTCAACATCTCTAATAATCAGGAAAATGCAAATCAAAACCACAATGAGATATCACTTGACTCCAGTGAGAATGAGTTTTATCAAAAAGTCCCCAAACAACAAATGTTGGTGTGGATGCAGAGAGAAAGGAACACTCATACACTGCTAGTGGGACTGCAAACTAGTACTACCTCTATGGAAAGCAATATAGAGATACCTCCAAGAGAAAAAAGTAGAACTATCATTTGATCCAGCAATCCCATTACTAGGCATCTACCCAAAAGAACAAAAGACAGTCTATAAAAAAGACATCTGCACTCAAATGTTTATAGCAGCACAATTCACAATTGCAAAGATGTGGAAACAACCCAATTGCCCCTCAATATCTGAGTGTATTAATAAAATGTAGTATATGTATACCATGGAGTTCTACTCAGCCACAAAAAACAATAGTGATATAGCACCTCCTGTATTATCCTGGATAGAGCTGGAACCCATTCTACTAAGTGAAGTATCCCAAGAATGGAAAAACAAGCACCACATGTACTCACCAACAAATTGGTATTAACTGATCAACACTTATGTTGATACAGTAGTAACTTTCATGGGGTGTTAGGCAGGTGGGAGTGGGGAGGAGGGAATGTGTATATACACACCTAATGGGTGCAGTGTGCAACATCTGGGGGATAAACACACTTGATGCTCTGATTCAGGTGGGACAAAGGCAATATATGTAACCTAACCATTCGTACCCCCGTAATAAGCTGAAATAAATAAATAAAAATAAAAATGTTAGTAAATAAAATCCAATAATATACAACAAGATTAATGCACCATGAACAAATAGTGTCTATTCCAGTAATGAAAGTTCATTTTAACATTCAAAAATCAATATAATTCAGCATATTAGCTGAATAAAGGATAAAGTACATATGATCATCTCAAGAGGTGAGCATTTGACAAAATTCAAAACATGTATATTAGAACTACAAAACATGACTGAGAGAAATGATTGAGGACAAGTAAACTGAGAGGTATACCATATTCCTGGATTGGAAGACTCAATACCATTAACATGCCAATTTTCAACATATTGATCTATAGATTGAACTCAATCCCAATCAAAATACTAGCTATCTTTTTATAAAAATTGATAAGCTAATTGTAATAATTATATAAACATGCACAGAACCTGGAATAGTCAAAAAATTTTAACTAAGGAAAACAAAGTTAGAGAAGAGATATATACTACCAGATTTTAAGATTTATTAATCAAGACAGTGTGGTATTAGCAAAAGAATAAGCATAGAGATCAATTCAACACAATAGAGAGGCCTATACTAACCACACAAACAGGGTCAATTGATTTTCAGTAAAGATGTCAATGTAATATAATGGTGAATGAATAATTTTTCAACAAATGATGTAACACTTCAATATAAAATATATACTTCCAGTAAAAATAAATGAATCACTATAGACATAACGTAATGGATGAATATAAAAAACATTATTTGAATGAAAGAAGTCAGGTACAAAAGACCACATAACATGAGACGATTCTATTTTATTTGAATTCTATTCTGGGTCCAGAAATGGATAGTATAGAATTAACTGTAAAGGAGCACAAGAGAATCTTATTAATACAAGGTCATGAAAAGCTATAAGTTGTGAAAAACAAGACTCTGGGTTGGCTTGAAAGGAAACATCCAATGGACACTGCATAAGGAACAAATGAGAATGTTGGCATTGGTTTGAGAGAACTGCTGCTGAGAGAGGACAGGGAACAGAGAAGAGTGTGGAGGTAAGGAAAATGAATTGAGCAACAGGGGGAATATTTATGAGCAAATGTATCTAATGCTTAAGTTGTTATCCTCCCTGTGGGATAAAACTCCTCCATCATGCCAAATTTTCATAAAGTCTAGTACATACATGTGGTTTGTCTGAGATTCCATTCTGTACCTACATCAGCGAGACACTAAAAGAAGGGGATTCATTGGGAGCTGGAATCTAATGATGGTGACAGTACCCTAGATGCGAGTCCTTGAAGCCAAGATAACCAATGAATTTAAATCACTGGGAATGCACAAAAAGAGTCATGAGGGACAACAAGCTTGAGCTGTTCACTGAGCCATAGCTTCACTCTCTGTGGCAACCAGCATGGTGTCTGGAACATCAGAGATACTTGATAATGTTTGCTGAATAAATTGAAGGATTAAAAACGTTGATCTCTACATGGTTTAAAGCACTGAGCAAAATCACTTTGCAAAGTGTCAAAAGTATTAATATTAATTCTACATTGATTGCCCTTTATACCATATTGTGTTGAATTATTAATTTAAACTGACTGCGTGACATATTTCTTTTCTCACTCTATAGAGCTTTACTTTGTTTGAACAATTTATTCCCTCATCATATAATGCAGAACTGATTTAGTGAAAAATTGATTATCTACTTTTGGTGAGGTAGCAGCCTTTTCTCTTTCTTGCTCTGAGACCAACCAACTGAAATATATGCAAGGAAGTCTTGTTTAACATCAATATATTTGTGAGGAATCACGGTCAGAAGTTGTCAGTGTTTAAAAGATCACAACTTTGAGATTATTTGTGCATCTTCCATTCAATCCAATACCAGTTTACCTGTAGATAACTATGAGCATGGAAGAATGAAGACTTTTTCCTTTATAGTCCTTTTGATCCCAGATGAAGAAAAAATAATTTCTTGGGTTTTCACAATCTCACACTCTGAAGATAAGGGTTATAGCCCTAATTTGCAGTCAGTTAAATTAGATGGTGATTTCTGGTAACCACTCAATAAACTAAGTCTTATTGACATAAAAACTGAAAAAAAAATAACTGGTTAATGTTGAGCATTAGGTTGTCACTGATTGGTCAGGACCATTACCAAAATTTTAGTAGCTTATTCTGAGTTAAAAGAACTTTACAATCCAGCGCTTAGGGAGTACCTGGTACTTGGAATATGTGCACTTTATTTGAACAAGTTGCAGTATAGAAAGAAATGCTCATTACTTTCATAGAAATATGAAGTCATGCTCATTTAGTAGGGAAGCTGAAAAAAAGTGAAGTAAGGACTCCCACTGGGAAATCAATCCTAGCAAACATTAATTCACACCTGTTAACTAGAATGAATTGGCCTGGAGACAGCACCAGGTGTGCCTTTATTCATTGCTTGAAGTAATTGAAATAAATTATTTTGTATCCTTAAGCAGTTTGGGGTTAAATTGATCCATTGAAAATCATTTTAATTTTTCATTTTTTTCTCTTTATTTTGTAAAATCTGCACATTTTCAATAATGAAGTAGAATACTTTTTTCCCCCACAAGATATTGAAATATAAGAACTGAATGGTTGCTTGTGGTATTTATGGAGCTATTTTGCTGAAAGAAAATGAAGTTGAACAACTAAACTACACCTCTGTGGGACCTTATTTGATTGCATCAGTCAGAGTTCTAAATTGTGAGGCAATGAAAAAATTAATTTGTGTTTATCTTCAGAGTGGTCTGACCTAAGGTAGTAGTATCTGGGTAGCAAATATGATAGCTAAGGATATTTAATTACTTTCTTTGTTTCTAGGGGACCATTTCAGTACTATTGTAAAACACTGGAAAATATTTGATAATGTCTCTTTGTTTGAAATAGGGTAAAATGTAACAAAGCATTGGAATAGGGAAAGAAATAAGAGATTTAGAAAAGGATCTAGAAAAAAGTAAAAGCAATAAAAAATAAGTGATCCAAAATTGAAGACATTATTTAATATACTGTTACTGACCAAACTCCTCTTTTACTGTGGGCCCCATACTAAATATGTGACTAAGTAGAAAAAAATGGTGGTCTTGCTAATATGCTATCAAGACTCTTCCTAAGTATCCAGATGGTGAATGTGGGTGGGTGAGTGGCTTTTCATATTTAATTCAGGCTGGTACACCATTTTGGTTAAATATACTTTGGAACCTGGCTTATTCAGTTAAACTGGCCATGTTTCTAAAGGAAGATGGTTGTTAAAACTTGTATCTAATGGATAAAAGTTAAAAAAATGAATATTTTTGAGGTTGCTGAAATTGCTTTTAAATAAATCTCTTTTTCTATTGCTGCCTATTGTGTTTTAAAACAAATTATAGAAACTTTTATAGATATATGTTATTCCCTATAAATAACATTAAGATTAATCCAAACTACATTAAAACAAAAATCAAGCACATTCATCATACCAAATTTTTTGTATGTTAATGTGTAGGATGTTCATTCAAATGATGTGTCTAGGCATTTTATGTATATATATATAAATATCATTTTTTAATATTTTTGTTTAGTTAAAATTGAAAAAGAGTTGCGAATATAATAATGATTCTATATGTTGATTGTAATTACTAGTAAGACATCTAGTAATTTCACTTCTAGGTATACTTGGTGTACTAGATACACAAAAGAATTGAAAGCAATGACTCAAACATACACACACACATCCATGTTTATAGTGGCATTATTCACAATAGCCAAAAGGCAGAAATAATGCTAATGTCCACCAACAGATGAACGGATAAATAAAATATGAACAATGGAATATTACTCAGCCTTAAAGAAGATTAAAATTCTAATACGTGCTACAACATGAATGAACTCTAAAAATATGGTAACTGAATTAAGCTGGACACAAAAGACAAACATTGTATAACTCCACACATACGAGGTACCTAGAACAGAAAAATTCATAGAAACATAAAGTTGTATAGAAGTTACCAGGAGCTGGAGGAAGGAGAGAATGAGGAGTTACTGTTTAAAAGACATAGATGTCCTATTTGGGATAGCATAGAAGTTCTGGAAATGGATAGCAGTGATGATTGCACAGCAATGTGAATGTATTTAATGCTTAGAAATGATTAAAATGTTAAATTTTATGCTATATATATTTTGCCACAATAAAAAAACTTTAAAAAAAGGTTTTTAGGAAATCATGTATAATAATTATAATTTCTTATTTTAAATAAAACTTTTAAATAATGGAACAACTTCTGATCCCAACTGAATCAGATAAACGGGCTTCTCCCTGTTGAATGCCACTACCAAAAAGGACTGTGTCCAGAAGTCAAGGAAATGAGTAAGAATTCGGAGGAAATTCCCATCAAGGACGAAAGAGTATAGTTTTCACTGGAAATTCCCTCAGGTTAAGGACAAACATGCTACATAAAAGTGATATGCTACAAATTAGATTAATAAATAAATAACACTATGTTATCATATCTTTTTGATGGGTCTAATCCAGTTTGCTGCCCAAAATAATCTAATCTACTCTAATCTAATCTCCTGACTTGTTTCTATTCAATTATTTCTCCCTGTGTTCTTATGAAACTTCATTTTGTCTACTAACTAACTTTAGACAGAACATTTTTGGGAGGGATGGTCTTACGAAAGATGCTGTCCATATTGTTTACTTCACTAATCCCTTCCTTAATAAGGAAATTCTGGATTAGCAATACAGTCATCTGAAATCTAGCTTTCCCAGCCTCTCTTGTGTTGAGAAATATTCATGTGACACAATCTAACTAGTGAGATATGTGGAAGGGATTCCTGGGAAAGCAGTTTTCATGAGATAAGACTATTCCTTCTTCCCAGTGGTTTCTTTACTTTTTCTAATAAATGAATGATGGTAGTAAGATTGGAAGTAATTGTGCCATCTTGCTGTCATAACATGATCATGAGACTAAATCCACACATCAAGGATACCATAAAAGAGATAAGGAGCTTGAGAAATGTATAATATTTTTGAACCAATGCAATAACCTTAAACTGTGTACTTCTATATTTCTTATGTGAGAAACAATAATCCTTATTTTATTAAACCTCATGGTCAGAACTCCATAGCATGTAGTTGAATCCAATTCTAAAACTGTCCTGGATCCGTTAAATTAAATGTTTAAATTCTACTAGAATTGTGGCAGCTTTGTGAAAGTTCAACTGTAGGTCAAGAAAAGGGATTGTGAAATAAAACTTCTGATGAAAGGTCAAAAGAGAAAAAGACTCTTGAGCCTTTAAAATTAAGCTAAAGAAGATTCAATAATTTTGTAAGATTCTCAGAAAGAAGATACAGTAAACAACATCAACACAAACAAACACATAAAAGATGGACAAATAAATGATGGCATTCATGGCAGGATGGGGCAGGAAGATGTAATCTGTTGAATTGGAAGAGTCACGTTTGTCTTGCCAATAATGCACATGCAACAGAGGAACTGCCCCAGCTGTCCAGACGATGTCCTTGCAATTCCTCCTGCTCCTGGACACTCAAGATCTGATCAGCCTCCATTTGTTGGCTTTCATCCAAGTTCTTTATCTGGGAAACATTACCCAAATACTACCAAGTGAAAAGGAAGACTCAAGTTGACATTGGTGCACGACAGCATGCCTGTCTGATGATTGATTTCCTTAAAAAAAAAGTGATAAAATAAACACTGGGATTCTCTATGGAATGTTGCTTACCCTCTTCCTCTGGCTACAGGCCAATCTTTTTTTGCCTCCCTGAAGGACACCCACTTAAGAGGAAAGTGAAACCCGGATCAAAAGAAACTTATGCCACTTTTTAATAGAGTAAATTATACACATGCACATACACACACACACACACACACACACACACAGAGCTCTACTGGTCTAGTATATGTCCTTAGGGGAACAGAACTCCCTCTAGTTAACATTTACCTCTAGTTAACCCATAGACTTTACTAGGAGAGAGGGAAACCTTCAGGAAACCCAAAGATTTCTAATAAAACAATAGTTTACTTCATCATCAATTATCAAAAATTAGTGTCACTCTACTGACCTGAAGGAAATTGGCTATAATTTCAGTTCTCCCATTATAATCAGGGATTCAGGGATGTTTCTCTGATCAGCATGAAGGTGAACTGTGGGTCATGATTCCAGGACCACACCAAGCACCTCATAAGGCACCACATTCATCATATTCAAAGTGGTTGGGAAGGAAATTTTGATGTTTTCTCTAAATTATATAAAGCTTAGATGATGAAGGGGAAGCTATATTGATTAAAAACACTGATTGATCTCTCTGCATCCACTGAGGTTGCATTGTCAAGCACTTTTAATATATACTTAGCAATGAGTTTTCCCATGAGGATTTCTGTCAAGAGCCCTCCAGGTAGGATAACCACACCATTACTTGAACTCAGTCTCCTAAAAATTGTTTCCTGCTGTGAAGTTTCTGAGAACAAGGCCCTAGCTCACAAGGGGCCTCAAAGTTTGAGTTGCCTGAGCAACACAGGCTCTGCTTGTCTTGGGTACGGTAAGGTATTTGGGATTTACAAGATTATTTTACCTTCTCAGAGTCTGAGTGTTCTGTCTTCTCTCTCTCTCTGTCTCTCTCCCTCTCTCCCTCTCTCATTGTGTTTTAAAAAGTTGAAAGTGCATGAGAGAAAGACAGAGAATGTTCTTCAGACAAGCCAGCCATTTTAAAATAAATTTGTCAAGGTGGAAACAAACGGCCTTCCTGATTCAGATAAAGGCTTTGGGGGCAGAGCTTAATTCTCTCTCCGTAGAAAGCTCTATTCTGTATCTGGTACTCTATCTCTCCCACCTAAACTCTTGCATAAGTCCTTTATCACATAAAAATATTTATTACCAAGTATCCCTCTGTCCCTGAACATATCTGGATTACTCCTATCTTAAAAGCATCTCCCTGATGTTATAAATTACGTGAGTTTTGCTCTAATTCTCCCCTGCATTTTATGCTCAGGATTCTTAAAAGATCAGGCTCTTCTCCCAGCCTTTGACTCATCACCACTCAATAAAAACTTAATCCTTTACAATCTGGTTTCCACCTCCACGATTGCTAAAACTGCACATTCAAATGTCACCAAATGCAACTGCTGGTCCCAAATCTCAACGTAAATCCCTCTCCTCCCTCAGCTACATTGAATATAACACCATCCTCACCTCCCTTTCCAAGGCTGTGGATCTCACTATCCTCTCTAGCTCTCATGACTCTTCTAAACCCCTAAACATATATGTGCCCAAAGTTTAATTATCACCCATCTTCTCTTTCTACAGTTTTCCTTTGATAATTTCAAGGCCTGTGGGGATTTTAGTCAACTTCTCTGTACTGAAGACTCTTGCACATATTTCTCTGGCTTTACCCCTCCTCAAGCCTCAGACATATGTTTCCAGCTCCATGTAGGAATCTTTACAATTGGTATTTTAAGTTTAATGTGTCACAAACAAATCTCATCAATTCCTCTCAATCTCCTCAACCACTCAAATAGATGTTCCTTTGACTTCTCTGTTAAGGGAATTCAGTATGCTCTTATTTATGCAGCTCAAAATCTTGCTTCTGATGTGTCTGTCAGAGGGTCTTTCCAGTCCTACCTACTCTTACACACACACACAAACACACACACACACACACACACACACCCCCCAGACCTCTCTTACCTCACACCTAGGGCACTCTCTCAATGCTTCAGTATAGTGACAATATTCCTTGACTGCCCCTCTTAGAGTAGATCCAGTCATCTTATATACCTTCTCATGAATTTTGAGTCTATTTTGACTCTAGTTCACCTGTATGGCTTTATCTTCTCTTCCTGATACCTACTATAAATTTCAAATAAAGTGTACTGTTTTCTGTCCCTTGAACATGGCCTAGATATTTCTTCCTCAATCTATGTGTTCATTCTGTTTTTTTTTTCTGTTATATTCCATCCAAACTCCATCTATCAAAGCTTATTCATTTGTCAAGATCCATCTGAAAGGTCATCAGGTTCTTGAAGCTTTCCTTTTTTTTTTCTACAGACACCTTGCTTTTCTGGAGCTATTTGTGACTCAGCTTTCTCTATCTTTGACTTCCTGGTATTTTTTAATTTGTCATTTGTGTTTGTTTAGCCTTCCTCAATCTATAAAGAACTTTCCATAAATTGCTTCATCTTTATCTAGTGAAAAGAATTAGGGCTTGGAGTCAGATAGACCTATGTTCAATACCTTCTCCCCCACTGAGTGGTTGTACGGATAAGTAGAGAAGAGAAAATTCTCAGAGAATGGGAGCATCCAGATCAAATTCAGGTTTCATGAATCGTCATGCTGTTGTTTTCATCACACCCCACTGGCTACATCTCACTCTCTTCTCCTCACCCAAAAGTCTATCACAGAAGCATGTTAGACAATAGAAACACACACATACCTGGATTTTAAAATGAAAACAAGAATTTATATTGATGTTAGGAAATAAGTACCTTAGAAGAAGCTTTGGAAACATCCCTGTGCAGTCAGACAGGCTTTGGAACTTGCCACCTGCCAGTAGACAGCTTTTGTATGACTCCCTCACATTTAAATTTATTTTTAAATGCATTTAAATTTGAATATTGTCAGACACATTCTACATATAGTCCTATCCCATTCTTATCTCTCATTCATTCTTTGGTTTACACCCAGCCTCCTGCAGCCATTTAAACTGCCTGCACTTCCCCAAACACCTGATTTGGGTTTCTAATCTTTGATCTATGACTACATTTAGGGTAAAGAAAGAAAATCAATGAAACTACCAGAATAAAAATTCAATAAAACAAAATACTTATTGAGTTAAGAGAGCGAGAGAGAGAGAGAGAGAGAGAGAATAAGAATCCCAGTTTCAAATAAGTTTTTCATTTTTTTAGAAGAAAAAATTTGAGAACTCAAGAATATCAATGATCAAACTTCAGTGCCCTCTCCCCATAAAAGACTTTCTCTCTTCCTCATTTGTATTTTCATACTGCTTTGTATCTTTTTATCATCTTTTTTGTTTTTGTTTTTTTGGAGACAAGGTCTCATTCTGTTGCCTGGACTGGAGTGCAAGTGCAATGGTGACATCACAGCTCGCTGCAACCTTAAACTCCTGGGCGCAAGCAATTCTCCTGTCTGTCTCCCAAGCAGCTGGAACTACAGGCACATGCCACCATGCCTGGCTAATTTTTCCATTTTTTTGTAGAGCCAGGGTCTTGCTCTTGCTTAGGCTGGTCTCGAACTCCTGGCCTCAAGCTATCCTCCCACCTCGGGCTCTTGTGTATGTATTTTTAATAAGAAACATCACTGCTGAGCCTCAGTTTTATTATCTATAAAATATTTTAATAATTTTACCTACCTCACTAGATTTTTAAGACTGCAGGAAATATATAAGTAAAATTCTTAGTACAATGTCTGGCACATAGTTGGAAGAGTTTCATATTAGTTAAAAGTATACTTTTCATGCTTTTCCAATAGACAACAAACTCCTTGAGCATACAACCTTTCTCAGAGTCAGTTTGGTACAGTGTCCAGTACCTAGCACTGTCTCTTGTACATAATAGGCTCTTCATGAATAGTTTCTTATTGATTAATTAATATCAGGGAGGGAGAGGAAGTAATACATCGGAATTATGTAGAGTGTTTTTCAAAATACATAGACCAATTCCCAACCTCAGATATGTTGATGTAGGGGTTAAAATTTGGACACATTTGTTATTCAAATATTCCCCAGGTGATAATTATAACTATTACTATTTGTAATCTACTGTTCTATTAATAAATCAATTGGCCTGATTGTCAAGCAAAATCATCTTTGATTTTAACCCATATATCTCTCTTTTCTCTTGAGTCTCATTTTCGTCCCTTTTCTCTTGGGTCTTCAGCCCAACATTACTCCCTTAAAACACAGCAAAATAACCTATACCTAGACTAGGACTTGGCTCCTTAGGGACACATCTATGAGGCACTTCTCCAAGAACAGACAGAATATTCCATTAAATCTCACAGAATATCATAAATTAAAATTAATTTTTAAAAGGTATATTGATGATCCAATGTAACCTAATCATTTGCTAAGTGTATTAACCAGGAGATAAGATTTATACAGGTAAGGTTTAACATGAAGAAATGTTAACAATATAAGGATATTACCTACTTAGGGAAGAAATAGAACTCAGAGCACAACATGAACATAAGCACAACAAACACAGGGAGCAGCCACTGCCTCTAGGGTTGAGACAGAGCACTCAAGGAAGTAAGCAACCTGGAAGAGCCTTCCCAGACCTAGTGTCCAGACACTCTTGGGAAGAGTGCATTCATGGTCTACTGGAACAAGGACTGCTAGGGGACCTCTGGGGTGGTGCTGTGCGGCTGGCTTCACTGGGAATCTGCCTTCTGGAGTCGGAAAGGTCTCCCACTGCTAAGGTGCCAGTCTCTACCCTCCAGGAACCTGCTGGTAGTGATCATACCCCAGAACCAGGAAGAGCCCCTTCCTCCTCCAGTGTCCTTCCAGCATCCTCTATCAGGGAAACAGGGCGATGAAGAGTGAATGTGGAGCTGAGAGGCATGGTTGTTATTGACACAAAAGCTGCTGAAATCCAGAACATACTTGCTTGAGATTAAAGACTGAGTTCCTGGGTGGAACTGGATATCATTCTTCTAAGTGAAGTATCACAAGAACGTTAAAACAAACACCACATGTGCTCACCATTAAATTGGAGCTAACCAATCAACACTTATGTGCACATATGGAAATAACATTCATCAGAAATCGAGCAGTTGGCAGTGGGGGGAGATGGGTAAATTCACACTTAACCGGCACAAAGCACACTATATGGGGGTTGGTCCCACTTTGACTCAAACAGTACAAAAGCAATTTACCAAAACATTTGTACCCTCATAATATCCTGAAAAAATAAATTTAAAAAAACAATGTAAATATATACAATTATTATTGTAAATTAAAATAAATTAATTAAAAATGTTTAAATATGAAAAAAGAGACTGAGTTAGCGACAGAGCAAAGACAAAAACTCATTTCTTCCTGTCCAAAATTCTCTGTATTATGTCATTGTGATCAGATAAGACAATCCGGAGTTGATTCTGCAGAAAGAAGAGTGGAGGGCTAGGAAACATGTCTCATATACACCAAGCTCTTACAGCCTCAGTACAACCTTTGTGAGAGGTGTTATTCTTTTTTCACTCTTTTTTGTTGTGTAGACAATAAAACTAAAGCTCAGAGAAGTGAAGTCACTTAATGATGATCATATAGGAAGTAAGTGATAGAGAGTCAGGATTTGACCTCTGGTCTGACCTCAAAGTCCATAATCTTTTGATTATACTGCATTACAGAAGAAAGTTCACTAGACCAAAGTGTTGAAAAACTGGAATTTATATTTTTAGCTGGGAAACTCTAATTTTGCACTTGTGACTTTAAGTCATCCACTTCAAATGAGTCAATTAGTTTCTCCGGCCCCTGAATGAGAAAAACAATATTGCTGTCCACAAAGGCATTGCAAAGCAGTGTTATAAATACTGAAGCATATCAAATATAAAATCCACAGAATCGTATACAAAGAAATAGATTTTTTCAGTAAATCAAATATCTTATTTGATCATGAGCCAAATTGTCTATTTTGCTTCTGTGTCTTTTTCAGAACATTATAGTTCTCAGTGAATAATTGATTTTAAATCAATTTGGTTCACTGGGAGGCTACTCCAACTTAGAATACATAAGATTTCCAAATTTTTAAATAATGTATTTGAAACAAATAACTGGTTCCAAAAATCTTTATCTAGTATTTAATAATTCTGGTAAGATATTTTTCTGTTGTTATTTATTGAAACAAATTATTTCCACCAAAAGTGAAAGAAAATATATGTGCGACTGGTCAAAAGCCACCATGGAATTTATTGCTCTAAGTATTTTCTATAGTTTAAAATCAATAATTAATGTGGGGATTGCTTCTTTAGATAAAATGAGTTATCAAAGGCTTAATATTGACTAGTATGTTAAAAGATGCTGAAATCTGGAACCTACTGCTGATCAGATACAAAGTGCTGAGCACTCCTTTGGGAATGTAGGGACCATGTAGTAACCATAGTTTCCATTATGAAGCCTGTCCATGGACTAACAGAGCATCAAAATGTAGCATTTATATGCTGCTGGTCCTTCGTGAATCCAAGATGCAGAAAGCATATCATTGAAATAAGATCACAGGAGGGTTCAAATGACTTCAGCAGGGCTCATGGTAGCAGAGGATTATGTATTAATATCTTAAGCTATCTCTCACATTTTCTTTACATGAAGGGCTTTGGCCTATTAAAGTAAAAGTATTTCTTAAAATAGAGTGAGATTTCCAATTCTGTTTAAATTTCTAAGTGCTCAAATACAAGAAGACAAAATCCGCTCATGCTTTAGGGCAGGGAGGATGCCTAAAACCCTACTTCAAGACTTCAATGACTGAACCAGCTCTCACTGGTTTCTCTCTTTCTCCGAACTCTCTCTTTAAATTACAGTATGGTTTTATGAAATTTTCTATTTTTTGCTATAATTTCCTGTGTCTCACCAGTACATTCATAATCAGAACATAAAAGATAAAAAATATTTTTTATTCCACATACCACTATAACTGTCTTGAATCTATAGTAGGCTCTCAATAAATACCACTAATATTTGATCTGCTTCTTTCAGGGGTTGGGAGGATATACATACAGACTATAATTATAGATTATAATTATAAGTCACCATATTTATAAGTTCATCCGTTCATTCATTTTATAGCTCTTTATTAATTTCTGGCACCTACCCTAATGGCACTATATGCTAACAGATTATGGTTAGTGCAAGGAAAAAAATTAACAAGTTAATGAAAAAGAGAGTGTCTGAGGGAAACAATTTGGGATAGTGCAATCAGGAAAGGCCTCTAAGAGAGAAGACATTTGATCCAAAAACTAAAGGAAGAGAAAAACTGAGAGAAGAAAATCCAGGCAGAGGGAACAGTGTAAAGTTCAGAAGACAGATGGGCTTGTGTAGACAAACTTTTTAAAATTTAAAAAAGAATCCATAACCTGAAAAATCAAGAGAATTTTGGTGATCACAGATAATGTAAACAATCTCACCAGAAAAATGCTCAATATTTTATTTCTTCTCATATCAGTTAACATTGAAGTGCCAGAACACCCATAAAAATCTTCAGTAAAAATAGTTTCCAAGCTTAAATATCATCTCATGTTCAATCTTTGCTAATTGTTTATTGTTGCTGATTATGTTATTGATAGAATTCAGACATTCCAGATTCAAAGATATTGTCATACAACCCTCGTTGTTTGAATGATAGATATTTTTTTTTAAAAGGAGGCATATTTATTTTAAGTTAAATGAATGAGTCACTTTAAGTGTGTTCCTTCAGTGGATGGATAATAATCCACAAGCGTTTATGAAGGTCATAATGCAAGCAAATGTTGTTACTAAATTATATCAGGCATCTGATTTCAAGTGAATGACACAAACAAAAAGTAATAAGACATGCCACCAGTCAAATCATTTTCCTTATTTTATAGTCAGTTCCTTGTTTCATATAACTCAAAATAAAGTTCCTAAAGGGTTTGTAAACAAATTAAACTGTGCTTATCATTATTTAACTTGATTTTTTTTAAAGCCTAATTGCATCTCTGAAAAAAAATCAATTTTTCACTCTGCTCAAGTTAAATTAACTGTGCTTGACTGGTTATATCTTCAGAAAAGCAAAACAAAGTTGAAAATTGTTGCTGCGGTGATGAGAAAACCTCCTAATTTGTTTTGTCAGAGCTTTCACATTGTGCTGAAAGTAAAAAGTATAGTAATTAGCCTTCATTTCTCTAACAATTATTGCCAATTTCCTGTACAATTCTGTTTCAATATCTGATGCTATAATAACACCAATTTAGAGAATTAAATTTTATTATTGTTTTTTTTCTTCGTGCTTAAACAGAAGAGACTTTGCAGAGAATTAAATTTTTAAAATGGAAAAAGAATAGTCAAATATAGAATTCATGCCAAAAGGGATAAGGTTTACATTAAATAATAAATATATTTGTGCCCTTTGCCTAAATTGCCTTAAGGAATAACTAAGTTCTTTTAAATTTATATTATTATGAAGTACTATAGTATCTTATTTCCATAGTTTACATAGAGCTTCTATATTCAACATTTTATTTCATCCACATGAGAATTCTGAAAGGTACTTTTTATTATTTTTATTTCAGAGAAGTTACTATGAATCAACAAGATAAATACCCAATTTCTTTATCTTTTTTATTTTTTAGGTTTTATTTTATTTTTAATTAACAACTAATAATTGTTCATATTTATGGTATAAAATGTGATGTTTTGATACATGTATACATTCTGGAATGATCAAATAAGGCTGATATACATATCTATCACCTCAAATACTTAATTTTTTTGTAGTGAGAACATTTAAAATTTACTCTTTTAGCTATTTTGAAATATATAATACATTATTAATTATTGTCACCATGCTGTGCAATAATCACCAGAACCTATTTCTCCTGTCTAATGAAAACTTTGTACCCTTTGACCAACATCTCTCTGTTCCTGTCCACTCCACCCCACCCCACCTGGCCTCTGGTCACTACCATTCTATTCTCTACTTCTATGAGTTTGACTTTTTTAGATTCCACATAACACAGGTTTATTTAATACATGTTCCTCTATGACCTTTTCTACATTCTTCCATTACATTTTTATTAACAAGATCTTTCCAAAGCGTGCATCTGATAGAGTAATTTATTTTGAAAATCAAGATTATTTCATGCTTTTTTATAACTGGTAAAGGAACTAAATACAAAACTCAAGCTATGCGTAGATTTTAATTCAATCATCTAAAAAATACTTACTGAGTTTGGTACTGGGTTATGGAATTAAAATATATAATTCTTCCTGCAAACAACATAGTTGCAGTAAAAACAATTATGGAAAGAAATAATGGCAGTGCAGGGGTAAAAGTAGTGATATCTGTAAGCCAGGGTACTATCAGACTATTAATCAGGATTGTCCAATTCCCGAGGACTTTGGGACAGATTTGTTATTCCTTAACTGGTTAATACTGAAGCACAATCTTGAATGACTATTAGTAATTATCCAAGTGGAGACAAGAAAAAGGAATTTCTGACATAGTATGCCAGAAAAGTAAAAAAAAAGTTAAAAGGCACACAATTGAATGGTTTTTTCCCATACTTAACATGTATGTGAGATGCCCAGAAGGTAGAATTCAAGTGGGGATTTAGCAGGGAGCAGAGCAAGAGAGACCAGCAGAACAAGAGGCTAGGTCATTAGATTCAATGCACCAAGCTCCAGAGTGTGGACATTCTCTTCTGGCCATCCCTAATCTGTTTGTTTATGATTAAACACCACATGGTTTAGGTATTTGAGAGTGGCATTTTATTTTTAATTGGTTATTGATTTAATGTTTTTATTACAAAACATAAACTTCTACATTGTAAAATTCTAAACGGCCAAGCAATTTAAAATAATGAAAGATAAACACTTTCCTGCATTTTCATATTCCAGATGTAACTGTTAATTAACACCTGCATGTTCTTCTCAAAACTTCTTACACATTTGTGTGAGATTCTGTATATCTATGTATCTGTCCACCTACCCACTTATCTATAATTAACATAAATGGGATTATGCTTACTTTTGGTTCAACTTTTTTTGTTTTACCTAATTTATTGTATATATTTTTCTCACTCTTTCTACCTCATTCTCTTTAAAGTATGCTAGTATTAGATTATATAGCTATATTACAATAATTTATTCAACCCTATAGATGTTTTGATTATTTCCACCTTTATTATTATAAAACTATTTGAATAGATGTCCCCATGCATTGTTATATATCTATGCATGTTATTTTTGCATATAGTAAATTTCTAGCTTTGACAGCACTGAGGTGAAAGTTCTACCCATTTTCAGTTTTGATTGAAATATTGTCTAATTGCACTCTGTTTGTATGAATTTTCACTCTGTGCTGGCATTTCAGATTATAAATAAAACTATTCCCATCCAGTGCTGATCCAAAGACCAAATATGCCATAGTACATACAGTAATAATAGATGACATTTTTATAGCACTTTTGTACTCATAGATGTTTTCACATATATTAATAATATGTTATTAGAGTCAAACAAAATATTCTGATAGAATAAGGTAAAATTATTTGTGGATTTTCTTTTCCTTTTTCCTTTTAACAGAGAAGGAAACAAAGTCTTCTCAACTGAAACAAAGTTCTGCGCATATATCCATAGTACTATTTCCGCCACACTGCCTCAAACACAAATATCATGTTATTAAGTATGAAATATCCATTTTCCTTAAGTACTGACAGTCAATGTCTCTGACATTTCACTTTGACACTTCTTGTTTTATTTTTATTGTGAAGATACATTCTAAGTCTTTCAAACACACATTTTGGCCTGTGATTATCTTTCAATTTTTTTAAGCAATTTTTGTGGAACCATGGATAAGTCAAAAATTCATGTTATTTGTGAATATGAGGTCTGTCATGGAACCAACGCAGCACAGGCAGCTTGAAATATCAACAGAGTGTTTGGGAAGGATGTGGCTAATGAATGCGCAGTACATTGATGGCTTGAGCAGTTCCATTCTAGTGATTTTAATCTTGGAAATGAGCCATGTAGGTGACCTGAGACCAAGGTGGATAATGATGAGCTGAAAGCTTGAGCAGCATTGCTGATGTGACATGTGGTCATTCAGCTGAAAGTTGAATCCATCTCAACCTACGCGTGAATTAGCAACAAGGTTTGACATTACTATTCCAACAATATTGGATCATTTGAAACAAATTGGCAAGGTAAAGAAGCTGGACAGATGAGTACCACATGAATTAAATGAGTTACAGCAGAGAAATCATCTCAAAGCTTGCCTTTCTTTGCTGTCATGACATAAAGGTGAACCATTTCTACACTGTATTGTTACATGTGATGAAAATGGATTCTTTTTGACAATCACAAGCATTCGGCACAATAGTTAGATAAAGATGAAGTGGTGAAGCATGGTCAAAACCAAATATTCATCAAAAAAAGCTAATGGTGTCTGTTTGGTGGCCTAGCACTGGTATTATCCACTACAGCTTCATGAAACCTGGTCAATAGATTACAGCGATATCTACTGCAACCAACTGGATGAAATGATGAGGACGCTTGTGATTAAGCAGCCAAGATTGGTCATTCGAGACAGGCCAATCCTCTTGGAAGACAATGCTCGACCACATGTCGCTACAAACAACACTGCTCAAGCTGCAGAAGTCGGACTTGGAAACTCTCTGTCGTCCACCATATTCACCAGACCTTGCACCAACTGACTACCACTTCTTCCAGGCTTTGGACCCCTTCTTGCAAGAAAAAATATTCAATTCTCAACAAGCTATGGAAAATGCCTTTCATGATTTCATCACCACTCACTCTCTAGGCTTCTTCGCTATTGGCATAAGCTAGCTACTGTTAAGATGGCAAAACCGTGTCAATAGTTTAGGTGCATACTGTGCTTAATTGAACTGCTTCTTGTGTGAGATATAATAAACTACACTTTTGATATGAAATCAGACATTTCATACTTAATGACCTAATACAAATAGACATACTCTGAGTTGCTCACATTTCTTCTGCTGACAATCCCACTGAAAAACTGTTGTAAATCATTGTTTAAAAGATACTCTGTCCATATAGACTCAAATGTTAAGATATTATGGAAGAATAAACCTAGTTTTAAAAGTCAGCCTTTTGGAGATAAAACTTTATTCTGATCTTGAAGCATTAGTTACAAAACCCCATGCACAGTTTTTTTTTTTAGCATATTATGGGGTACAAACGTTTAGGTTACATATATTGCCTTTGCCCTGCCCGTGTCAGAACTTCAAGCGTGTCTATCCCCCAGACAGTGTGCACCCATTAGGTATGAATATATCCATCCCCTCCTCCTTGCTCCCACCTGCCCAACACTGGATGGACAGGGTTTTTTGTAATAGAAAGATAACTTCTTTCTACTTAAATTAACTATTTATTAATGTCTGAGGTGATTGGGGAACAAGCTTTATAATGAATAATACATTTAACTAAAGCAATTTTGCTTTCAATTAGCTGTAAATTATCCAAAAAGTAGTGAAAGTTTCCTGCTACCATGCTATTTTAAGCTCAGGGGTAAGAAAAATGAAAATGAGGTCAAGGGCCAGAAAGATTCCTCTGGAAAATGTTTGATTTCTTTCCACGAATAAAGCTACAGAGTTGTCAATGAAATTGGAGTTCAGGACTAAGGAATCAGTTAAAGTGTAAAGATTATAATAGGTTAATGTACCTGCAATGGTGTCATTGAATTAAGTCAGAGTTGCAGTCAAAGACACCAAAGAACTTAAAGTCTTTGAGGCTTACTTCCACAAGTTTCCCGACTCTAACAGTTGGTGGTCAGTGATGGAAATAAAGAGATATCTGAAGGCAGAAAGAAGCATTGAAAGTCTAGATTAGGAGTTCAAAGGGAATTCTCCAAGGATAAAAGGGATCTGGTGTTTGGACCCAAAGTCTCTCCCAAAGTAAAAATGGAAGACTAGACCAGGAATCATCCACAGGTCAGGAGATCTTCAGTGTCTGAAACAAACAGAGGGAACTGGGGTGTGATACTAAGGGGCACACAGCTCAGCATAAAGTTTATAGCATTTATTAAAGTTGAAAATTTAACAGATTTCAACATTAATTAAAAATGTTGAAAATCAGTAGTTCATTCCTTGTTGCCCAATGGTATTCCATAGTATGAATAAACCATAATAGGTTTATCCATCCCCCTGTCAATTGGCATTAGGATTGTTCCCAATTTGACACAATTAGAAATAAAGTTGTTAAAAAACATTTATGTGTAAATCTTTGTATGAACATATGTTGTTTTAATTTTTGTGAAAATATTAAGGTCTGGAATTTCTGGAATATATTGTATGTGCATGTGTAACCTTATAAGACATTGGCAAACTATTATCCCATGTTATACTCCCATCACCAGAATGTGAGTGCTCTAGTTGGTATACATACTTGACACACTTAGTGTTATCAGTTATTATTTTAACCATTCTTGTGGGTGTGTAGTGGTATTTAATTTTTGTTATAATTTTATTTCTCTGATGATTAATGATATTGAGCATCTTTCTACATGCTTATCAGTTCTTTGTATATCTTATTTCATGATATATCTATCAAAATCATGTATATTTTTAAAATTCAGTTGTTTAAATATTAAGTTGCAAGAGTTTTTTAAAATATTATGGCTACATGCCCTCTGTCAGACATATGTAGTGTGAATATTTCCTTTTAGTCTATGGTTTGCCTTTTCATTTTCTTAACAGTGCCCTTTAAATAACAGAGGTTTTTTATTTGGGGGATGTTCAGTTAATTCACTTAATTTATAGTCAGTGCTCTCGGAATCCTATGTAAGAAATCTTTGCTAAATATGCTAAAGAATCAAATAAGGACAGAGCAAAGTTATTTTCCTAAGTACATTCCTTCTTGCCAATTCACAATGATTAGAGCCTTGATAGTATAGTTATATATTCTAATTTGTCCAACACAGTCCTGGTTTAAGCTTGTTATCTCATCATGTATCATAATTACTAATATTTTGTTTTTTACTCCTACAGGTACCTGGTTTATATGGTAAAATATAGGTCACTCTACCATCTTCCCTGGCTTTTCTGTTTCTCATATGTCTTGTGAGGGTGATATCATACCAAGTATTCCATTGGAAAAATATTTTGAGTAAAATCTAAAATTCTGAACATGGGTTTTTGGAGTGTAGCATGTGTAACTTTTGGAATATGAAACAGAACATGTCCAGCATATGCTATATATGATTTATAAGGGTTTTCTTAAATGAGTGTATTGGAGTATTTTGGCACAGTTTTCAGAGATGGGCCTTTCTTGGTGCTACTCTAAAGTCAACTTAGCTATGTGTGTATTTGCAAGGATGAGAAAGAGGGGATTTGAAAAGACTTTTCATGGTAAGGTCCAAAAGATATCCATGTCCTCATCCCCAGAAGAAGAAACTGTGAATGTTACTTATATGGAAAAAGAGATTATGCAGATGTGATTAAGTTAAGAATCTGAAGATGGGGATATTATCAAGGAATATATATGTCAATTCTTGATATAATCACAAGTGTCCTTACAAAAGGAAGGCAAAGGAGATTTGACTACAGAAGAGAAAGTAGATGATGTGAGAAAGGTAGCCAGAGGCTGGAGTGATGACAGGAATGGGTCATAAGCCAAGAAATGCAGGTGGCTCCCAGAATTTAGAAAAGGCAAAGAAATGAAGTGCTTCCAAGACCTTACAGAAGAAACCAACACTGTTGACAGCTTGACTTTAGCCTGTTGAAAGCAATTTTGGACTTCTGGCATTCAGAAATGTAAGATAGTTAATTTGTGTTGTTTTATAAAACAAAATCGGTGGTAATTTTTTTGGCAGCCATAGGAAATTAATATACTACTTTCTTATTTGCTGTGCATAATTTAAACCTGTTATATCAACCAATTCCCACAGAAAGCCTATGAAGCCAATGCCATTATCTCGTATTAAAGAAGATTCATAAGTTTAGAAGTAAAACGACACAGTACGCCTCAGCACTTATTGTCACATCTTGAGCCTCAAAAATCAAGAAAGGTACAAAAAAACACTTAAACCAAGAAGACTAGAAGTATACCAGAAGTTAAAATCGAGCAGATCTAATGGGATATGCTTACTTATAGATGAGCTCTAGTTCTAGTGCTCAATGTGTAGATGAGCACAGGCTCTGAGTTGGAACTTGTGGTGACCACTGTAATAAATGGTTCTGAAAGTAAGTTAATAGAAGTACATGATTTAATGATTAATAAATGTGCTTTGGCTAGAATGTATTAATATAATCACAGAATACCAGCCCCTTATTTTTAAATGGAAAAGGTTGATTACTTTACTTATATACTTCTACCCAAAGAATACAGCTTTTAGGTATCAAAAGAGGATAACTAAATTTCAGGGTGTCATCCCCTTTCTATTTAAAGACTTTATTAAGTTCAGTATTAAATTATAAGCTTTTTATAACAAAAATAAATATTTTTTTAAATTTCAGAGTATTATGGGGGTACAAATGTTTAGGTCACTTATATTGCATTTGCACCGCCTGAGTGGGAGCTACAAGCATGTCCATCCCAGACCAGGCGCACCACACCCATTGGGTGTGAATTTACCCATCCCCTTCCCCCCCGCCACCTGCCCAATCCCCTATGAATGTTACTTCCATATATGCACATAAGTGTTGATCGATTAGTACCAATTTGATGGTGAGTACATTTGGTTCTTGTTTTTCCATTCTTATGATACTTCACTTAGTTGAATGGGCTCCAGCTCCCCCCAGGATAATGCAAGAGATGCTAGATCACCATTGTCTTTTGTGGTTGAGTAGTACTCCATGGTGTACATATGCCACATTTTATTAATCCACTCATGTATTGATGGGGACTTGGGTTGTTTTCACATCTTTGCAATTGTGAACTGTGCTGCTATAAACATTCGAATGCAGATGTCTTTATTATAGAATGTTGTTTTTTCCTTCAAGGAGATGCCAAGTACTGGGATTGCTGGATCGAATGGTAGTTCTACTCTTAGCTCCTTGAGGTATCTCCATATTGCTTTCCATAGAGGTTGTACCAGTTTGCAGTTCCACCAGCAGTGTATGAATGTTCCTGATTCTCCACATCCACACCAACATTTGTTGTTTTGGGACTTTTTGATAAAAGCTGTTCTCACTGGAGTTAGGTGATATCACATTGTGGTTTTGATTTGCATTTCCCTGGTAATTAGAGATGTCAAGCATTTTTTCATATGTTTCTTGACCATTAATAATAGATATTTTATATATTGTATGTAAAACACAAAATAAGTTTCCATGAAAAAATATTTTAAATAATACTTGATACTCCACATTATACCTGAAAGTGTGTACAAGTTAACAATATGAAGAAATTCTATGTCATACATGTGAAGACCAGCTCCCTGGTCTATAGTCATGTCTTGTGTATATAACAGAATAACTGTGACTTCATAGTTTCAGGCACATGAGAGGTGGAAATATTTGTTAAAATACCAGGAATCTTTCCGGGTACCAAATAAACCTTTGGAGATTTGTCCCATAATATTTCAAAAAGAAATATATCACGAGTAGTAATTGAATTAATTTCCAATTGTTGACAAGCCATTTACAAGAGACAGCACACTAGAAAGCATGGAGTTGGAATCTCATGTTTGCTGTATCTATGTGAATGGTCGCTCTGGAGGTGTGTGGTACAAAGCTTATGCCACTACACATGGTGGTCTTTCCTGGTTTCTCCTGAGCAAAGTATTGAAGCTCTTTGTGCCTCAGCTTCCTCTGCAAAATGTAGGTGAAAACAGCCCCTCTATCATGGGGTTGTAATGAAGAATAAGATAATTTATATCTGTAAAGCACTTAAAATACAACCCGGAACACAGTAAGCACTATGTGTAGATTTCTATTATTATGTTGAATTAAATAATATAAAACAATATATTTAATAGTATGACAAATTACAACTTTCCATTTTCCTAAATTCTGAAATGTTAATATTAGATGCTTTACAACTTCAACTATGGTATTTAATTTCTTTCAAAAAACCTTACAGATTTTCAGATGCTCCTTTTTAAAAAAAAAATTGATAGATAAAATTTTGTGTATTTATCATGTACAACATGATGTTTTGAAGTATATGCACCTTGTAAAATGGTTAATTCTAGTTAATTAACAAATGTATTACCTCAATAGTTATCAATTTGGTGAGAGCACTTATTATCCACTCTACATTTTTCAAAAATATAATATATTGCCATTAACTATAGTCATCATACTGTACAATAAATCTCTTGAAAGTATCTTTCCTATCAAATTGTAATTATGTATCTTTTGACCAACTTCTCCCTATTCCCCTCTACCTCCTAACCACCCCAGCCTCTGGGTAACCACCATTCTACTCTCTACTCCCATGAGATCAACTTTTTTTAGCTTCTACATATAAGTTAGATCATGATATATTTGTCACTTAATGCCTTGCTTATTTCAGGTAACATAATGTCTTCAAGGTTCATCCACAAATGACACATTTTGTTCTTTTCTATGGCTGAATAGTGTTCCATTGCATATTTATACCACATTTTCTTTATTCATTCATCCATTGATGAACACTTAGATTGATTCCATATCTTGGCTATTGTAAATAGTGCTGCAATAAACATATGAGTGCAGATACCTCTTCCATATAATGATTTTATTTTGTTTGGATATATAACCAGTAGCTCTTTTTAATAATGCATTTCTCTCATATTCAGTATTAGCATGTCTTAAGTGTTTGATGTTCTGCTAAAAGTATTTCATTAGGAAAACTCATGTAATATTAATTTACTTACAACCAGAGTTAAGTAACTATAATTTCTTTAACTATGACTGTTTTTATATTTATGTGGTAAGTGCTGTAGTGATTTATTTTTCTTTCCCAAAGGTGTAAGATGGAAAGAAAAAGAGTATTCTTCTTCATCTATGGATGACTCTGCCCTCTCCTTTGTCTTAGTAATAGCAAATATCTGCTTTAGATTGATATCATCAGATGAAATCAATGCTTTAAATAAAATGAACTTGGTTGTTTTCATACCTAGATAACATATTTCCACACTAATCAAGGCCACATAAATTTATTTGTCAGAGAGTGAAATATGAGATTTGCAGAACTCAAATAAATATTCCTATAGCATATTATGGAATGTTCATTTCATGAAAATCATTTTCAAGACAGAGACTTTACTAAAACCAAAACCAAATAATATTAGGAATGAAAATATAACATAATTGATAAATTTCTCACTCCTACTCCTGAACTCAGTCAAACATTTCCAGTTAAAATCATGTCAGTAGGCTAATTTTCTCATGGAACCTACCTCTCGAAGTCCAAAATCTACTTCCTGAAAGGAAGAATAACAAGTTAGATTATGCTATAAATATATCAGATGTGCAAATATAAAGGAAGAGAAAATGGGAAACAGGAGAATATTCACAGAAATGAAAGGAAGGGTTACAAGTTATGCTGGGCCCCTCTTCCAAACTAACCAATTTCCTCTGATCTATGAATTTTTATGTATGAGAGAAACAAGAAAGCCCAGTTGGCATTTTACCTGTCACTGGTACACATGATGTGCCAATTATTCTAAGCTTGTCATCCTTCCCTGGCCTAATGATATATTGGCTCTAAGAGTAGAAGTACATAATTTGAATGTTGTAGCTTTTTCTCAGGAACAAAGTATGTTCAGAGAATACTAAGAACACTTTAATAGTCCTTACTTCTTATATTTTGGGAAAAGGAGAACACTTGTTAAAAAGAACAAGCAAGATTACATGTAAGAAAAATGTTTAAGTAAACTGTAAGCAAAAACATAACTTTATAACTTCTTAATGTGCAAAATAGCCTGTTCATATCAATACTTTCTAAAAATATTTTTCCTAAGGAGCAGTTTTTTATAATATATAGGAAGAAGTGACATAATATTGACAGCTTTATGCATTTACCGCAGAAAACAGCAACTTTAAGTACCTTCCCAATTGATGCAATTACAAAAACAAACATTTTCCTAATTTGTTTTCATTTATAAAGAAGCTGCAGTACATATTATAAGCCTTAATGAAAGGGCAAGGACTGGGAGTAACCTGCCTCAAGTAAAAATGAAGTATCCACAGTATAACCTGTCAAGCCAATTTTCTGCTGCAATCAGGGAAATGAAGAAAAAGATTCAGTAAATAAACCTCTTATAATCAAAGTGCTAAACATCTGTAGGTTTTCTGAAATTCACAGATGTCTGCCTTTTCAGAACACCAACAATCTAAAGGTATTATGCCAAAGGAATTGTACTAGTTAGGGTTCTCCTGAGAAATAGAACCAGTAGGATACATATGTATGAGAGTATGTGAATTGGTTCACACATGATCATGGAGGCTGAAAAGTCCCATGATGTACCATCTGCATGCTGGAGAACCACAAAAGCTCTTGGATAATGCAGCCTGAGTCTAAAGGCCTGAGAATAGGGGGGAGTGTAAGTCCTGGAGTCCAAAGGCCAAATAACCAGGACCTCAATGTCTGAGGCCAGGAGAAGATGGATGCTCCAGCTCAAGAAGAGAGAGCAAATTCAGCCTTTCTCTGCCTTTTTGTTCTACTTGGGCCTTCATTGGATTGGATGGTGCCCACCCAGTGTTATCACCATTGGAAGACAGCAGGTGAAGGCAATCTTCTTTACTCAGTCTGCTGATTCAAATGCTAACCTCTTCCAGACAACCCTTCACAGACACACCCAGAAATAATGTTTACCAACTATAGGGCCATCCCTTAGCCCCGTCAAGTAGACACACATAATTAACTATCACAAGAATTATAAGTTTTTTCTTTTTAATTTTGTTAAACATCATCAAAAAAGAAAGGAAGTAGATAAATCAAGGCACATTTTGAGTCATGCTAAATGCCTCCATGAAAATTTGCCTATATTAAAATATAACTGTGTTCAAAGTCAAAATATTCAGATAAACTTTTAAGAATGTAAAAGAGTCTATTAACTTCATATAAAGGAAATCTATTTCTTTTAATTACTTTGTCTTAGGAAAAAAACTACTTCCACAACAAAAGAAAAAATAGATAAATCAAACTATATCAAAAAATTTTTAATTGTGTATCAAAAATTGGGCACATAGAACAGAATAAAGAAGCAACCTACTGAATGGGAGAAAATATTTGTAAATCATATATCTGATAAGAGGTTAATATCCAGAATATATAATGAAGCCCTACAACTCAGTAACAAACAAAAACCCAATAACCTAATTAAAAATGGGAGAACAACTTAAATAGACATTTCTTCAAAAAAAGATATCAACTGGCCAAAAAGCACACGAAAAGATGTTCAACATCATTAATCATTAGAGAAATGCAAATCAAACCCATAATGAGACACTACTTCCTACCAAGTATGATGACCATTATTAAAAACAATAGAAAATAGTAGGGTACGGTGGCATGTGCCTGCACTCCCAGCTACTTGGGAGGTTAAGGCAGGAGGCTTATTTGAACCCAGTAGTTTGAGTCCAGTCTGAGCAACATAGCAAGACCTCTAACTTAAAAAAAAGGGAGAAAGAAAGAAAATAATGTGTCAAAGGAATAGGGAGCATTTGGAACCCTTGTGCACTGCCAATGAGAATGTAAAATAGGGCAGCCACTATGAGAAACAGTTTGGAGGTTCCTCAGTAAATCAAAAATAGAGTTACTGTGTTTTCCAGCAATTTCACTTCTGGGTATGTAACTAAAAAAGTTGAAAGCAGAGACTCCAATAGATATTTATGTACCCATGTTGATAGAAGCATTATTGACAATAGCCAAAAGGTGGAAACAATTCAAATGTCCATTGGTAGATTGCTAGATTACCAAGATATAGACTATAAACACAAATAAAATATTATTCAGCCTTAGAAGTAATAAATTTAGATATATTCTATAGCAACATGGATGGACCTTAAAGACATTATGCTGAAATAAGCCAATAACAAAGGACAAATGCTGTATGATTACATTTATGTGAGGTATCTAGAATAGTCGATTTCATACAGACAGAAACTAGAACAGTTATTGTCTGGGACTGGCAAAGGGGGAAATGGGAAGTTATTATTTAAGAGGTTCAGAGTTTCAGTTTTGCAAGATAAAAAAAAGGTCTAGAGACTTTGGTGGTGATGGTTACAGAGCAATTGTGAATGAAGTTAATACCACTGAAATGTACACTTAAAAATGGTTAAAATTATAAACTTCATGTTATGTATATTTTACCATAATTAAAAGTTAAAATATGTATATTTTACAACTTAAAATTTAAAATATGTATATTTTAGCAATTTAAGCATTCTCTTTTTAGTAATAAGGCATATTTGGCTATTTGGATTAAACTTCCTTTTGAACCAATAAAAAGTACTGAATGAGAAAAAATTAATCATACTAAAAGCATCGCAAATTTGATGTTACTACCATTAACTGACTCTTCCTCTGAGAGGGTTACACACACCCCTGCTGTCTTGATGGCAGATAAATCCATGTGATTTGATTTAGGCAATAAAAGATGAGCAGAAAGACGAGGTAGGAACTCACCTATCTCTCTTCAACAAGAATGGCAG
Source organism: Varecia variegata (assembly GCA_028533085.1). Taxonomy (NCBI): domain Eukaryota; kingdom Metazoa; phylum Chordata; class Mammalia; order Primates; family Lemuridae; genus Varecia; species Varecia variegata. The sequence goes on from CM052438.1 coordinate 115,997,979, forward strand.
TTCGCATATAGAATTTACTTCTTAAGTCTGCATACCAGAATGAAGAAGACACATAAACCAGCACTGTATCTTGCCTGTAGCTGGCATGTAATGTAAATGAGAAATAAGCTATTATTGTTGTAAGATAGGGACATTTGGTTTACCTATTATAATGCTTTGAGATAAACTAGTAAAAGCTGACTTGATGGCCTTATAAGACACCAGGAATAGAATCCAAAATTCAGAGACTGTTTCCAATGCAAGATTGCTAACAGAATAACCTTTCCACTTAAACTGTAGACCCCAAGAGATGTACCTTTGACATAAAGATAACCCAGAAGCAAACTATCCACCCTTGCCTCCATCTAAGTAAATTTGCCTTACCACTGAGCAGAGCAAGACATCAAAAATTTAAAAACAAAATAAAACTTATATTACCTCTGTGGATTCAAAAATCTTTTAGCTTGTAGAGGTTCTAAATTGATAGTGACCACTAGATGCCTAGCAGAAGCAAAAACACATTATCTCTGGAGTAACCCACTTTGATTGCAAACCTCAGAGAAGTCAGCATTAATTTTAAAAGGAAAATGATAAACTCATACTCAAAGGTAATTCAGCATACAAGAAAAAATGATGCCATGCTTCAAACTGGCAGAAAGAAAACAGAAATAGACTTGAAAATATTTCAATACTAAAATGCACCAGCTACATAGTAAACTATAAAAGTGATTACAGAACAGAACAGAAAATTATCTTTTAAAAACTAATGTATGTGTATATGCAATTCTGATCAAGATGGAGAAATAAGGATTAGAGTTATACCACTAAAAAAAACTGAATAAATCAAAATGTATAAAATAATTCCACTCAAGACATGGGACATCATACAAGGAATAACTATGATCCCCCAGGGCAGGAAACAAATGAGGTAAGCCTTATGATAGCTGCAGTGTCTCCCTTGAGTGTTCAGGTGAGTATTGCTGAGCATGTGTGTATGAAGAAAGTACCTGAGATCAGAGATAGAACCATCTAAAAAATATATTTTTTTCATATATTTTTACATATATATATATCCATAAAGCCTGAAACACATAGGTCTGGGTATAGCACCTTCTTCTAATAGCCAGAGAAGAAAATTTAATAATTCAGAGAGTATCAGTTACAATAGTAAGAATGGTCTTATCTCAGCAATCAAAAAAGTTAACCCTAGACTAAACGCCAGTCTGGTCTTACCTAACTAAGCCCAAAAGCAAGACTCAAAAATAGCAAACTCTTTACAACTAATTTGACCATGTCCCAGAATAAATCTCAAAAATATTCATAGGGATACAAAAATTCCAGCACATAGAAAGATAAAACTCCTAACATCTGGCATTCAAAAAAAAAAATTAACAGGAAGACAGATAAGTGAGAAAATAAAGCCCACGATGAGGAGGAAAATAACAGACAGGATGAAATTAGTAGACAAGGAGATTAAACCATTATTAGAATTGTATGCTAAATGTTCAAAAAGTATAGAAAATATTACACATGTTAATTAAAGACATGAAGGAATAAAAAACCCCAAACTAAATTTCTAGAGATAAAAGATACTATGGCTCAAATGGAAAAATGCACTGGATGGTATTAAAGGCAGATGAGACATTGTAAAAGAAAAGATTAATGTACTTGAAGATATAGCAACAGAAACTAGCCAAAATAAAAACAGGGATTTAAAAAGATACATATGAAAAAAAAAAAAAAGAGGATCCTCATGAACTTTGGGACAATTTCAAGTAGACATACATATTCATAATTAGAATCTCTTAAGAATGGGAAATGTGTGGGAGTGAGAAAGACCAAACAATTTGAAAAAATAACAACCCAAGATATTCTAAATTTAATGAAAATTATAAACCCGTGAATCCAAGAAGCTCAGCTAACCCTGGCACAAGAAATAGAAAGAAAACAACACCAAGGCACATGATAATCACATTTCTTAAAACCAATGTTAAAGAGAAAATCTTAAAAACAGCCAGGAAAAGAAGGATACATTACATAGAGAAGAGCAAGGATAAGGTTGAAAGCAGATTTCTTATCTAAAACAATGCAAACATTAGAACAATATTTTAAAATAGTGAAAGAAAAAAAAAAGTGTTAACTTACAATAATTTACGGTTTGAAATTTATTTTTAAATAAAAGCAAAATAAATTTTTAGACCTATGAAAGTTGGAAGTATTCATCACCAGCAGAAATTTATGTCTGTTGAGGAAAATTCTCAGGCAAAAGAAAAATAATACAAAATGGAAATCTGGATTTGCATACCAGAAATGGTAACTACATGAGTGAATTGAAAATAGTTTTAGTACTTAAATCTCTTTAAACATAATTTACTTTAAAGCAAAAATAATGACAATCTATTATGGAATTTATAATGTATGTAGAATTTAAATGTATAACAATAGTACAAAAGATAGGAGAGAAAAAACAAAAGTACATTGTTACAAAGATCACATATTATATGTGAAACAGTATGATATGTAAGGCAGACTATAATAATTTAAATATAGATATTACAAATGCTAAAGTAACCACTGAAAAACACAACAAAGAGTTGTACTCAAACAATGAAAAAGAGGGAAGAAGATGAGAAAAAAGATACAGAGTAAACAGGAAACAGATAGAAACAGAGCAAACAGAAAACAAATAGTGAGATGATTTATTTGAACACAACTATATCAATAATCATATTAATTGTAAATTGTATGAGCACACTAATTAAAACACAGATTAAATTAAAAAACTATAAATTGCTCTGTGTTGGCTACAAGAAATCCACTTTAAATATAAAGATACAAATGTATTAAAAAGTAAAAGAAGGAAAAAGACATGCCATACTGATGTAAATAAAAGTAAAGAGCTTGTAGCTATTAAGATCAGCTAAAATAGATCTCAGTACAAAGAATATTATTATTGATAAATATTTTTATTTCATAGTGATGAATGGGTCAATTTATCAAGAGGATGTAACAATCCTAAATGTTTATGCACCTAATAACACATCTTCAAAATATCTGAAGCATTAACTGATAGATGTGCAAGAAAATACAGATATATCCAATACAGATAATTGAAAATTTGAACATCCCTCTCTGAATACCTGATAGAACAATTGGACAAAAAATTAGTAAAGATATAGAAGATTTGAGCAAAACTATCAATTAACTTGTGGTCATTGATATTTATAGAACACTCCACCTAACAACAGCAGAATACACATAAATTTACAGGCACATTGAACATGTTGTGAGCCATAACAGAAATCTCAATAAATCTGTAGAAATTAGGATCACACAAAGTATTTTCTCTGACCATAATGTAATTATACTAAAAATTGATACCAGAAGAATGTCTTGAAAACTCCCCAGTGTTTGGAAGCCAAATAACACCCTTCTAAATAAAGGAGAAATCAAAAGAGGAATTAGAAAGTATTTTGTACTTATTGAGCATAAAAATACAACATATAAAACTTTGTGGTACGTAATTAAAGCAGTCTTGGAGGAGAAATCTGCAGTAATTAACACCTATATTATAAAAGAAGAAAATTCTCACATCAATGATTTCAGCTTTCCCCTCATGAAACTAGAAAATAAGATAACATTAAGCCTAGAGTAAGTATAAAAAAATAATAAAGCTCAAAGTAAAAATCAATAAAATAGAAACAGAAAAACAATAGAAATATCAATGAAATAAAAATGTGATTTTTGCAAAGAAATTGATAAAACTCTAGGGGAAAAAAATGAGAGAAAGAGAGAAGACACAAATTACCAAGGTCAAGAATGAAACAAAAACTGATGGAAGTGCAAGGAGATATATATATATATAGACACATACACAATTGCAACTGGATATTTTAATACCACTTTCCCAGTAACCGCTAGAACAGGCAGACAGGAAATAAGTAAGGATATAAGTGACATCACTATGCTTTCTACAGGCTTTGAAAGAACAATCAGGGAATGTTATGAACAGCTGTATTCCAATAAATTTGACAAACTAAATTAAATGAAAACATTTCTTGGAAAAAGCTTACTCAAGAAGACATAGGTAAAACTGAATAGCCCTATTATAGAAATTGGGCAGGGCATGATGGCTAATGCCTGTAATCCCCAAGCTTTGGGTGGGCAAGGCAGGAGAATTGCTTGAGCCCAGGAGTTTGAGACTAGCCCAGGCAACATAGTCAGACTTTATCTCTACAAAAAAGAAAAAATTAACAAGATGTGGTGCTACACACCAGAAGGCTGGAGCAGGAGGATCACACTTGAGCCCAGGAATTTGAGGTTATAGTGAGCTATGATCCGGCCCCTGCACAGCAGCTTGGGCAACAGAGCAAGACTCTGTCAATAAGTAAATAACTAAATAAATAATTGAATTTGTAGTCAGTGATCTTCCTTCCAAAAAATAAAAATAAAGACCTTCCCCCTGCCACAAGCCAAGAGAGCTTCACTGGGAATTCTATTAAGCATTAAAGTAAGAAATAATACTGATTATTATAAACTTTCAGAAAAACAAAAAAGGAAATACTTGCTGCTTCATTTTATGAGACTAATATTACTCTGACACCAAAATCAGACAAAGGCATTACAAGAAAAGAAAACTATAGACCAATATTCCCCATAAACACAGATGAAAATGTTTTAAAATTTGAGTAAGTAGGATCCAACAGCATACACAAAACTAATATATCATGTTCAAGTAGAGTTTATGCCGAAATGCAAGATTGGTTTAACATTGGAAATGAATCAATGTAATTATCTGTTAATATATTCAAAAAGAAAACCATATGGTTATCTCTATAGATGCAGAAAAATAACTTGAAAAAAATTCAACAGCAATTCCTAACAAAAACTCTCAGAAAACTATAGGTAGATGGGAACTTCCTCAATCTGATAAAAGAAATCTATAAAAATTGACAGCTAACATAATACTTAGTGGTGAAAGATCAGATACTTTCCCCCAGGGCAGAAATGAGGCAGGAACATCCACTCTCTGTTTCTATTCAGTATTGTACTGGAGGTTCTTTCCAGTGCAAGACAACAAAAAGAGATAAAATGGATGTAGACTGGAAAGAAAAAGAAACATTTTCTATTCATAGGTATGATTGTCTACTTGGAATATCCTATGTAATTCACTAAAATGCTGCTATAACTAATAAATGAGTTTACATAATACAAAATCAATATAAAAACCCCATTATATTTCTATTGTCTATCAATTAATAATCTAAAATTGAAATTAAAACATTTTTCAGAATAGCCTCAACAATATGCAGCTAAATCTGACATAATGTGTATAATACCTGTACACTGAAAACTGCAATCCATAAATAATAGTGAGAAAATTTTAACATACTTCTCTTAGTAACTAATAAAAGTTGACCCACCCCAAATCATAAATGTGATACCTCATGGTCATTTATAGAACTCTGTATCCAACAACTGCAGAGCAGACATTCTCTTCAAATACAGAACTTCAAAAAATGTAGTAGTTCATATGCTCATGAATAAACCAAGAGTCTCAGTACATTTAAAGAAATTGAAATTATTCAGAGGACATTCTCTGACCACAATACCATTAAGCTAGAAACTGAATAAAAGAATTCTAATTAGAGAAACACCCAAGTAATTTGTCAGTCAAAGAAGTAATGATGATGGAAAATACATTGAAATAATGACAATAAAAACATTTCGAACAAGCCTTATTATTTACCACTCACCAGTCTCTCTGTCTTGTTTTTCTGTAACTTCTACTAGGTCGTATTTGGAAGTTGGATTTCCAGGGAAATCAAGGAAACAAGATATGTGCAGCATATTCACTTGAAGGTACCATCTCTTCTTACTGCATAGTCCCTGCCCTTGTCCTTATTCTGGTTCCTCTTCTATTTCTAATCCTGGTCTCTAGCCTCATATTCATTCTGTGAACTTTTTCATATACTGCTGACAAATTTCTTTGTAAAATTAACTACAGTTTTTTGTTGGTTTTTTTTTTTGAGTCTTGATACCAAAGAAGTCAAACTAACACAATGTCTGTGTCTTCATGCGTACCTCTAAGGACAGCAATCTATTTTTGTGGTCTTTCTCTGTTTGTTCTAATAACTCTATTTCTTTGGTTATTAGTTTTTCTGTTGTTGCCTCTATTTCACGATGTTTGTTTTCCCAGTGAATCTTAGGATTCTCTATTCTTTCAAGGATGAGGTATCCATTTACTGCAGTCTGCCTCCAGTTACTGTGCAGAAGGAGTGGAATTTGAAACCACATTGGAGCCACTAGCTCATCTTCCAGCCATTAGGATTCCTTGTTCTTCCTCTCAGGGCCAACACTCAGTGTTTCTGTGTGATAGAAAATCCTTCTGCAGCCCACCATTTGACTCAAGCATAGTTGGGTAGGAGGGATGGTGAGTTGGTAATATGGATAAAAAGATAAAAAGGCACAATATCACCACCTTCTCTGAATTGAATTCTTCAAACAATCATGATACAGATGACCCCTAGACCCTTTTTCTCCTTTGTATTCTTTGTCTCTGAACTTGGCTCACCTGAGAATACTCTCCAGACTTTTTCAAGAACTTACTATAGAAGTTTTGCTCTGCCAATCTCAGACCATCTGCTTACGGCCTTTCAGAAATTTCTCAAATAGTACTGACGATTTTGTTTTCTTGTGTTTCCACATTAATATAGATTAATTCTATTTCAAAATACCTTTCCTGGAATTCTAAAAAGGCAAGGTAGGAGATACAAGTATGCTCAAGCCACATAAATGAATGACAAGTTGTGACATGTATTGGTAAAGAATCATAATAGTCAATGAAATATACTGGCCTGGAGAGATGCCTGGGATAGATCTAGAAAGTTCGGTATCATCAACATGTAAATTGAAGTTAATCACTAGGAATGCATTTGAGAGATTTGGTAGAGGAGGGACAGGTTAGGTATTGAACCTGAACATTAACTTTTTTTTTGTTTATTTATTATAGCTTATTATGGGGGTACAACAGTTCTGGTTAAGTATATTGCCCATGCCCCTCCCAACCCCCCGAGACTGAGCCTCAAGGGTGTCCATTCCCCCGACAGTGCACATCGCACTCATCATGTAGGTATACACCCGTCCCCTCCCCCACCCCCAACACCCCGAGTCAGATCTTCAAGCATGTCCATTCCCCTGACAGTGCGCTTCCTAACTGTTAATGTATGGGTAAAAAAAGAAAGGTATTGAAAACAATCTAAAAAAAAGCAGTCCTAGGAAAGAGTGAAATTGAAAAATGTTACTGTCCCTTTTATCTTCCAGCTGATTTAATCCCACTTCAATAAGCATCTATTAAAAGAAAAGTTCATTTGTCTCCAAAATTCCCATATTTATTATCTGTCCATGAATTAATTTTAGATTTTATATTTTTGGGCAATAGGCCTATTTGCATAACCCAAAACAACATACTGTTTTATTAATTAGATGGTCAATAATGATGATAATTATGATGGTGATCATGATTATGATGCTGGCAAATTCTTAGTATATATTTTGATTAGCATTGCTAATTTGTTACTCTCTGCCTGTATCTTTCATCCAGCTGCAATATGATTTTTCAGGAGTGAGTAGTGAATCAGACGTGCATTTTACGTTTAACATCAAAAGTCTTTAAAACTGTAGCCCAGATTTTTTAAAGTTGTTCACGTTAATTTTTACAAATGACCACATAGGTTCTTGAAGAACCAACCAACACATCTCCTGATAACTTTATTGGTAAAGCTACATTTTGAGAGCTCAGTACTGAATAATATCTAAAAGCTCCCAATGATATACAGGGCACATCATGTGCATGGGTCCTCAAAATGATTTGATTGAAAATATGAAGACAATAAAGAATAGCAAATACTGATATTGATTTGTCTGTATTGGAGGCTATCTTGAGAGCTCACTGTGCCTAATGACTTCATTTTGTTGTTGACGCTTAGGTAACTAAAAAATCAATAGCTGCTCCTATAATTCATATTAGATTTCCTATGGCTATGTAGTTGTGACTTTAAACTTGTTCTGTCTTACATGAAAGACATTCATTCATTGCTTATTGCATACTCAGCCCTATGCAGGTTTCTTGTGATACTGAGTCAAACTTTTGTACTAGCATACTTTGTAACTTCATTTCTTTTTCTTCTATCTTCTCTGTTTCAAAGGTATAAAAATCTAATTTGAAAAATAATTCAGGAAAAACTTTTATATTTAACTAGGGTAAAAATATTTCCATGTCATCTTCCTTATCAGGACTTATGCATGAAGTACTCAGACAATTTTATCTGTATAAAAATAATTTTTAAATACAGAAAATTCCCAATATACAAATGAATTGTTTTTCCCAAGCTTATTTACATAAGTGTTACTTTGACCTTGGAAGGTCTTTCCCCACAGAAACAATGGTACAAATAATAATAACCCCTTAAGATTGTCTGATATGTCACAGTTTCCAAAGTATCTTCACAGCTATTTATTCACCTAACTTAGAAGGAACCCTTTAATAGTGTATGCAAATACTGTGGTTTCTTTTATACTTATGAGCAAATCCAGGCTCAAAGATATTGTAACTTTCCCAAGGTAATGTGTACAGGACAGTTCTCCAGGTGGCCTTGGACCATCCCAGTCCTCCCTCCATTTTTGCTTGTAGTTAGTAAGAATAACTGCAGAATGTGCTAAGAATGCAACATCCTGATACAGGGAGGGACTGGCCAGAGCAGCCCTAGTGTCTCTCTTTTTTTTTTTCCCTAGAAACAGGTGTCCTTCCATGCTTTAGCCCAGCATGTCATGTTCCCCTGTGTATAAAATTCACCATGGGTTGCTTTCTGAGGTCTCTCAGCTCTGGTACAAGTGGGGCACGCACAGTCAGGATGCTATCCACCCTGGAAAACTTTCCTGAGCCTTAGAGGACCTACTAGTCAAGCTCTATTTCATTGTATAATAAATTTTAGTTCTGCCTTCTTTCTCAGCATTTCAGCCAGATGACTTAGCAACTCATACCCAATCTAGAAAGGAGCTATATGGCATTGAGCTATATGGCTTATGTTGTCCCTTGTTGCCTATCTACAAGTAATAAATATGCTTCATGTAACTTGCTGTGTTGGGTGTTCTATTTCACCAGACTTGGGCAAGTTGGTAACCAGTGCATAGTGAACCTGATTCACACCGTGAACAGTGAGTGGACCAAGTAATAGGCAGCACTGAAGTTGGAACTCAGGATGTTTGGCCACTAGAGCAGTACTTATTCCACTACAATACATTATCTCATAAATATTGGTTAAGTTATTTAATATGTCCAAGACTCTTTTAGCAAGTATTGAAGATTTTTTCTTGAAAAATAGCAGGAATTTTTTCTTGAAAAATAGCAGGAATTTTTTCAGTGGTAGTAGCTAAGTTAAACAAAACAGATCAAATAAGATATTTGTATTAATATCTATTCTAAATAGAATCCTTAGAGAAAAGTGTGCTGAATTGGATGAAGATGAAGAAAGTGATGAAGATTTGCAGAGATTCTAAAAGATTCTTCAGAGAATCTTTAAGGACTTTGGTGGAATGGTAATATGGGAGTATAGCTGTAGTTCTTTCATATGAATTTTACTTTAAAATATTAAACCATCATTTTATTTTCCTTAATATTTACATATATAAATTATGATGGCGTGGGATCTTTTATAAATATGGAAGATAAAGGAAAAAGGAAGGGAGAAAAAATTGAAAGAATTTCTTAAAGGTGTCATGAGCATTGAAAAAGAAAGGCAGAGAAGGGACACATTTCTAAAAAAGCCTACTGATGTGTATTGAACTGAAATGTGGGGGAAGTAAAAAATGAGCAAAAGTGGGGATCATGAGGTATGCAAGATAACAGAGAAGATGCAGAAAGCAAGCATGGACCGACCTCATCCTTCTCTTTTCTTTTCTGAAGGGCCTTCAAAAAACTCTGAAGACATATATAGTAGGCGGGCGGTAAGAGGGCCCCAGAGATCTCCACCTTCGGCTTCTAGCCCTTGTGTAATTTCATCTTCTTGAGTGTGGACTGGATTTAGTGAATTGTATCTAGTGAATAGAATGAGGCAGAGGAGAAGGGATGTCACTTCTGAGATTAGATTACAAAAAGTCTTTAGTTTCCATCTATACCACCTGTCCCTGATCTTCCATGGTGTTTTCTTTCTTTCCTTCTTTCCTTTCTTTCTTTCCTTCCTTCCTCCCTCCCTTCCCTTCCCTTCCCTTCCCTTCCCTTCCCTTCCCTTCCCTTCCCTTCCCTTCCCTTCTCCTTCCTTCCTTCCTCCCTCCCTCCCTCCCTTCCTTCCTTCCTTCCTTTCCTTTCCTTTCTTTTCTTTCTCTCTCTCTCCCATCTCTCTAATTTTCTCTCTCTTTTCCTCTCTGTCTTATTACATGCTCTGGGGAAATCAAGCTGCCATGTTGTGAGTGACCCTACGCAGAAGCCAACATTGCAGAAACTGAGGCCATGAGTTCAATAGTCCATAAGAAACTGAAGCCTTTTGAATAATCATATGAATGGATTGTCCAGCCCCAATTCATTTTTGAGATGACTATACTTCTGGCCTGCTTTATTATTCTGAATTAATATTAATAGAGAATAACCCATCTAAATGTAAAATTTCAAAAATTTATAAATAAAATGCTCTATAATACAAAGGAGAAATGAAAGGGAATAATTTCATATAATGTAATATGCATTTCAGTATGTAAATATTTCTGCATGACTACACTTGAAGACATATTGAAGCAGTCAAATGCTTAAATTTATGTGTGATTTCAAAATCAGACTGCTACAACTGCATCACCTTTTCAGATACCACGAGCAACATTTCCAATGGTGATGTGATTTTCCAAAATGGCAAATGACTCTTAATACAATAACACAAAACACCAACTTCCCTAGAAATATACAGTAGCTACATCCCTAGAATATAGTTATGGCATTATATTAATTTTTAAAACTTTTTCTTGTAGATGGATTATTATCTATTCATTTCATTTCAGAATTGTAAAGCAGGCATAAAAAGTAATTATTATAAAAAAAAGAGGACATTAAGTCTAATAGGATGGAGCACTGGTCTAGAAAAAAATTGTTGAATCTAGAGAAAATGTTGAATTGACTTGGTAGGTAGTAAAAAATCAGCTCAGCAATTCAGTACTAAAAGTGGGAAAAATCTAGCTGTCTATAACTCAAGGAATTCCTGGCCAGTAATCTACAGTTCCCCTTAACATAAACATTGTAACCTTCACCTTGTAAGATATTGATTCCCTGTAATCTTTGACACTACAACACAAGCTATTGTCCTTCAGTGTCTTTCTTTATTACTTCTTAATTAGTCAAGCTCTACTCCATTGTATAATAAATTTTAGTTCTGCCTTCTTTCTCAGCAAGTCAACCAGATGACTTAGCAATCCATCCCTAAGCTACAAAGAAGCTATATAGCATTAATCCTTGAGAAATTCTGGAATATTTCTAATGTGGGCCAAATATGGGCTGAGCATTAATTTTAGATCATCCCCTGGATGAAAACATTGCCATTGTGGAATTGGTTTTTAATTGTATAAACTTTAGTATTTTAATGTATGCATTGCTCTTCAATTTTTACTTTATTATTTTTGATGGCTTATGCATGTCACTGTCTAGAGATCCTATACATTATAAAGCAGTGGAGCTATACAGATGTCTTCTGACAATCCTGTAGTCATTAGCAGGTTAAGAAATTGTAATCTCCACAATAGTGATCACAGCATAACTAAAATGTGTGAAGATTTTTTTGTGTATTAGCAGCAGGAAAAAGACAGGAAGGAAGGAGAGATGAAGGAAAACTGGGAAGAGAAGATGTGGTTACTTAATGCAAGAGCAATTGCTTTGAAAGGTTGATGACTCTGGTGGTTTTCAGCTGGTCAATAGTGCTGAGTAGTGAAAACCCTGAGGTCATTTGCAGAAAAGCCTCCTAGTTTTCAGAACCATATTGCAGTCATATAAAATGGCCATCACTCAAACCTGTAAAACCTGCACCCTGAATTCAAAGGCAGAAAAATCAAACCTGTCTCTTATTACCCACCATTGACTTTCTAGGTGATAATGATACCTTGCATTGTTTTTTGCTGTTAGGCTACTTGGCCTTGCCTGCAGCTCTTTTAAAAGATAAAAATATTGAACTTGCCTTACTTCCTTGTGTTGCTCCACATGCTCACAGGTCATTAAGGTTTTATTTTCTGTTAATTATCAGTCTCAGTCAATGTAGTATTCATGGAATTCTTTGTGAGATCTTCACATGCACTTGTAGTTGTGAAACTGAGCACGGAATAAGTCTCAGCAGTTGATTTGTGCATCTCTAGCTAAGCCCCTATTTCAAACTCTAAAGTAGTTGCCATGAACTGTCCTCAGGCTCTAACTATATCCCTTCCCTTCCCAGTTTCAGCAAATGATCTGCTTCTTTCATTAAAAAGAGAAAAAAAAGTAGTGACTAAGTGTAAAGGCCTTCAACTTCCCTTCTCTATCTAAAAGTATAACTTTAGTTCTATCCATTTTTGCCACCCTCCCTCCGATCTCAGTAAAGGAATAGCCCTACTCTGTTCTAAGGCTAATAATGCTTCTCTATATCTGTACAATCTTCCATCTACTCACTATGCTCTCTATAAAATTGTCCCTTGAATTATTCTCACTCTTACTAATTCACCACATCCCTCCCCAATTTCTCTCAGTTCTTAGTCTACAAACACGCTCAAAATCTCCACTCACTTCCAAATTCCTTTACTACTCAAGCTATAGTCCTATCTCTATAATTCCCATCAGTATCCATTTTTTCGGAGAATAGTATGTCATTGTCTTCTCTTAGTGTCTTCAATCTACTCAAATTTGGTTTCTGTTCCTAACAATTTATATAAAATTACTCTTATAAGGTTCCCCCTACTCACTTTCTTCACACTTTTACCCACTAATCCTAGGATTTGCTCTGATTTCTGGAGAGGAAAATAGTTGACAGAGTCCTGGGTCATGCTTTTTCGTGAATCTAATACTTAATATAATACTTACTACTTAATGTGATGCCCTAAGTAGGGAACTTTGAAATAACAAAAGGTAAAAACTATATCTTTAGAAGGAGGGGATGGGTGTAAAGACAGTTAAAATTGGTAGAAAAGAGAATTGTCACTTTAATTTTAAGAGCAGCAGTAGAAGACATTGCTAGAAACAATGAACACAGCAAAAAAAAAAAAAAAAAAGAATGATTTGAGTTGAGAGCTAGAGCCCCAGCCCCAGCAGTAGCTGACAGAAACTGGACACTGGTGGAGAATAAATATAGGCATTGATGGTTCCACCTCTGATGCTGGAGGCAAGTTGTGAGCCAAGTGCTCCCATAGTAACACCCAGCATCGGGTAGGATCTGGCTGGTTTTTAGGTTGTGAGTGGGGTTGTGTGTTGCATCTCACCTAAGAGGCCAGTACAGTCATTAAGCAAGCAGAGTTAAGTGTCTAACAGTTCTGGTCTATGAGTCACACTGGACTTTGAATCCCAACTTAGCCATCTTTTGACTGTGAGATATAAAAGAGGTGAGGAAGTATGATTTGGGAGAAATGCTTGCGAGTAGGAGTGAGGGATGCTATAATTAGCTAATAACATCTGGGAGCCAAGACACCCACATGTTGGACCTCTCCTAACTGAGCCAACTCAGAGAGGGAATGAGTTCCTTCTGCTCATTCCTAAAGTGACTTCTGACCACCCCAGGAATATTATCAAATCTAGAGAGTTGAATAGCCTCAGAGTACTTGAGCCCAGAGGTAGCTGTGCCGCCTAAGGAGGCTGAAGCCAACAGTATGTGGCATCTTTGACCAACTCATGATTGCTTGAAAAACACCACTTGAAAAATCCATACAATAATTGACAGGGAAACACAAGGTTGGGAAAATTCCTGTTAAATGATCATTTGACTTCACTTTTAACCAAAGCTGGTGAATATCTAAGTAGTATATATTATCAAGTTTAGTCTTTATAACAACTCTATGAGGTACATAATATAATCTCAGCTTTATAGAAAATTAAGGATTCAAATAGTGAAGGAAACATGCCCATGATCACAAAGCTAGTAAAATAAGAGCATGATTTTGGGCTGAATTTTGTCTTTATCTATGTCTCACATTCTTTCTCTCACCATTTACCTGTTGCTAAAGCCAGCAGATGTATTTGAAGATAATAAAATTGCATTTCTTTGAAAAAGTCCTTTGGCTCAGCCATTTCCTAAGTCAGCTCAGGCTTGGTCTTCTCTAGCTGGGTGCATTGAAAAGTCTGACTCTGCTCTTTTTAGCAATTTTCATGCCCTATGACTGTTGGGAGAAACCATGTCTGGAAATCACACCCAGATGACATCTCTGCTGCTTAACAGGAAATGGAATCTTTCCTTTAACTTTGTGTATATTCTGCCAAATAGTTTTACTTCTCCAAATTATAACCATATGACATAGCAACCACTGGCTACAAAGATGTTCACCATCTAAAGTGGTTGTTTTTGTTTTTGTTTTAAATCAATCCAGAGAGGGTCATTTCTGCCAGACGATGCTTTTGGTCTTTAGAATTTGCTCTTTCTTAATCATCACAATGACCCGAACAAGGGAAAAATGTGCTCTCCCCTACAAATATGAAAAAGCACTTTGGTTACTCATTCTAGAGATCTCATTTTCCCCACAGTCCCTTACTTTATGACATGCCATATAATCATCACACTTGAGTAGCTAGATTGAACGAGAAACTCTTATCAAACACTTCTGGGCAGGTAGTAGCATGCATTAGAAAAATGCATATGCTTTATATTAGGTCACTAAATATAAAATATTCAAATTCAAGTCAAAAGTATAGTTTATTATAACTCAAACAAGAAGTACAATTAATCAACATATGCGCCTAAACTATGGACACAGTTTTGCCACCTTAACAGTAGCTAGTTTATGACAGCAGCAAAGACGCGTGAAAAGAGAGTGGCAATGAAATTGCAAAAGGTATTTTCCACAGCTTGTTGAGAATTGAATATTTTTCCTTGCAAGAAGTGGTCCAAAGCCTGGAAGAAGTGGTAGTCAGTTGGCGCAAGGTCTGGTGAATACGGTGGATGACAGAGAGTTTCCAAGTCCAGCCTCTGTAGCTTGAGCAGTGTTGTTTGTGTAACATGTAGTTGAGTGTTGTCTTGCAAGAGGATTGGCCTGTCTTAGCTGCTCAATCACAAGCATCCTCATCTTTTCATCCAACTGGTTGCAGTAGACATCTGCTGTAATCGATTGACCAGGTTCCATGAACCTATAGCGAATAATACCAGCTCTAGACGACCAAACAGACACCACTAGCTTTTTTGATGCATATTCAGTTTTGGACTGTGTTTTCGTACTTCATCTTTATCCAACCATTGTGCCAAATGCTTGTGATTGTCAAAAAGAATCCATTTTCATCACACATAACAATACAGTTTAGAAATGGTTCGCCTTTATGTCATGACAACAAAGAAAAGCAAGCCTTGAGATGATTTCTCCTCTGACACTTGTTTAATTCATCAGTACCCATCTACCCAGCTTTTGTCCAATTTGTTTCAAATGGTCCAATATTGTTGGAATAGTAATGAAAAACCTCACTGCTAATTCATGGGTAGGTTGAGATGGATTCGCTTCCACTATAGCTTTCGGCTCATCATTAGCCACTTTGGTCTCAGGTCACCCATGTGGCTCATTTTCAGGGTTAAGATCACCAGAACAGAACTTCTCAAACCATCGACGTACTGTGCATTCATTAACCACATCCTTTCCAAAAGCTTTGTTGATATTTTGACCTGTGTGTGCCACATTGGAATTTGTATTCGAAAATAACACAAATTTTTGACTTATCCATGGTTTCACAAAAATTGCTCTAAAAAAAATTTGAAAGATCATCAAAACCCAAACCGTGTGTTTGAAAGACGGAGGATGTACCTTCGCAATAAAGATAAAACAAGAGGTGTCAAAATGAAATGTCATAGATATCAACTGTCAAACTTAGTACTTAAGGAAATCGAACATTTCATACTTAATAACCTAATAGTTAGCCTTGATTTCAAATCTCGATCTTCACCATTTATGGCTGTGTGACCTTCAGCAAGTCAACACCTCTCTAACTCCAGGGTTTTTTTATATATATAATGTTGATACTATTAATAATACCCCTCTCATAGGGTCGCTGAGAGGGCTAAGATAAAATGCCCATTCAATAGCAAGCATTTAAAATGTTCACCCCCATTTCTTCAGACATGGTAGGCAGTCGCTATAAAGAATTTCCTGGTCAAAATAGGTGCTACTCCTAACCTGAAATTTTAAAAACAGAATATTCTGTAGGGAAGATAATGTATTAAACTATATCATCTATTGACACCTTAATTAGAATGAGTATCTCCAAACTTTTCTGATTTGACAAAGAAGCTGAAATTCCTTCCCTACAAAATAAAATACCTCGTATATGTTTTGATAGAAGGGAAGGTAGACAGAGTTCCACATTAGAAATGCTGCCAGGGAGGGGTGGCTCTGTGCAGGGGGGTGGGCATTTGAAATTACCTTGAGTAGCAGAGAGGCAGTATTGAGCTCCAGGGAGAGATAGGGGGAGGGTCTAGCAAAGGGCAAGCATCCTAAAAAGAGAGGAGAAGTATGAGAGAGTCAGGTCTCATTTTTCCTACTGAGTAAGAACATAAGAAAGGATTTAAGAACAATGACAGGTTAAATACTTATGTGTATTTGTCTCTCGTACATCTCCCCCAGTGGAACATAAGCTACATGAGGGACTTTGTTTAATACACTCCTATGTCTTTAACACCTACCATAGGCCTGGCACAAAGTAGGTTTACAACTGCCCTTTAATGTAGGCATTGTTTTGGTTTATAAATGAAGAAACAGGCTACAAAAACGTAAGAACTTTTACCAAGGTCACATAGCTAATCAGCAAATAAATCACAATTTAAACCCAGGTCTATGCAGCTTTAATCCATTCTTTTCCATTATATTTTACTTGACAAATATATCTTAGCTATATGCCTCCGCAGCAGATGCTGTGGTATCACTGCTCATATTCCCTCTGAATTCACCTCTCAATCATGAAGTCTTCTTATTGCAATTACTTAAGGGCTATTTTTATTTTTCTGGCTGAGGGAGAATGCATGGGCTGCATACAGAGCAAGCTGGAAGTGCCAGAAAATTAATGTCCCTGGAAGAAGCCATCAAATCAATGACAGATGGGGAGTTAGAGAAAAATATCCCAACTTTTCACCCTCTAGTTAGGTAACCCTGAGGCATGTTCTATACTGTCTCCAGAGGGATTGAACCCAGTTGCCCACAGGGATAACTCACTAGATAACACCCACTTTGCTGACCTTGTCCTGTTCTCTAATTCACTTGGCCACTCTCCTTTTGGTACTTGCAGGAATCACCACCCAAATAAACTACTTATACCCAAACCATTTTCTCCAGTTCTGCGTTTGGAGAACCTAACTTAAGAGTCTCTCTCAGTGATCCCAAGGACTCCTCGTGGTTCTAGTTCTGTAACAGGCTCTTGGGGACCTCTGAGCTTAGGTCATTGAGAGTCAAAGAGCAGAGCAAGGATTAATGGCTGTGTACCACTCTGCCATGCTGCATCGGGATATGCCCATTTCGTAATCAGTCTCAGTCAGAATATTCTCGTATATATATGAAGAACTTTTTAATGGTTTGGGCATTTTCAGAACCCATCATTTCAGGATGTCATATTGGAATCCAACAGGAGGCAAACGTATGATTGCTCTTGATGACTTGTCATGTGCTATGTTGTAACATAAGTGACAAATATACTGGGAGAATCTTTGTAAGAAGTGACTGACTTTGAACACTCTCTGACAATATGTGGGGCTTACATAGTAATCACCTAAAAATGTACTCTGTAGCGATTCCTTTTGCTTATACACTTCACCACAAAATATGATATTTTTATTCACATTTACAGCATTATTGAGATTTCTAGAGTGTTTTATATTCAGCCATTTCATTAACATCCATCTTTCTTGAACTTTATTATTGATCCATAAGTAAGTAATTCTGCCTTTCAGCAGACTTATAGATCAGCCAGAGAAATAAACTCAGGAGTAGAAGTCAGGGTACATTCAGTGTAATTTTCCATTGAGATTTGGGAAATTCAACCATATCCTATTAGTTCCATTTTCCCAATGAAACTCTTTTGAAGCAACTTGGTTGAAAGACAACCAATGTTAAAACAGATTACGTAAAAACCAGATGGACTTAGAAAGAATTTTTAATATGAATAAGAAGAAAATAAATGCAAGAACCGGCCTGTAAATAACCCGGGACAAGAACATTTAATCAGGCTTTGGTAGCTGACTTTAATTCCATCAGAGCTCCATGCCTGCTTGCTCATCACCGGATTTAAGGGCCTGGCTCAGTGTCTGGCCCAGGAGAGGCACTAAAGTATTTATTAAACTAATTAATAAATAATGAGAAAATGTGTGCCCTTTATTTTTAAAAATCAACCTGTTTTTAAAAGTGTCCATGGAAAAATAGATCTCAGTGAGGAAACTCACTGTATATTAATGTTAGACTACCTAAGTTTTATTTCTGAAAAACGTTTCAGGAAGGAATATACTCTTTTGTGAAAAGCAAGTATTCTCATTAATTTCGGCAAAAGACTTTCATAGGAAAAAGTAGCAATAAATGGCCCAATTTTCATTCAGTGATTGTCTTTAAATAAGGCTAAGCTCCCACAGCACTAAAAGGAATATCTCCAGTGATATTAAATTCAAGCCCCACAGCAATTGCCTTGAACCATTTTCTTTGTCTTGTCCTTGCTTTTCTGCCCCACTCCCTTCCTGTCAGTTTTTTCATCTTTTTGAGTTGTCTATCAGACCCTGGAAGGGATTCACCTGGGATTTTTAATACCCACTAATGCACAAAATGTAGCCTAAACCAAAGAGTATGATACTCCAGTTAAAGAGATTGTATTAACTAATGGAGGGGGAAAAAATGGACTTTTCAGGGCAGTTTTGCTTCACTGGGAGACTCTAGAGTTCTTTAACTTCTTGTGTTTTCTTGATGCAGAAATATTTAGATGGGTTGATCCTGTCCACAGTAGTTTCAGAGCAATAAAAAACTACACCATTAAGAAAAGCTCTAATTTGTTTTATTATTATGATGATTATATTGTTCTGTTATTCAATACAATTGTTCACAATTATTTTGAGTTTCTCTGTGAACTTCAACAGTAAATTCAGCTTCTCAGTGTCTCTCCTGCTTTTGTAATTCTGTGAAGTAGGACCTTTTTAAACTAAACCATCTAAATAAATGACAGAGAAAAGTGTTGATAAGAGCTCAGTGCTGAGCACGTAATGCATATTTAATATATAATTTGAATTAAATTGAACTAATTTATTTGAAGTGCTGTCCTCTGGCTTTGCATTTTTCCAAACTTTGACTTGAAAGATAATAACTTTTAACAACTTGTAGATTTCTATTCAGCTAAATCATTTATATGTTCTTATTCCTCCTAGAAAGAAAAGTGTTTTGACATTTTCCTACTCACATGGGTCCATTTTGCATATATGCCCTTTGATCATTTTTTAAGGAAAATCATTTAGAAATAAATTTTCTTTTGTTTAATCACAAGATAAAGATCCTTAGAGCTCATGATTCAAATATAAACAATGGCAGATTCGTTGAATGTTTTATACCAGTTGCCCATTATTAATGAGTTATGTAGCACTGAGAATAATTAGGGTGCAAAAGCAAAGTAGCTTTGCATGCATTATTGGCGTCTGGTATTTCTCATTATTATTAAGAGCAACACAGAACAAAAAATACCTTTGCTTTCATGCTATTTATGTTTATCCATGTGTCTTCTGTTTTAGCTTGCCCCTTTCTGAGACCAAGAAATAATTCTTAGTAGAGAGCAGAACATATTTCTCTAATGTAAAGATCGATTACCACACCTGATAGTAATCAAATATGGTATATAATTCCCACCTGCTACAATTTCAGATTCATAAATACTCTTCCATATGCAATGTATGCAGAGAAAATACAGACCGAATTAATGTAAAAACAGTGGTTCACCAAGGTTTATGCTGTAACTTTTCAAGGTTTTTATGAACCTGACATGCCCCATATCATTACTATAAAAACTCAGACTAAATAACATAACATAGGAAAAGAATACAGAAGGAAGATCAGAAGTGAGAAGTAGCAGGTCAACATCTTTCCATTAGCCTGCAGCTCATTACTGCTACTGTCTAGAGCTCCTCAGAACAGACCTTAGGGACCTTCTGATGGCATGCAAAGGCAGCAGGTTGCCATCTCCTTAACCTCTGAAATACTGGTCAGAAAAATAAAGCCACTGTTAATGAATGAATTAATAGATTTTTCCTGTTCAGTACACAGGTACCCAACATTATAACACATTTTCCTATTCAAGGCATTCTAATTTTTAGCCCATTGATCCTAAAATATTTCTGACACCCACCTTCACCCCATGTGCTCAGAATTAGATGCTCAGAATCAGTAATGTTAGGTGTCTGAAACCTATGCTGACATTTCTCTTTTATTGTCCACATTTCTCACTTGTTGTAAACTCTGAGGCCCAAATCTGTGTCTTGTTCATGATTGTATCACTTATTCTCTCAGATCAATGAAGTTTCTAAATTTCTATACTTCTAGAATGAAAAAAATGCATTTAAGATAGCTTCTGTGTTCCCACAAAGAAAAAACATGACAGAATTTTCCCTGCATAAAGACCTAATAACCTGTGAAGTCATACCAGAAGTTACTGAGATATTATCAAGGAATAATTATTTTATGTTAAACACAATATTCCAATAGTTGTAGTCATAGAAAAATATCATAGTGCCTTCAGGGTGGCCCAAGCCATTGCCTAACAAGTTCATCCACTTAAGCAAACTTCAATTTAAATTGTACTCCATGTATCCTATTAGAAAACAGGAGAATTTTGTAGTAACCCATTTATAGCCTCAAACACATAAAAAAATTTCCTATATTTAAGTATCACATATTAATATATTAGTGTTATATATTGATTAATATTTTATTAAAACAATTTTTGGGTATAGAATATCATTTTCTAAAATCAAGAAAAAACATTTTTACCAGGTCTTCATTTTTCTTCAGCCTTGAATTTCATATAAATTTAGGACTAACCTCACTTCCCTCATACATAAACAGTTGCTAGCTCAGTTAAATAAAATTGCAGGGCATAAATGGGCTAGTATTTCCCTCATTAAATCTGAGTTCCTCTTTAACATGGAAATGCTGATGTTTTGATGATTATTTTACTGCCAGACTGACCTCAGACTTAAAATATTTTCCTAAGACAATTTTCATTTATTTATTTATTTTGGTTTTTGTTTTTTACAAATTTTCTTCCCTTAACTGTTTTCCCTAAAGTGAATTAAGAATAAGCTTCTTCAGAAATTGATTAGATATGGTAGAGCACTTACTGGGCTGTTTTAAATTGGTTTGTCACATACAGCAGTCATACTGCATGACACCCAGTGGAGTGGAAGCTAGGGAGATGGCAGAGCAGAATTGGTCACCAAATGCCCTTCCCTTGCAGGCTGTGCCAGGAGGCCATGACTCAGTAAGGCCAGGAATCCAGCCCAAGAGCCTGCTAGCTGCAGTCTCTTAGCACAGCCTCCCTGTGAGTCCATCCTCCTTGACTCTACTCCACCCAAGCCATGGTCTTCCTCTTAGTATGATCATGAGTACATCATCTCCTGTCCCTTAATAACTTCTTATTAGTGCTATCTATCTGTAAATACTAATCAGTCCCGCTATTTGGAAAACTATCATTTCATGCTCAGAAAAGCAAAGTGCCAGAACTGTAAAATCTCTTCCTACATGGATCTATGGACTTGTTCCAACTATCATTTGTCCAGTGGTCCATTGCTGTCATTTTTCCAGATGTGCACATTGTGCCTCTCCCCTTAGACCTTAGATTTCACCTTGCTGAGATCGTTCTGTTCCAGAGAGTCATACAATTGCTGCTGTGGAATTTTGCCAGAATACTGCACTTTGTACCCTTCAAGCCATCAATTTGTTGATTTACTAATGGCTTCTTTTGTTTGATGAGAGTTTTAACTTCTTCCCAATGCCTCACTGCCCTAAAGACCGCCTGTTTAAGTCTGGTGCTCAAGAGATGCTGAATCCAGATAGAGGGGCCACTGCAGTCAATCAAAATCTTGTATCCATAGGGAAGCTGGGCAAGGTTAGCAATGAAACCCAAAAAAGGACTGAGGCGATGAGTCAAGCTTTGACAGTGTCTTATGAGAAACAATGTCATAGATATAAGCATTGGCTTTTGAGGGATCTAGATTTGAAGTCAAGTTTAACCACACAATTGTGTGACCTAGATAAAGACATTTAATCTGCCTGAGCCTCAAAGTTTTTCTCTGTAAAATGAGACAAATGGCAGTATTTACCTCACCTGGCTGAGATGAGGATTAAATATGTTAAGTCACGAATGTCAACTTCTCTGTAGAGTGCCTGGCACATAGAAAACACTACAAAGAGGTAGCTATTATGATTATCTGGAGGTGCAACATGTTGCAACCATCAGCTCTGCATTGGGTTATACCAACACAGCTCTCCCGTTCACTGCTGCTGGTAGGAATAACTATATAGTACCAAATCAAACAGAAGATTGACTTGCCTTAAAGGATAAATGCAATATTAAAGGGTACTCAGAAACAAAAAAGAGGGCAAGAATCCAAAAATGGAAAATAACTCTTACTGCAGGAAAATTATTAGGTTATGGCCAAGAAGTCAAAATGAGCAAATCCAGACTTGTCAACTGATAATTTGAGGGGCAAAGGAGCTGGCTTTTCTTAATTCTGAACATATGTTGTTTTGGAGGATGGCTGTTCTGCAATCAGAGCGTCTCTTTTCTTGATGTGCCAAACTTTCCAAGAAGACTGTCACTCATCATATACTTATGTCTCGGGTAATGGCATAGTGCCTTTGAGGGAAGACTGCATGTTGAGTCACACATTTTTATTAGAATTATACACAGTTCCACTTTAATTCTGGGCTTTTCTGTCTTCTTGCCTTTGTTCATGTAAGTGCTTTAGAAGGAATGTACTCCCACTTATTTTGGGGTATGCAATCTTTCTCATCCTTTAGGGTCCACATCCAATGCCTTATGAAATCCTCCCTAATATAACCCTCCAGTTGATGTCATCTCTCCCTGTGCTGTACTCCTATAGCACTTAGTCTGCTCATGCCTTATGATAAATAACACCTTTGACTTTATAGACCACTAATTCACTTACTTGCTTTAACTCCCTTATCATATGTTATTTTGATGACAGGGGTGTTTTTTTCTTGCTATATGAAATTTTAAATCTCCAAACTCTTAGAACTATGCTTTGAATATTGTAGAGACTCAATAGATGTTTGCTGAATGCATGAATTTACCAGACTGTAGATCCTTTAGATCCTGTTTTCCACTAAGGAAGAGATTATGCTAATTTTATCAATGACAGGATCTTGT
Organism: Varecia variegata; assembly: GCA_028533085.1. Classification (NCBI taxonomy): domain Eukaryota; kingdom Metazoa; phylum Chordata; class Mammalia; order Primates; family Lemuridae; genus Varecia; species Varecia variegata. Next base: position 116,021,542 of record CM052438.1, read on the forward strand.
ACAGTTGCAGCACACAAAGTAGGCGCTCCACAAATATTTGCTTGGTGAATAATCGAGTGGCACATCCAATGTCCTGTGGTGGTGTTTCAATTAAAGGAACCCTCATTTAGGCTTGGAGGGGAAAATAGGAAACAGCTACATGACACATCTTGGCAGGCCTTTAAGAATTGGGAGGACCACCTGGAAGAAAACATGTGCAAAAGTCACACAAGAGCACTGACACATAATGAAATGTGTAATAAAAATGCTTTTTTCTTAAATCAGCAACATTTTATTTATCCCCACTGCTCATTAGGCGTTTACCTTCTTAATAAACTTTAATTTGTGTGCATACTAACTACTGAAATTTTAAGTGAAAGTGATTATTCAAAATCATATTAAATTTTACATGCTTTAAAATGCACTATAAAAGTTTATAAGTTGGTGGCTATCTCAGATTACATACGTGAGATGTTTGCAAATCAGACATAATAACATAAAGGTTTTGATGCTTAGTCTGCATGAAGTCTTTCAAAGATTAAAAAGAAATATATGGCATGAAATATGTGACATATATGTACAATAAAACTGCAATTTACTGTAGTGCTCTGAATATGTGTTCATCTCATTAACTGAATTATATGGGTAACCGAGAACTAAGTAGAAAACAATTTTTTTCCAGAATCATCAACTGTTATGATTATTTCATTTAAAGCCTCCTAACTGGTCCACTTATCTTGCCCTTCTACCACCGACACTGTCTCACAACAGCCAGTGATCCTTTCAAGACATCAACAGATCAAGTTGCTTCCTAGTGCATTATAGTTAAAGTTCAAAGTTTTTACCATGGGGAACAACCAGAGGTGAGAACCATAACCTGAGGTTGTACTATGTGGTTCTGAATCTGGGCTGCATATTGGAGTCACCTGGGGAACATCAAACCATTCTGATGCTTGGGTCTCCCTCCCTGAGTTCCTGATTTAACTGGTCTGGCCTGGCGCCCAAGCATGAGCATCTTCTAATAGCTACCCAGGTGACACTAATGTGCAGCCAATGTTGAGAACCACTGTGCTGGCCCTCATTCTGAGAGGGATGATTAGTTTTAGACAGCAAAGCAAATTTGCCCCTACTATAGAATTTTTATTGAAATAAGAAAAAGAAAGTTACAAGTTCACCATTTTATTAATCCTTGAGGTTTCGATATTTTTAATAAAGAATAGCAACTCATCTAGAATTTGTCAGGTTAATGAAGTTGTTTAATAAACATTTATTAATCACCATAGCATCCATATCACTGAGACGTTGCTATGTACAAACTTTTAATTCATTTATTTGGTAGCATTTGTTGTGTTTTCACTATGTGCCAGGCACCATCCCAGGTGTAAGGAAGATGAAAAGGAACAATTACAGTTGTACTTGTCAAAGATGTTAACCCTTCATCAGGAGGATGGACAAATGCACGGCTAACTCAATAATAGAATAAGAAATTCTACAGAAGCAAAGAGAAGAGAAGAATAATCTGCTGTTGGAGGCAAAGGGAAGGTCAGTGATAGAAGCTTTAGAGTAGTAGTGCCATTTGCCCCAAGCCTTAAAAGATGGTTGGGGATCGACCAAGCAGAGAGGAGAGAAAGAGTCTTCTAATTTGAGGGAATGGCAACAGCAATGGCCTGGAGGAAGCATGAGAGGGCCTGGTCTGTTGAAGACAGGATGACCCATTGAGGAGACAGGTTGTAGGCTGTGCTGCAAGGAGTGGTACATGATAAAAAATAGAAAAGTAATTCACATTATCTCAGTCTCTTAGGAATTTTAATTTCTTACAATGATTTCTTGATATTTAGAGGAAGAAAACAGGTGTTTCATGGTAAATTCTAAACATATAGAAGTTAAGTTTAAAATTCAGGAGTTAAGCTCTTTGGGCACAAAGTAGAATGACTTGGGGCAGCAGCTCAACTGCCAGGCTACAGCGCCTCTTTCTTTCCTTATGGGTTGGCAGCAAATCCAGATGGCAGCACATGTAAATAAAAGTCATTTGCATTGCACATGAGAAGTGCCCAAAACATCAAACTGCCCTAATATACCCCGCATTGGCTTCAGAGTCCTATCTAATCTGGGATCAGTAGAGTACTTCCTGTGAGCCAAATCTGGCTCAGTGCCCGTTTTTGAAAATAATGTTACACTGGAGCACAGCCATTCTCATTCATTTACATATTGTCTATGGATGCTTTCATGCTACAACGGCAGAGCTGAATATTTGTGACAGAGACCATATGGGCTGCAAGCCTGAAATATTTACTCTTTGGTCCTTTACAGAAAAAAAAAAAAAATTTACCAGCTACTGATCTAGCTTGTGAGTAAAGGTTTCCTCTATAAAGACCCAATTAAAATGAAAATTCATTAGCTGAGGGGGTAATGCACTTAGCCACAGTCACTGCTTAATACATGAGCACGTACGTTAATGTGGCCAGTAAGAGCACAAGCTCTGGAGCCATCATGCCTGGGTTCAAATCCCAGCTCTGCCACCTACCAGTATGTGAGTAATTTGGGAAGGTTGGTAAACTTTGCGAAGTCCTAGACAGGATCATGGGGTTGAGTTGTGAAGGCCATTTATCGCACAACTCCAGGAGCAATATTTATTACATAGTCTTTATGAAAGATGACTGTGGAATTATGCAGCATGCAATCTTTGTGCTCCTATGTGGTTTGTGCATCTGTTAAATAAAGCCAATAACAGAATCTTTCTCATAGAAGGGTTGAGAAGAACAAACTAGGTTATATAATGAAATGATTAGCACAGGGCCTAGCACATAGTATGCACTCAGTAAATAAATTTACAGCAGCAGATTGCCACTTGTCTCCCCAGAGGGACAAGACCTCCTCTGCCAGAGGTATAGCAGAGAACCGACACTGACTACGCAGAGGAAACAACACCCTAGGGAGATAAAGACAAGAGAAAGAAGGAATCTGGGTCCCTGGATGATCTTAGGAGAAGAACTTCCATAACAGACTACACGGAACACACTCATATATGACAGAGAAATAAACATCCATCTTAACAAGCCGCAATATTTTAATAGCTTTATTGATGCCTAATTGACATACAATAACCTGGACATCTTTAAACTGTAAAATTGGCTATGTTTTGACTTAGGCAGATGCTTGTGAAACCATCACCACAATCACAACAATGAATATATCCATCATCCCCCAAAGTTTCCTTGTACCCCTTTAGAATCCCTCCATCCTGGCCCTCCCCTGTGCCCCCAGTCACCAGGCAGCTACTATATTGCATAGTCTTGGGGCCAGAGTGTCTTAGCTTTCATCTAAACTAATTGCAGATATTCTTAGTATTACCGTGAGTGCTGTGTCAGTTCCCATGGAAACTCTTGGCAAATGGTCCAGGTGACAGATATGTTTTAATGTGTGTGGGGAGGGAAGGGAAGAAGAAATATGTGAAGCATAAGGCCCTGACATACAGTAAAACAGTGTTTGGGGGTGAGTGCTTTAAGCCATCAGGGACAGCTACTTGCTTGACCATAAACTCACTGAGGACGGGGCCAATGTTTCATTCATCTCTAAATCTCCAGCACATCCAACAGTATCCTACCTTCAGTGGACACTCAATGCATGCTACACGGGTGAATGGATGAGGGTAGCACAAAAAGAGAGGGAAAAAGTCAGCAATTAAAGTTATTTCATAATTATTCACTGAATTTGGCATGATTGTCAATGCATTAGGAGAGCAAGATCAACAGCAGATTTTAGCCAATTTTGCTTCAAAGCAAGCCCCAAAATAAAGAAATATGCTTAGGTACAGCAATTTTGAGTAAAACATCTTTGATCTTCCAACATATTTGGCAAAAGAGAAAAAGGTAAGAAAATACTCAATGTTATGAAAACCCTCAGGAGAGGAACATTTTTATTTGACATTTAAGAGCTATCTCTGGTTATATTTTTTTCAACTCCTGATGTCAAGCTTAAGAGCAAAGAACAAAACAGAATCATGAAGAGTGAACAGAATGTGCAATGTGCCAGAGCAGAGGGCAAGGGTAAAGAAACGGACGAACGGAAACTGAAAAAGAATCATCAGCATGATTCACAGAATGCCTGGGCCCCTGGGATCTTTTTTGTTCCTTTTGATGCTCAGTATGGTCCAACATGCATTCATTCATCACTCAACCAGCCAGGAACTATGCTTGGAGTTGGGGACAAAATGATAAATATGGCATTATCAATTATGATCTTAATAGGAAAAGACAGCCATATAAACATATAAATAAAAGTTACAAATAAAGGGACCATGCATCCCAATTTGCTCAGGGTAATTTCAATGTAAATCTATTGGATCACTGTAAATTTTGCTAGCATACTTTCACTTTCTGAAGTGTCTAAGGTTGGGTGATCAATTCAGTACTATGATAGAAATCTTAATGGAATCTCGAAGAACAAAGTAGTTAAGTCTACCTGAAGAAGTTGGGAAAGGTTTCCTACAGAAGAAACATTTGAAGCAAATATAAAATGTAAGTAACAGTGAGTCGGGAAAGTAAGGACGGGGGTTGGGCACTCCAGGCAGAGGGAGTATTGTGGGCTGAGTTTCAGAATCATGAACAAGCACTGCACTTTCAGAGAATAAAGACGGTGGCAAAGATAGAAGCAGCTTAAAGAGAATGGAAAATCTTTTGCATTAAAAATATATGGACAATGAAGCAGAATAGATTAAGGATGCATAAAAAGATTTTTGAGAATCCAGGTGAATTGGTCACACAGCTTATTAGTAGGGTCCATCTTCCTAACTGGTGATTCCTCAAATGACATCCATGAGATCAGGTGTAGGAGCAAGACATGGCCAGTGACATTGATTAAACGTTTTATGAGAGGATGCAACAAAAGGACAAAGGATAAAATGTTGAATGCATATAGTGGCAAGACAACTTTTAATACAATAAAATATTTCTTCAAAGCTGCCTAAACAGGGAAGTGGAATCCGACTGGACGAGAGAGGGAAGTACAGGGAAAAATAAAAAGGATAAGAAGAGAAATGACTAGATTAATTGATCTCAAATCATATTGTGCATAAGAATCATCAAATGTGTTCATTAAAAATACAGTCTCTGGTGCTTCACTCCTAGAATTCTGATGTAGAACATCTGGCACGCGTCCCAACAGTCATTTCAAAGGGATGGGTGTAGTTCAAGTCAAGTAAAGAATGAGGGCCCAGAGTCTTCAAACTCAAAGCAAATAAATGTTCTTTCTGCCTCTTTGAAAATGTGCTTTCGTCAACTGCTTTCTTAATGTAAGTGCTTTAGTTCATTCCTTTATTCCTTGCTGTTCTCAATCACTTGCTCATTCAAAACATAGATTCCAAAGGGCTTGATTCACTTACTAGCCTTAGCAAGTTGCTTAATCCATTTCTCAGTTTCACAATCAGTAAAATGGGGATAAAAATATCTATGTTGTAGAGATGTTGCATTCAATGATATAATACATGCAAGGGACCCAAGATAGAAATCGAAATATAATAATCACTTGAAAAATACTGTTTATTTTTATTCATTGTATGTTAACATCTTACTACATAGCAATCCTTAGAAACTTCCAGAAGGTGGTTCGTCAAGTGCATTTATCAGAGGGAGCTCTATCTAAGTACTCAGAGAAGACTCCAGGTGATCAGAAATCATTCATATACCCAGTAAGACTGGGGAAGAGTGGGTGCTTTAAAGTCCTTGTAGAGAATTCTAAAATTCTAAGCAGAATGAAATGCTAACTCACAGTGTACTAGAGTACTATAGAATCATAAAATATTTACATTGGAAGGGATTTTAGAGGTTACCTAGCACAAATACATCATTTATTTATTGGAAAACTGATGTGAAAGAAGATTAGATCTTTTACTCCAGGTCACAGAGCAAAGTGGTGTAAATGAACTTAGTGCCCAGGAGTTTTGATTGTCCATCCAGAGTTCTTTCTACTACTCGTGCTCCCTTGATTGTTATTTAACAATATATATTCATCTATTTATTAATTCATTTCTTTACTCATTTTACAAATTTTATTGAGTAACTAATATGTACCAGACATTATTTGAGATATTGGGACTCCTACCCTAAAGTAGCCAATAATCTGATGATAATAGCTCAAATTTGTTGAGAGTTTATAATATGTGAAATACTATTTTAAATTCTGTGTCCATATTAATTGATTAATCCCACAACACCTTTATGAGTTTATTTGTTATCCACATTTTGCAGATAAGGAAACTGAAGCACAGAGGAATTAAATAACTCTCCTAGATCATATGGCTAGTAAGTGGTAAAATTGGGACGTAACCCTAACCTGTACTGGTAACTACTACACTATACTCAGAGAAGGGAAACATGCAACAAAGTAGACTAGCAAATTACAAAATAAATACAAATAGTTACAGTGCTTTAATGGAAATAAAGTTCAAAGATAATAGTGAAGAGAAGGGTTGGAATCTATTCTGATGCTAGTGGGGAATTTCTCTGCCTTGTGACTTAAGACCAAAAAGATTGGAAGGCAGCTAAATAAAGAGCAAGGACTTTAAAGCACCCACTCTTCCCCAGTCTTAATGGATATCTGAATGACTTCCAATCACCTGGAGGCTTCTCTGAGTACTTAGAGCTCCCACCAATAAATACTCTTGAAGAACCTCCTTGTGGAAGTTTCTAAGGATTGCTATGTAGTAAGATGTTAACATACAATGAACAAAAATAAACAGTATTCTTCAAGTGATTATTATATTTCATAAAAATTTTCACACTCACGTGAGAAAGGCCAGGTGTGTAAGAGCCTGGTGTGTTTATGCAAAGAAAAGGCCAGTGTGACTAGAATGTTGGGAACAAGGGCAAAAATGAAAGAAGATACAGTTGCAGAGAAAGGCAGGGTCCAGACAGTGCAGTGTATTGGGCCACATTAAGAAATTTCAATTTCACTGTAAGCAAGAAGGAAAGTCACTGAAACATTTTAAGCTGAGACCATGGTTTCTATGCCTTTTGCATCTTCAGTCTTTTTCCCACTAGTGCACTACACATATTGCATTGTGAATAAAAGTTACAGTCAAGTTGACTGATTGTTTTTAACATTACCAATGGTGAAGGCATTTTTTTCCACTTGATTGTTTCTGTATTGTTACAGAGGGGAATGCAGGCCACACAGAAATAATAAGCAATTATACAGAGATGAACATACATCATAACTTTGTCAGTTTCCATGCCAATAAAAATATTAGCCTACCACCCACACCACCATTCACATATTTGAATAACTAACAATGACGCTATTTAAAATCAAAGGTCAGTCGTGGGTCCATATTTTTAGAAATCCCCAGCCTAAATGAAATAAAACATTCAGCCAGAATTTTTTTCTCAGCCCATAGGTTCCTAGATAATTGTACAGAAATAAAGTATTTTTACTTTTAAAAGAAGTATGTTTTTAAATATATATATATATACACACACACATTTCTTCAGTAATCCATCTCAAGGAAAAACTATATATCAGAGCAAACACAAAAATAGATTCACCTCTGACTTACAGAATTGTTGAAACCACAAGGATGGAATGGAAGGAAAATATTTCCAGAATTCTCTTAATGCTTTCCTTAGAAGAATTAAGTAATCTTAAGGAACTATATTAGACCAGACTAGCGTCTGAGTCTGGGATGAAGGAGGATAAAAATGACAATTTGGACTCAGTTCAGGGTTTACTCCCAAGGCAGCTAACGAGTCATGCAAAGGGAAATTATGAGACATTGATAAGAGTAGAAGAACATGGTTCTGGTTGCCCTCTTGTACTTTATCGAGGAGCACCCCAAGCTCAGCAGTTATGGCAGCCCACTGTGCCAAAGACACATGCAATCATAGGCTTTCTGCCCTATACACCCCCAACTCGCATAAGCACCAGAAACAATTTTTAAGAATTTGCAAGACTATAATTTTTTACAACTCAATAAACCTAGTCACCATAGGCTGAAGGTTTAAGTTATAGGTCTTAAAATTTTTTATCTGCTGAGACTGGGGCAATCTCTCTTTATCTGGGTGTTCACTGCAAAATCTAGGAGTTTCACTTATATCTGTCCAGGGGCTTTCCATAGCCAGGAAGGCACTGCCTACCACACTCACTCATCCTGAGTTAAAACAGTGATCAACTCCTCACTCCTGGCAGTATATGTTCTATAGTTTATGGATGTGATACCTTGAATCAATCAGTAAAAGCATGAAGTATGCATTAGCATTAGCCTAGCCCCATATCTCAAATAACTTGTTTAAAACTAACAAATGATAGTTAACTCAAAATACAGGGAACAAAATAGCATTAGGACAGGATTATTTCTATAGTCTCCAGTATTCGCTAGAAAGAATTCTAGCTCAAAAGTGTTCTCATAATTATTTTATAAAAAATGTTTGATGTGTATATGTAAATTTCAGAAATGAATCCAAGCATGTAATATTCTAGGTTTCTGTGGGACGTGATTAAATCTAAATATTATAACTAACCAAAGCACTATGTATTTAACACATATCTGATCCCACTGACCTAGCAAGGAAACTTTGGCCTTTGAGAGCACAAAGAGTTAGACCAGAGGAGACATCATTCTTTTTTTTCTCCCCTGTTAGATATTCTTTTTCTCACAGAACAATGTGAGAACAATTGCATCAGCTTTGGAAAATGAACACAAGATATATATTTTAAATGCCTTCTGTTGAACAACACAAGATTAAATGCTAGAATAAATGAGTTCACAGCAAGTCATAGGTATAATTATACTGTTCGTTCCTTCTAACGATTTAAAGACAACTGGTTATCCATTATAGATGATGTCCATAAAAGAGCATGAGCATTGGACTAGAAAGAATGTCTCTTTCACTATTGTTCATCTAGCTACATCCCGAAAGGGCATAACAGTTTTTAATATTTTAGTAGTGCTTTATTGTTTACAAAGTGCTTACACACACACCCCAAACCATTTGACACATTTTGTAAACACAGAAACCGATGCCCAAAATGGTTAATTGACTTGTCCAACATCACCCTGCTATCAAGTTATAAGACAAATGTGCACTTAGGTGATGATCAGGGAAACCAATTTGCTGGTGAGTACATGTGGTGCTTATTTTTCCATTCTTGGGATACTTCACTTAATAGAATGGGTTCCAACTCTCTCCAGGAGAACAAAAGGGATTCTATATCACC
>CM052438.1:116031230-116080968 GCA_028533085.1 Varecia variegata
TATGGAGATTTCTTAAACAGATCCAAGTAGACCTTCCATTCCATCCAGCAATCCCATTATTGGGCATCTACCCAGAAGAACATAAGTCATTCTACAATAAAAACACCTGCACCTGAATGTTTATAGCAGCACAATTCACAATTGCTAAGATGTGGAAACAACCCAAATGTCCATCAATTCATGAATGGATTAGTAAAATGTGGTATTTGTATGTCATGGAATATTACTCAGCTATAAGAAATAACAGTGATATGGCATCTCTTTGGTTCTCCTGGAGAGAGTTGGAACCCATTCTATTAAGTGAAGTATCCCAAGAATGGAAAAATAAGCACCACATATACTCACCAGAAATTGGTTTCCCTGATCATCACCCAAGTGCACATTTGGGAATAACACCAATTGTGTATTGGACGGAGGTGGGGAGTGGGGGGAGGGGATGTGTGTATATCTACATGATGAGTGCAGTGTGCACTGTCTGGGGAATGGACACGGTTGAAGCTCAGACTCGGGGGGATGGGAGGGGCATGGGCAATATATTTAACCAGAACTTTTGTACCCCCATAATAAGCTGAAATAAAAAAAAAATACAATGACAAACCATTGTACCTATCAAACTGGCAAGGATTTGATGATAATGCACATTGTTGGAGAAAACAGTGAGGATCTGATATTTTCAAATCTCCCAGTAGGCATGAAAATGGGCACCACCTGACTGGGGAGAAACTTAAAAATTGCATCTAGTATTAATAGCTTAATACAGTCCGGGCGCGGTGGCTCACGCCTGTAATCCTAGCACTCTGGAAGGCCGAGGCGGGTGGATCGTTTCAGCTCAGGAGTTCGAGACCAGCCTGAGCAAGAGCAAGACCCCATCTCTACTAAAAAATAGAAAGAAATGAGCTGGACAACTAAAAATACACAGAAAAAATTAGCCAGGCATGGTGGCGCTACTTGGGAGGCTGAGGCAGAAGGATTGCTTGAGCCCAGGAGTTTGAGGTTGCTGTGAGCTAGGCTGATGCCACAGCACTCTAGCCTGGGTGACAGAGCTGGACACTGTCTCAAAAAAAAAAAAAAAAAAAATAGCTCAATAGATACTAGTGCAATGAATTATCTGAATTGGACCTTTACCCAATCTTTCTATTTGAATGTTTCTCTTTTTCTTATTGAAAATATTCCAATAGAATAAGAATATTAATCCTATTAATATTTTGTCTGATATATATGCTACTCATATTTTCCTAGATAGTTGTTTCCCTTTTGGGGGGATGGGTGGGGGATAAAACATTTGGGTAAGACTGTAAAATGTGTAGGAACTTAACCAGGTAATTCCAATTGTGGAAGTCTATACTGATGAAATAATTGAATAAATGTATGTATGTACACAGATATTCATACATTCACACTTTATCATTCAAACTATAATGAAATATTAAAACAAACTAAATGTATTAATATAATCATAGGAGATTATTACCTTAGCATGGTGCCACAGTAATACAGAATAAGCAGAAATAAAATGATATTTTCAAAGATTTCTTAATGAGACATGAAATATTCAACATAATATGTTGAGAACAAAAACCAGTATATGAGAAAAAAAAAACATGGCCCAGATGTTATATAAAAAACAAAGAAAAAAGAAAGCAAGCAAGAACATTAAAATGTAAGCAATGATAATCACTGGGTTTAAAAATTACGTGTGATTTTTATTTTCTTCTTTATACTCCCTGTGCTTTCCAATTTTTGTCTAATGGCAATATGTGATATAATCAAGAAAACATTATTAACAAAAGAAAGTTGCTATCCAAAAACTTATTTTTTTAATAAAGATGGGCTATAATGGGTTACCCTCATAGTGAATTGTATGTTCAGCTCATTTGGTTGCAGACAGAATTACAGCAAGGAAGATGCTGTAGTTCTGCGGACATAGTTTTGGAAAACATCATCACAGAATTATGGGTTGTTACATTGGGTAAGGACTATGAAGAGCATTTAGCCAAAGCACCTTGTTTTAAAAATGAGGAAACTGAGCCCCAGGAAAGATATGTGATCTGCCATTGACCCAACAATGAGTCAATTTTGAGAAGTCAACAACCTCTATCTCTTGCTTCTCGGCCCATTTTCCAGTAGGCCAGAACTCCTCCTCCATCCTGACAGCAGCATTACCAACATTCTGGGCAAAGAGGACGTGTCAGAAGAAGAGAAAATAAAAGGCTGGGAGAAGCTTCTTATGTGTAGGAAGAAATTGGACTCTAGTGAAGGAGAAACGATAATGGCATCAATTGGCAATCTGACCATTTGTAGACAAAACTAAGTGCCAAGAAGAAAGGAAAGAATCATTGAGAGTCAAAATAGAGCAGGCTAGAGCAGCAATTTCTCAGAGCATCCATTTTTATGAGAACAAGTTCAGCCAGGTAATGAACCTACAGGAGCATAACCTAGAAACCATGAACTGTTTAGAACAAAAATATTGAGTGTTGTAGAGCCTACAAGGAGTGGTAAAAGTCAGATAAGATGCTACAGGTGTTAGGTTGGATAAAGTACGTATTTAAGGACCTTGTGTCTCTAGTTTTCCTATGGTTTTACATGCCCAAATTCCTTGTACAATAGTAGGCTACTTTCATACCTTAAAATTCTTTAGATTGGTAGTTCACTATCATCATTTCTGCCATGATATACTTCATAGATACTTCCCATATGCTTGCCATGTTAGCATCTGAAAACACAGAATTATAGTGCACGATCTGCAGTACAAGTCAGCAATCTCAGTAATAACACTGAATTCCAAAAGGTTGGATGGGACAGTGGAAAAAAAAAAAAACGTGACATACAAACACTAATTTTGTCATTTACTTACCTTAGGAAGATTAGTTTCAACTTCTGCATCTATAAAATGGGGGGTAACACCTAACTAATAGAACTGAGGGGATAAAATGAGATGCTGAATGCAAAAACAGCTGGAATATTTGAAATAAGAAAGTACAAAGTAAATACTAGAGGCTTTTTCATATTCCTCACCTCCAAAAGTGTACACTGCTTCCCTCCTTCATCCCTTCCATTCTTTTCAAATGTAGTTAGAGTTTACTGAACTAGAACCCACTTTCTGGTTTTTAATGCTCTTTCTGCAGAGCTGCAGTTTTCATGGACCATCAATGCTTGTTGATCAGTTCTATATAGTGGAGATCTCCCACTACCCTAAAGATGAAGGTGAAAGTTCATTCTGATGTGAGCAACTGAAATTGCCCATCAAGCACTGGAAAGGATTTCCACAAGCCCCATGTGAAATCCTATCATAGGTTTCTGTAGCTACTGCTTGTTTAACAGAATTGTGTGTGTGTGCATACGTGTATGTGTATGTGTGGTGTAGGGTTACAGAGAGAAAGGGAGATTTTGTTTGACATGCAAAATCACTGAATCAATGGAAAAATGAGCAAGGTAATGATGGATTCTACTACACTTGTTGACTAAGTGTGCCCTAGAGGCAGAGGCAAACCCACAGGAGGTCTTGCACATTTCAATTTTCCATTCCTCCCCCACTGAGCATGCAAGTGAAATGGAAAAATAAATGTCAATTTGAGCTTTCTAATATATAGTATTTGGTAGGAAGGGATATTAAGTTTTAAAGTAAAGCAATTCATTCCTTCTCTGCATGACTATAATCTAATCCTACTCTTTGATGCAAATATAGATCATGAGTATGGGAGCCACAGACCACTGACCTCATCCTATCAATGTTTACAACCTGCAGTTACATACTTAAATGTAACTCTTTTAACTATTCCTGGAATCTATTTCCCTCTTTTACTTTTACTTTTACTTTTTAAAAACATTAGTAATGTGTATAAGAATTACCTGCGGAGCTTTATAAAAATTCAAATTCCTGCATCTGTCATAAAAAATTCTGATTCGGGCATCTGCATGTTTTAATGAACATCTCAAGTGATTCTGATGCAGAGGACCAGCACAAGGACATTTTGAGAAACCACTACAGGTCCCTGTTCTTTCTTTCTTATTATTTCTTTCCAAGGAGGACTTCATATAAGTTTGTCATCTTCTTCTCTATTGCTTTCTACTGAAAATATACATTTTTTCTTCAAATTTTAAAAAGATATTACATATCTCAGCTATCTCTTTCCCTTGCCATTTTGCTGTTTTTCTTCACATAGTTAATATGAAACATCTTCATTTGGCTTCCAGAATACACATTTGCCTGATTTTCCTGTTATATTAAAGACTACTCCTTCTCAGTAGACTTTGTTGGTCCCTCCTTATCTCCCCAACTTCTCAATGTTAATATGCACAGGGCTCAGTCCTTGGATATTTCTCTTTTCTATCAAAAATCACTCCCTAAGTGATCTTTTCCATTTCATGGCTTATATATCCATCTGCCTTCTTGACATCTCCACATGGATGTCTAAAAAGCAACTAGAACTTTTGGTGTCCAAAACTGTAAACCTGATGCCTGTTCAAATCTAATTCTCCTTCAGTCTTCTACATCTTTCCAGTTGTTTAGACCAAAATCTGCAGGATTATCTTTAACTCTTCCCTTTTTATCACATCCAAACCATTACCACATCCCATTGGCTCTACTTAACATTTTATTTATAATTTGAACACTTCTTATCTCCCCCAACTCTGCTACTCTGGTCCAAGCCTTTACCATTTCTCACCTGGATGATTTACAGCTTCTGCACTGATCATCTTTGTCTCATTCACCCTCCCTTTCTGAATATCATTGCTATGGAAGCAGGAATGAGCTTGTTAAAATATAATTCAAGAACATGTCATGCAGGGGAGAGGCCAAGATGACAGACTAGAAGGAGCTTGCACACAACACTGTCAGAGAGAGGATCGAAAGTGGCGAGTAGATATTTACCTTTGGATCAATTGTCTAGGAGATAACATTGGGAATCAACAGTGAGGCAATGGGAGGCACCTAAAGTGAAGGAGGCAGAAATAGGGTGACCCATTTGGCAGGATAAGACCTGGGATAAGTGCCCACACATGGGGAAGGGGCAGAGGAAAGAACCCCAGAGCTCCACACTTCTCCTGTGGCTATTGCAATCAGAGCTGTGGGAGGGCACCTACACTGCAGTGGACCTCTGCTCAGATACAGGGAGCTGACTGGAGACTGCACAACAGCATTACTCCAGACAGTAGGCACAGGAGTGTCCCACTGGTTCCTGAATCCTGGACACTGAGCCTGGCACCAATTTGAGGTTACAGCCCCAGAATGCTGCACCAGAGAATCAGACACAATGCTACAGGCTCCCCATTACCCCTACTATCTGGGGAAGGAGCAGGGAGGCTGGGCATTCTCACATGCCACCACCACCACCACCACCACCAGGAGACCCAGGCAGAGCAGGCACCCATGGACCTGGTGCCTGCTGTCACCACCTGGGTAGCCCTGCCCAGCCACAGCTACTGTGGGACCCAGGTGGAGTACATGCTCAGAGTCCCTGGCTCCCACTGCCACTACTTGGATAGGGCTACCACTGAAGGAGTTAGGCAGGGCAAATGCTCACACCACCACTGCTGCTGCCATTGCAGCCACCAGTGGACCTGGGTGCAGCAAATGACCAGGCCACCACACACAATCAACCCTGCACCTATTGTAAGCTGACAACCCACCACATGCCTGCAACACCTTGCTTTCCCATGACAACCACAGGTGAACACGGAGATGAACGAGAGCGGCAATGTTAAAGGCTCATAGTTCATCCACTCATCTTCTTCCTGGTCAGTCTTCCAGAGTAGGAATCAAACATGCCATCTAGAGGCCTCTCCCTCTTCACTGAACAGAGTTCCCAGAAGAGGGGAAGAGGTGTACTACAAAGCTATCAGTTTTGAGCTGAGGGAAGAGGTTACAGATGAGAAGGAACCAGCACAAGAACTTAAGCAACATGGAAAAACAAAAAATCAGGCTGTTTTGATACTCCTCCAAAGGATCATACTAGTTCTCCAGCAATGGACTCCAACCAAAAGGAAATTATGGAAATGTCAAATATGAAATTCAGAGTATGGATTTCAAGTAAAACAAATGGGATTGATGAGAAAGTTGAAAACTGACACCACACAAAAAAATCACTCAGAACACGCCTGAAAAATTCACTAAAGAGATAGATAATGTAAAGAAAAATGTAACAGAACTTCTAGAAATGAAAGAGTCATTTAGGGAATTTCAAAATACAGTAGAAAGTTTTAACAATAGACTAGATCAAACCGAAGAAAGAATTTCAGAGCTTGAAGACAAGGCTTTCAAATTAATCCAGTCAGTCTAAGATGAAGAAAAAAGAATCGAGAAGAATAAATAATCCCTCTGAGATATATGGAACTGTATAAAATGAACAAATATAACAATCCCTGAGGGAGAATAAGAAATAACAAAAGCAAGGAAAACCTATTTGAAGGAATATTGAAGGAATATTGATATTGCTAGAGAGTTAGGCCACCAGATACAAGAAAATCATCTAAGCCAGTATGTCTCTGACACCAAAGCCAGAAAAGGAAACAACAAAAAAGAACTACAGACCTATATCCCTCAAGAACAAAAGTGCAAAAATCTCCAGCAAAATGCTAGCAAACTGAATCCAACAGCACATCAACAAGATAAGTCATCATGATCAAATGAGTTACATCCTAGGGATACTAGAATGATTCAACATATGCAAATAAATAAATGTGATCCATCACATAAATATAATTAAAAACAAAAAAAAGATCATCTCAATAGATACAGAAAAAAACATTAAATAAAATCCAGAACTATTTCATGATAAAAACTCTCCATAAATTAGGCATAGAAGGAATATACTTCAAAATTATAAAAGTCACATATAACAAACCCAGAGACAACATCATACTGAATAAGAAAAAGTTGAAATCATTCCCCCTAAGAACTAAAATGAGACAAAGATGTCCACTGTCAACATAGAATTGTAAGTCTTAGCCAGAGCAGTCAGGCAAGGAAAAGAAATAAAGGACAACCAAATCAAGAAAGAGGAGGTCAAACTACCCCTTCTTGCCAATGCTATGATCTTATATCTAGAAAATCATAAAGACTCCATCAAAAGACTAAAAATTGATAAATTAATTTAATAAAGTTGCAGGTTACAAAATTAATGTACATAAATCAGTAGCATTACCACATACTAATAAAACAGTCAATCTGAGAGTCAAATCAAGAACTCAATACCAGTTACAATAGCTACAAAGAAAATAAAATACTTAACTAAGGAGATGAAAGATTTCTGCAAAGAGAACTACAAAGGATTGATGAAAGCAATCACAGATGACACAAACAAATGGAAAAACATCCCATGCTCATGGATTGGAAGAATCAACATTGTTAAAATGACCATACTGCCCAAAGTGATTTACAGGTTCAACACAATTCCCATCAAAATATCAATGCCAATTTTCACAGACCTAGACAAAACAAACCTAAACTTCACGTGGAACCAAAAAAGAGTCTGAATAGCCAAAGCAATCCTGGGGAAAAGAACAAATCTGAAATCCCATTACCTGACTTAAAATTATACCTCAAGGCTGTAGTAGCTGAAACTCCACTGTACTGGTATAAAGATAGACATATAGAACCAATGGAACAGAATAGAGAGCCCAGAAATAAAGCCATATAGCTACAACCCACCAACCTTCAACAGAGCAGGCAAAAACATATACTGGGGGAAAGGATGCCCTATTCAATAAATAGTTCTGGGAAAGTTAGGGAACCACAGGCAGAAGACTGAAACTGGATCTATATCTCGCCATATACAAAAATTAACTCAAAATGGATTAAAGATAAATGTAAAACCTGTAACAATAAATGTTCTAGAAGAAAACTTAGGATAAACTCTTCTGGATATTGGCCTAGGCAAAGAATTTATGACTAAGATCCCCACAGTAAATATAGCAATAACAAGAATAAATAAATGGGACTTAATTTAAAAGTTTCTGCACAGTAAAGGAAATAATCAAAAGAGTAAATAAACAACCTACAGAATGGGAGAAAATATTTGCAAACTGTATATCCAACAAAGGACTAATACTAGAACCTACCAAGAATTCAAACAAATCAGCAAGAAAAAAACAAATAACTCCATCAAAAATTAGGCAAAAGACAGATTGTTTTCAAAATAATATAGACAAATGGCCAACAGACATGTGAAAATATTCTCAACAGCACTAATCATGAGAGAAATGCAAATTAAAACCACAATGAGATACCACTTCACACCTATCAGAATGGCCATTACTAAAAAGTCAAAAAAACAGGTAAAATGCAGGGGCAGGGGAGCAAGATGGCTGACTAAAGACATTGCTTGCCAGACAGTCATGGAGGGAAGGTAGGGTCTCAGATAAGGAAGAGGGGAGAGGAGATTCATCTCAGGTATAGATCATAGAGATTAGTGCCAAAGCCTGCTGGGGACCACATGGAGGCAAATTGCAAAGCAGAGAAAGAAGAAGAAAAAGGGAAAAAGAAATCAGTTAGGATCAAACCCAAGAGGCTCAGAGTACAGCAAAGGAGTGAGGGGGGAATCCCTTTCTCCCTCCCACACTCCTTTGGTGACCAATGGGCTACCACATTTCTTGGAAGCTTTTCCACCCCCATGAACCCAAACACTGCAGCAAACATGGAATAGAGAGGAGAACTTGCGTGATCCCAGAGTTTAGGCATTACCTGTGGGATTCTCCTCCAAGAAGAGTGACCCGAGAGGCCAGAAATCTAGTTTTCTTCCATTCAGACTCTTATTCCTCCCCTTCCCTCCCCAATGCACCACAGCCAAGAGAGCAGTTTGAGCTGAGAATTTGGCAAGTGGCTACCTCTCCCCAGCTGGCTGAGGTTTTCATATAAGGTGGGGCCGATGCCTTTCCCCCTGAGGACCTGCAGTGCACCCAGGATGCCCGTTGTGGGAGCTCCCTGCCTGCCAGTGTTTCTTGGAAATGCACACCAGTGGATAAGAAACACAGGCCAGTTGTGTCCCCTGAACTTGAGCAGGTTGCTGGGGGACACAAGGGGAAGGTTTGGGAGCTGGACTCTGGGGGCAAGGACATGTATAAAACTAATGGGAGAATACTATGGGGGTCCAAGACACAGCTACCTGGCAGAGTGCCCATCCTCTCTGCAGGAAAGCCATGCCGTTAGATTAGGGCAGGTCCTCTGATGGGGAAGATCCCAGCCCAGGGTACCATAGCAACCAAACATTCAGGCCCAGGCCCCTCTGCCAAGAGCAGCCCTCCTGCTCTGGAGTGCCTTCCTTGGCTTTCCTCCCATTGGCTCCCCTAGTGGCTGGGAAAACAACTTCTGAGTCCAGCCAAGGCTTTGCAAAGCCTTAGAGCTCATGCAATCTAACCACGCTCTGGTTCACTCCTCCACGTACCTCTACTGTGGTGGAGATCAAGCAACTCTCTGGGAGATACAGGGCCCCTCCCAAAGCCTGGAGCATTCAAGTGCTCCACCTGAGGGGTTAGACCTAATCACAGGCACAAAAGAACATCTCAGCAGTTGGTTCTTTCCTGAAAGCATCAATCACTAACAGGGAGAACAACTCTGTAGCTTATCACAGCATCTACCAACTCAATCAAACAGGGTATGGCTGATTCTTACAACTACCACCCACCATCTTAGAGATTAAGCTGGGGGACCCAAAACAATTCACACCATTAGGAAGAAGGAAGAGGTGAAGACAGCAAGATAGAGGCAACCCAAGGGGACACCATCTATTAGGAGAGAACCAAAAGTTACAGGCAGCTTGATCTGTGAAGGGTCTCCCTCTTCCACTGCAGACCTCTGGGTTGATCAGGGAGCTGCTCAGAATCTGTGCAGAGGTATTCCACTGGAGAGCAGGTGCAGCAGAGATCTGATGCCTGCTAATCCCAGGCTTCTGCAACTAATGGCATCCTGATCACTCTGGTGCATGGAGCCAGGTCTGCTGAGGACCCAGCCATCCAGCAGTAACCTTAGCATCATCCCTGCCAGGCCAAGGAGGGAAGAGGCATTCCCCCATGTTGAGCCCTGTGATTGGGGGCTAAGCATGCTTCCTCACTGGTGGGGAAGCCAAACAGAGGAGGAGCCTCAGATGCCATAGGCACCACTTGGGAAGCATCAAGCAACTGCCTCAGTAGGTTTTAGGTATAGGGGGAGAATCTTGGCTGACCATCAGCTCCAGCCTGCCTACACAGAACCTGAGCAGCTGAGAGAAATCCCTGCCTGTGCAACTGGGCATCAGCAGTCCCCAGGATGGTGTAACAGCCCCCCACCATATGGATGACTTTGTCACCAAAATCCCCAGAGCTCTGAAGCTCTTGCTCTGCCTGAGTCTGAGGTTCTGCCCTTGTAGCTCCAGGGCCCCTGCCGGGCCTGTGACTACACCCCTGAGACTCTAGAGCTGTACCTGGACCCCAAGACCCCACTACTGAGTCTTCTCCACTACTGGAGGGCCATCAGAACCTCCCTGAAGTCCAACACTTCACTTAGGACCCCCCAGGCCTGAACAGCCAACACTCCTGGACTTGGTTCAAGAAAGTCCCCAGCGAAGGAGAACAGGTGCCCTGCATTCCTATTAACCCAGAGCTGAGAGAAGAGGAGCCAGATGAGAAGAAACCAGCAAAAGAACCCTGGCAACATGAAAAAACAAAACAGTTGACACCACCAAAAGAACACAATGGAGCTATAGTAGTGGACTTCACCCACAAGGAAATTGCTGAAAAGACAAAAGGGTAATTTCAGGACATGGACAGCAAATAAGGTGATTGGAATTGAAGAGAAAGTTGAAAATCAACAAAAAGAATCTAAAAAAAATTTAAGGATATAAATGAAAAAGTCACTAGAGAGCTAGACAACATAATAAAGGATACAATAAAACTTAAAAAAAAATGAAAGAGTCATTCAGGGAATTTGAAAATGTAGTTGAAAGCTTTAACAACAAGCTAAACAAAAGAGAAGAAAGAACCTCAGAGCTTGAAGTCAAGGCTCCTGAGATAACCCAGTCATTCAGAGTCAGAGAAGAGTACAAAAAGGTCTGAGAAATCACTGAGAGAGATATGGGACTATGTGAAGCAAACTAACATTCAAATTATACGTTTCCCTGAGGATGAAGAAGAAAGAGCTAAAAGCATAGACAACCTATTTGAGGAAATTATTGAGGAAAACTTCCCAGGCTTCACCAGAAACTCAGACATACAGATACAAGATGGATGTTGAACACTGGGAAGATTCATAGTAAATAGGTCATCTCCAAGGCACATAGTAATCAACCTGACCAAAGTTAAAATGAAGGACAAAATTCTGCAAGCAGCAAGACGAAAGCATGAAATAACCTACAATGGAAAATCCATAAGGCTAACTGCAGACTTCTCGGTGGAAACCTTACAAGCCAGAAAGGATTGGGGCCCCATCTTCAATCGACTTAAATTGAACTGCCAGCCTAAAATTTTATATCCTGCAAAGCTAAGTTTCACAATAGATGGAGAAATTAACTCCTTTCCAGACAAGCAAGCACTGACAGAATTTGCCATGATCAAATCTGCGCTACACGAAATACTCAAAACAACATGATACACAAATCAGCACAACAGATACCCACCAGTGGAAATTCACCTAAAAAAGCCTTCAAAACTCATAACTCCTATTAAAAAAATGAACAAGAATTAAAACAAAGCAATAAGGAACTACGCAACAGGATGAGCAGAACAACATCCCACATATCAATGCTATCAATCAATATGAATGGACTGAATGCTCCTCTCAAAAGACAAAGCCTGGCTGAATGAATCAAAAATCACAATGAAAGTATCTCTGTCTCCAGAAAACACATCTAAACCACAAGGACACAAACAGACTCAATGTGAAAGGATGGAAAAAAATATTCCATGCAAATGAAAATCAAAAGAGAACACGTGTAGCCATTCTCATATCAGATAAAATTGACTTTAAGCCAACAAAGGTAAAGAAGACAAAGAAGGTCATTATATAATGATAAATGGTGCTATCCAACAAGAAGACAAAACAAACATAAACATGTATATCTCCAATACAGGAGCTCCCAGATACATAAAGCAAATGTTACTAGAGCTAAGCAAAGAAATAAATAGTACCATTGTTTAATTGCTGGGGATCTCAACACTCCACTGTCAGAGCACAAGAAATCATCAAAGCAGAAAATAAATAAAAAAATAATGAACTTAAATCAAACTCTAACACCATTTGGGTGATGGGCACACATACAGCGAGGACTCAAGCATTATAAAAATGATCCCTGTAAACCAAAACATTTGTACCCCTTTAATATTTTGTAATAAATAAAAAAATTAAAAATAAGTAAATGCAAACCTTCTAACAAAAAAAAAAGTCAACAAACAATAGATGTTGGTGTGGATGTGGTGAAAAGGAAATGCTTATGTACTGTTAGTGGAAATGTAAACTAGCACAACTTCTATGGAAAACAGTATGAATATTCCTCAAAGAACTATAGGAGCTGTAACATGCTGTCCAGCAATCCAAGTATCTATCCAAAGAAAAGAAGTCATTTATATAAAAGATGCCTGTGCCTGAATGTTTACTGCAGCACAATTTACAATTGCAAAGTTATGGAATCAACCTAAATGTCCATCAACTGAGTAGTGGGTAAAGACAATGTGGTATATAAATATACCACGGAGTACTACTCAGCCATAAAAAGGAATGAAATAATGTCTTTTGCAGCAAATTGGATTGAACTAGAGACCTAAGTGAAGTATCTCAGAAACTGAAAAACAAATACCTGTTCTCCCTTGTAAGTGGGTACTTAATGAGGGGTATATATGGTCATTAATTGGTGTAATGGACATTGAAAACTAAGAAAGGGGGAGGGTAGGAAGGGGAGAAGGATAAAAATCTACCTATCAGGTATGATGTATACTATTCTGGTAACAGGTACACTAAAATCCCTGACATAAGCATTATACATGTATGTAACAAAAAACAGTTGAACCCCCTAAATCTCTTGAAATGAAAAAAATTAATAAAATTATCAAAGAAAGAAAAAAGCATGTCATTCCTCAAAACCCAATGACTTCTCATCTCACTCAGAGCAAAACTCATAGTAGATACCCTGTCCCGCAAGGCCCCACAATAATCTGACCAGGAGTTACCCCTCTGACTATTCTCCTGCTACTACCTCTCTTATTCTTTCTCCTATAGCCACAGGTCCTTTGGAAGTTCTGTTTCCTCTGCCTGGAATCTTCTCTCAGATATGTGCATGGGTTGACCCCTCACTTCCTTCAGCTCTTAAAATCACTTTTTCAGACAACCTTTCCTGGCCAAACTGTCTGAATCTCAACACTCCCATCCCTACCCTTAACCACTAGCACTAGCATCCCACCACCTGCTTCATTTTTTATCATCATCTCTTATTCTAACTGCCAGATATTTTACCTGTGTTACCCATATTTGAATGCTTTTGTTTATTGCTGTATCTCTAGCACCTGGAACAGTGCCTGACACATGGCAGGCATTCAATACTCTTTGAATAATTTAATGAACACATTTTTAGCTCCTGGAGCCATGCAATCCCCTCAGTTTACTTCTAATATTTTCTCTGGTTCTCGCCTTCATATTTTCCAACCTCTTTTTCCCCTAAGTGAACATGTACCAAATAGCTTTATGTAACCAAATAAAGTGCTTTGTTTTCTACTCTAAGATTGTTTGGACTGTTAATATCTTTTACTATTAAAATGGTAGCCTTCACTTTTACAGTGCCTCCTGTGTGACAAGCACTAATAGTCACAACCAACCTCTAAGTAATGCTCTTTCCCCATTTTACATACAAGGAAAGCAACCTTTGAGTGAGTTGCCTGAGATCGTATTTAGCGGCCATCCTTTGGTCCTCCTCAGTCTGCCCCCAAAGCTGGACTTTTCCAATAAACCACGCTCTGCCCTCTCATACAAACACCATATTATATTGCTTCACATGCAATTGTCCCATTTTTGAAACACTTCCATATCCTAATTATAATGAACTATCCTCTCAATATTTACTTCATATACATCTACCTTTGTTCTTTCATTTATCAATGTAAATATAGGATGAACATCTTAGAATTCATCCTGTATTTTCATTTATCTTAACACTTTCCTGAAGAAGACTTTACTGCCATATATTAATATTTTTATGTCATTTGACTTCAAAAATCTCTCCCTCTCTTTCTCTCACTCTATATTTTCCCCTCCTCTAGATCTCTCAACAGTTAAACAAACCTCAAATTCCAACCCCACTTAAAAAAATGTGTCATATAAGCCAGTATTAAGTTATAGCCAATGTCAGCAGAAAATTTGGATAACTCATTGTTTCAAAATGGAATTATTGGCTCATTAATCTGGTGAGGTTATTCGCATAGTGAAAAGGCACTAACACACGTGCCAAGCATTTCCACATAATTTTTTGTTGGGTAAATGCTGAATCTATTAGAATGATACATAAAAAGACAAAATTTTAAGATGATGCAAATTTTAAAGAACACTGACATCTCCATGTTTAGTCTGATATTTTTGTCCTATTTTTAATCATAAAGACTAAGATAAGATACCTAACATTAATGGAAAAAACTGCCAGAAAAAGTGAAAAACTCGTGGCAATTTAATATTGTACAAATTAATCATGTTCTTGCTGAGACTTACTGAATTCAGACATTGCTCATGAAAAGAAAGTAGCACCTCCACAGAAAATGCTAATCTTCAATAAATGTTTTAATGTTCATGATTCTCAAAATAAATGTCCTTGTTCCTTCATAATTCACCAACAAATCTGGTGATGTTATATTCTGCAAAGCCATACTTTCTTTAGAGGTAGCTTGAGTTTTACAATATTCTTGCTGCATTTTTATTAGAAAAGAGGAGAAGGTGAGAGACTGGATTATGAAGGTACTTATGTTAATTCATTACCTTCCCTGGAGATGAAGATAGATTTTATAGTCATGTTGCACTGAATCATAACTTCCTTAATATACGGTAGAATTCTTATTTTTAATAACTCCCTATGCATTAGAAAAATGTTAACAGTTGCTGATTTATAAAAGAGAAATATATAACAAATTTAAAAGAATATATGCTTCAGTTTATAATTTTGCTACTATTGAATATTAAATCTACTCAACTATAATACAATCAACAATCAGTGTGAGGAAGAATTAAAAAAAAATTAAAAATCTGGAAGCAGCTTCAGTCATCAAATGCCCCAATGTAGACAAAAATCTCAGCACAGATTTTAGAATGAAAACTCATGCATCAGATTTTAACCAAAAGCTGATCAGACCATTTCAGGTTAGTATGGCAATAATTCTTCAATGCATTTTTGTCAGCTTAATTGTTTTCATCATCATCATTAACCTGTGTCAACCAACATATTGAAAAGAATCAATTAGACTGAAAACAGTTTAGGCAAAGTATCATCATTTTAGTCACTGAATAAACATCTTTCAATCTATTCACATTCTCTGTGACCTCCTCAAAATGGTTAGCTTGTACACACAAGTCTATCTGACAGAAAATAAAAACTATTTAGTAAATGGGTTATTGAATTATCTTAAGAAATTTCATGCCACTATGGGTATTTTAAAGGGTTATCATCCATTGAAGAATTAACATAGTTTTACAGAGCTAAGATGCAGTCTTAAGATATGTCATTATTTTGTGTTTCCTTGAGAAAGAAAAAAAAAACCTGGCAAAGTAATCAAAGCGGTGTTATCTTAGAACTATGTTGTGCAAATTCAAAGAATTCTTTCAAACTTATACATACTTTAAAAAATCACTTCTGTGCATAAATAAAAATGAAAATATAAGCAAGATATATTGGTTTATGTATTAAGGAAACTCCTTCTGATTCAGACTCCAACTCTCCTGAATCATGTTGGGGTTGAGAATCACTGAATTCCATATAATGTTATTTTCTGTGCCATCGAAAGTGTTGGTAGTACTGTACAGCATATATTAAAAGAATGTTTCTCTATTGTCTTTGAAGTTTTCTCTTTATCCACCAACATCCATCCTGCCAGTTTGGGTGCTTGGGCTTTATCTTACCTGAGGTGCCAAGTGATGTTAACCATATCATGACTGCCACTTGGCCAACACGGTTTGACAGAGGCAATCAATTGTAAGATTTATACTGATTTTAGAGCTGTTTAAAATTAGAAAAAAGAAATGCATCTTAGAATTGATTGCATATGGTATACTATTTGCCAAATACACTCAAGAGGTTTTTTGTTTTTCCTATCCAGGACAACAATTTCTATACATAACGTTTATTTTTACATGTAGCCTACATTATCTTGTATTTCAGTGTTTCAAAATTTTCATCTCCTTCACTCTTCTGGTAGTTTTCATAAATACCTAGTTTAGTTTATCAACATCCCTTTCTAAATGCTGACCATAGAATTCAACTTATAAATGAGTCCAAATTGAGTTTCCTTCTAATTCAGCATTTCTCAAATAAATGTATAATATATTGGGAAAATGCTGGATTAAGTAAAGTTAATAGGATTCTTTAATACAACTTTCTCAAAGTCTGTAATATATTTATGTGTATTGTGATTATCATACAGTGGCAAATCATGTAGAATTTCTGAAAATTATTTGCTCATAGAAACATTTTTAACACAGTATGTGTTTTGAGGAACACATTTTGGAAAAAGACTCCTACAGTCAGTTAAAATTATTTGTATGGTTTCTTCATTGTTTCCTGTGTTTGCTATGTGGCATTCTAAATTTCTGGGAACCTGAGGTCAAATATGATTTTAATATAGATAATTCTATATTCATACAGCATTACCAAAGAAGGAGATGGTCATGATGTAAATTGTAAGGTAATAGAATCTTATTTATTTAGGCACAAGCTTATTTGCCATTTATTATATATATGGTGTGAGTACACATTTCTATCACATACATTTGCTTGTGTTATGAAATGATCTAAGCCAATAT
The DNA here is from genome assembly GCA_028533085.1 of Varecia variegata. Lineage (NCBI taxonomy): Eukaryota > Metazoa > Chordata > Mammalia > Primates > Lemuridae > Varecia > Varecia variegata. Next base: position 116,048,188 of record CM052438.1, read on the forward strand.
GACCATGAAGCAAATTGGCTTTTTGGGCAAATATTGGTAGTCTCTGGCAGTCAAGGTAGATGACGGCTAAATGTTCTCTCTCCCATAACTTTACTGCCAGTTGTCACATTAAAATAAAAGTATATATCAGCTTAACAATAACCCACAACCCTGAGACCAACTCAAATTGGCACTAACTGAACAACACTATAGTGTTCACACAGTAGTAATATTCTGCAGGGATTAGGGGGTTGGGGGGGGCAGTAAACTCACAACTAATGGATGAGGTGAGCATTGTAGAGGGGAAGGGCATGCCTCTAATCTTCACTTGGGTGAGGCAAAGACATAAAATGTAACTAAGATGTTTGTACCCTCATAATATACTGAAATAAAAATAAATAAAAAAATAAAATTAAAGTACATATAAGTCAAATATATAACTATTATTAGCAAGCAGGAACAAAACAAATAGCTGGTTCCTACAGCTGCTCTGGCACCTGGGGGCAAGTTCAAGTCTGCTCAGGCACTCCAACTAGCACCTTGCATGACAGGTGAACACAGTGGTGTCCTGGCAGAAGGACCAGCTGGACGTGTAACTGGGTCAGGAGATAAGGCCCTCTGTGAAGTGGGGCAGGGGGGACATCCAACTGCTGACCTTGCTGACTCTTATACCTCATTTGGCCAAGAGCAGGGGGCCAATATTGACCAATATTTACTATCAACCACATGTATTGGACACCATTCATTTCACTAATGAAAAATCATTTTTTGTATAGTTTATATAAATTAGCAAAATCCTCTTGTCTATATTTGAATAAAGATATGTGAGGCATTAAACACTGACTTCTAGAGTGTTGATTTCTGACAAAGTTTTTTTTTTCACAAATTTTAAATTGGAGTTAACTTGTATACACATATATCTTTGTCACATTGTTAATGTTCTAACATTTTTAAAGTAAATTTCTATATTGGCAATGTAAAACTTTGCCTTTGCTATATTAAATATAATATAGCCAATGGAATTGAAAAATTTATTGTAATTTAGCACAATGATTACATATTAATATTTCAATTAGTGCAATGCTCTATAAATGTCTATGTGTCTAAAAGAGTTATATAAGGCTTGTTTACAAGCCATATGCATATATATATAGCTATTTACAAGCCATGTATATGTATAAGGCTGTTTACAAACTTTATGTAATCCTCAGACTACATGATCGATTTTTGATTTTTCTTTTTTATACATTTTCTAAAAATCATCCCTTACACTCCACTCTCCCTTATTATTCTTTATGCTGCACTCTCCAGTTCAATACCTAATGGAGAAAACAGCTATTTGAACTGGTGAAATTTACATACAAGGTGACCAAGCTGACTCTAATTAGGGCCTAAATGTTTCCCACAAAATGAAGTATACAAACTTTCCAGGATGATCTTTGGAACATCTAGTTTGGCTGCCCAGAGATTGTTCCTCAGTTTTATTACAGTTCCTTCAAATTGCTGAATAAGTTATTTTTAAAATAACATTAAAAAGTCATACCAGATTTTACCGGCCTTAATATTTTCATATTTTCTGCAGTTATGTTTGGCCTCACAAATGAATTCAACAACTTTCCCAAGCTTTTTTAAATTAATATTGTGTTAGGAAAACAATTACAACTTTAGCGCATTAGGGAAAAGCATATGTGTAGTCATAGCACTATTTAAGATGTTGGCCAGATTAAGAGGATAATTAATTTGCATATTTTTCTATTCTCAATATAAAATCATCCTGTATATGCCTTAGGGCCATATTAAAAATGCTGGTGTGCCTTAATAAGTTCTAGACTACACTTGTAATAACTAAAACCCTTGAAAAGGATCAGAAATGGAACTATTCCAAATTCCTAGTTGTGCTGTATATGATAATATTATTGTTCAACAACTAAATAATTTTGGGGAGATACGGTCATAAAATCACAAAATCCTAGAGTTGGATAAAAATTTTATGCTTTTCCCAAACTTCCCCTCAATGAAGACACTTTATTTTTTATATTCCTGATATTTATGCAGTTACCATTATAACGCTTTCAGTAGTGAAAAAAATTCTGTCTTAAGGTACGATTCATTTCACTGTTAGCTCAAGTTAGGTTTTCTTAAAGGAGTTTATTAATCGGAATGTGCCATCTAATAAATCCCTTCCATTGATTCCATATACAATACAGAGGAGGAATAGCTTACTTACTCTCCCATATGATAGACTTTCACATCTTTAAATACTTAAAGACAACTTTTATGTCTCTCTGCACCTGTCATCCCTACTCCAACTCTCTCTCCACTCCCATTCATCTCAAGCCTTTATCTTCATAATTCTTAAGATATGGTTTCCACACAGATAACTTCACTGTTCTTGTGGCTTCATCAGTATACATATTAGTTTTTCTACATCCTTCTTTGTATACAGCACACAGACAGATTTTAAAGATAGGCCACTTAAGAAACTATAGTTTAAGGAACTAAAAGACAGATTATTTTTACCTTCATTACCTTGAAATAACCTACTACTTTTCTATGGTTTCTCACATCCTTTCTTTGTCATATTTTATTGTTTTCTACTTTGTCCAGTTCATTCTTGAGATTGCACCTCATTGATTGTTCTACACGAAGTCAATAAGCTTGCTTATTTCTTTCAAGCTTCCTGAGAGGTTTAGAGCTTCCCTCTACCCTCCCTAATGGCCAAGAAATAGTTTGATCTGGAGGTGGCTCTGCATAGCTTTGAAATTGGCCTATTCCCAAACATAAAGAATATAATCATGAAATGTATGTCACGACCTTTCAAAGATACCACATTATATTCACGTTATATTACAATTTAGAGTCCCTTGAAAATTCTTTCAACAATCAGTATATAATACTGAAATACTCATAAGATTATGTTGATTCAACTAGTCAATATTGTCCAAATTTGATCAAAGCAGTTTCCCTTTTTGTTTAAGTTTAGAATTTTCAAATGAGGGACTTTTCTAGTCTTTATTCAGGAAACAAATTGTTTGTGGCCCTCAAAAGAAAAAAAGTCTAAGAGAAGAATCAGGGTATCTAGTGATGTAATTTTTTTCTACCACGTTAACTTACTAAAAGTAAACCGTATTATTCATTTGTCTCAACACATTCAATACTTCTTGTCCTTCCAAAGTGCAATTTTTTAATAGACTAAGTATAAAGAGGGAAGCATGAAAAGATAACCAAGATTTTAGAACACAAAATATGATGTCAATCCCAGTCTCACTTTTTAAAAGTAACTTCTTTTGTAATGCTTGAGTCAGGGTTATAAGTGTGCCCATCACCCAGATAGTGTTCATTTTACCCGTTAGGTAGGTTTTTGCCCGTCCCCTCCTCCCCTCTCCCCCCTGTATGAGTTCCATTGAGTTATACTTCCCTTTATGCACATGTGTGTTCATCAATTAGTTCCAATTTAATAGTGAGTACATGTGGTGTTTGTTTTTCCATTCTTTAGATACTTCACTTAGGATAATGGTTTCCAGTTCCATCAAAATTGTTGCAAAAGGCATTAAGCCATCCTTATTCATGGCTGAGTAGTAGTCCATGGCATACGTACGCCACATTTTGTTAATCCACTCATGAACTGATGGGCATTTGAGTTGATTCCACATCTTTGCAATGAATTGTGCTGCAATAAACATTCGAGTGCAAGTGTCTTTTTTGATGAAAAGTCTTCTTTTCCTTGGGTAGATACCCAATAGAGGGATTGCTGGATCAAATGGTAAGTCTACTTTTACTTCTTTGAGGAATCTCCATACTGTTTTCCATAGAGGTTGTACTAATTTGCAGTCCCACAACAGTGTATAAGTGTTCCTTTCTCTCTGCATCCATGACAGAATCTATTGTTTTTGGACTTATTTGTACCTCTGTTAATATTTTGAAATAAAATATATATAAATGTAGCATTATAAAACTAGATTTAAGTAATCTTCAGTATACTAACATAAATGACACCTTAGACTTTTTACAGGGAAGTGGGAGGACATTTTAGAAGCAACGAAATTATATGTTCCTAAGTTTAAAACCAATAAATTAGGTAGTGGGTGTATGTGGGGAAAAAAATAAAAATAAAAAATAAACAGTTTAAAGTTCAATAACATAAAGTTTACTAAATCATATATCAATCATAAATAATGAGGATATCTACTGACATTGGCAAAAGAAAAAACATATTTTTAAGCAAAATAAACATTTTAGGTTAAAAAAAATAAAAGTAACTCCTTGATGGAGGAGAATACATACCAAAAGAGTTAAATTAGTAGAACAGAAAAAAGAATTTGGTAATTACTAAGAGTTAAATAACTGCTTAAGTTTTAACTATTATCTTACCAAAAAATCCAACCTTGGCTCAACTAAAAAGGAGAATAAATGTGTAATGTGGAATTCCAAGGGACATAAATATAAGAAAAGATTTTCTTTATTGAATTAAAATTCTCACTCAAGGAAAGGAACATTTAAAGGCCTGAATACAAATTGCTTGCTCAAAAAATGGCAAGGTGAGAGGAGAACTTGAAGTGTGAGAGTGACTGGATATAAGCCCATCTTATAAAGATAAAAGTACAGAAATGTAAAGGAGACTGGCAGATATCCCAAGTCAATTAAGGAAGAAATCCTGCAGAATAGGCAACATTCTCGTCTTTAAAACTTTAAGCATAGATAATGCAGCTCAAGAATGGGTAAATGGAAATGAAAAATGCAACTAAGTGGAAGAAAAATTATAGCTATAGGGATTTTTTTTACATGGTAAACTAATAACTCATTGACTTATTCAATTAAGCTGAATCATTGGTTAACTCAGTGAAGTAAAGGAAAACTAATGCTTGACAGAACAGACTACATGATTGACTGATTGGACCGATAACTTGTCAAAAGGTCAAGCTAATAGTCTGAACCACAACAAATCTTAAATAGTCAAAGCTGGAAGTTACTGCTCAAAATGTGTCAGCACTATAGCTGGATAAATTTTATTTGACATCCCTATGTAGGATTCCAGACAATATGTGGTGGTTGTATATATAAATTTTATATATATACTATATATATAAGCAATAGAGCAATAGAGTTTCGATATAAATTGAAGACACCAGGATTTACGATTACATTGTCATGTATGTACTACGATTTTCTTCAAGTTAGTACTCAGAAATAGAAACAGGCCTGCATTTGACTCTATTAAGTGGGAAGAAACATCACTACCAATTGTGATGTATTTTTATGGTAAACATTTACTATGTGCCATCGAAGTTACAGTTTTAGAGAAAAATATCTAACAAGGAATAACTCAGTATCATAACCTGTTGAGGAAAGGCAATACTCAGGTTATGGGCTCCTGCACCTATAATTAAAAAGTAGAGTAAATTAATGTTGCTTTGAAACAAGTTAAATAAATCAATAAGTTTCAGCACTCCAAAAAGACTTAATTTCACAGTCATTTTCTGCCTCTTTATACACAGAGAACGTAATGCTTTTAAAAAAAGATCTCACAAGGCTTTTTATAACTTACTTTACTATTAATAATAATGAGAATAAAAGGATAAATTGATACATGTGGCAAAGGAGTCAGTTAAAATGTGAAAGAGTTTTACAAAAGGGTCATTTTCATTGCTAAAAGAAAATTATTGGATGGATTGATTAAAGGTCTGCTATTTTTTGATGAGTAAATATAATTTAATAATGTATTTTTATATATACTTGATATAAAACATTCTGTAACCACTTGTATTGTAGGCCATTGATGTCATTTGGAACTATTCAGAAAATTTACCACATTTATGAATATTTAACTTCATTCTTTGGCACCCAAAATATCTATACATTATCTTTTCTTTAATTTTGAAAATAAACTGAATGTAATCCAGTTCTTCTGAGTCAAATAATTGGCCAAAACCATTTTACTAATTGTCTTAAAACATCAGAGTTAATTTTGTCTTTTTTCTAAATTTATGTCATAATTTTAATCAGCTGTATTTCATCTATTTAGTCATTTTTACCAATAAAATATGTTCTTCTTATTTAGATTTTGATATATTTGAACAAGTAATTTAATCAAAAGAAAATACAATTTTGAAAACTAAAGTATCTATTAATATTAGATGATAAACTAACATTTAAGCTATCATTTTAGTATGTATTAGTTATTGTAATTTCAAAATATCAACTTATTAAAATTCGTAGAAACCCTTTATTCTTGTATGTAACCAGACTTTCTAACAATAACCATTTTAAATATATTTGGGCATGATAAAGCTACACATTTATCACATGGTGAAAAATTACAAATTAAGGTAAGATTTAAGAAATAAAACAAAATATTCAGCATTCTGGAAGAAGTCTTAAAGGTAATCTATCACAGCACTCCTCTTTTACAGGGAAGGCTTGAAGTCCCATGAAAGTTCAATATAGACCAAGCTCAATAGTCTAGTGGCAGAGCAAAAATTAGGATGTCATGTCAAGGTGCTTTGCTTTTTCTGAGATCCAGTGAGTGGAGGATGAACAACAAAGGAATGTCCTCTTTGAATGGAGCAGGCTTCCTAAAGTGACTACTATTGTCAAGGGAAAGGTCCTGTATGAGTTACAAGTTAAAGACTGGTAGAAGTTTAGTTAAAACTGGGGTTAACCATCTGCAGAGATGAGAAGGCCTCAGAAAGGTCACACCATGTTTCACTTCTTTTCCACTGTAGCTTCTATAAGTAGTGAAAGAAGCCAAGAATATTTGAAAATATAATGGAAAACACTATTCTTGTGTCCTATTAATATAAGGAAGAGAGTACATGATAAAAATAGTGTCACGTCCTAACTTACCCTTTTATCAAATCCTTACTGACAGAATTTTTGGGGGGGATAAATGCCATTATATGTGGACCTATTATAAGCTGCTCTCACAGTTTTTTTTTTCCTAAACAATAGATGTGCCTTTTTTAGTTATATGAATGTCATTGAACAATGACTAAATATAGAATAGTTGATTTATATTAGTCTGAATAGTAATAAATATTTATAAATCTGATTTCATTGTGTTGGTTCATGTCCTTCTAACTGACCTATTATATAAGCATTTAAAATGAAGTGGCAAATTCAAGGTTTTGGTAAGTTAGATGGAGATACATGGGAAATAAATTAAAATAATCTTATTTTCTATCTTCATACCACATCTTTCCCACTTTAAATATATTTTTATTAAACATTTATTTTGTGTACAATATCTTAGTTGATATACTCAACCTAATTTGTAAGAATTAATTATTAGATAATATTAAAAACCAGGTTCAGAATAATTGGTTAGGCTTAGGTGACTAATTTCTTTACTTTATTTTTAATTTTGGATATTTGTTAACATTAAAGATCAAGAAAATATTGATTATATGGACAATATTACATTTAATACTTTAAACTAAATATTTCATAAAAGATATTTAAATATAATTTTAGCATTTTAATACTTATCATAACATAAGCTGAGATTTTGATACGTGTCATAATAACATAAGCCACTTGTACATTTTCTCATCTTCCCTACATTCTCATATCAGAAGCTAAGTCTAAAATTTAATGAACATTTCCAACCACTTCTAAAAGTGTACCATATATTACAGTTAGCTCCTGTGCTATCCCATTTATCTCTGGCTCTCTTCACTAATTAACATAGATATATATTTACTTGTTTATGTTCTCTCCTCCAATAGATTATAAGCTCCAGGATATTAGGGACCTTGTCACTTTTGTTCACTATTTTATCCCCAAGATTTTTACACCAAGGCATGACACAAAGGGAAATGCTAATGCTTAATACTTGTTGACTTAATCAATGACTGAACGCAAACCCAGATTTTATGCACCCCCCCTTAGTGTCTCTTCCAGAGTTTGACTATATTTTGAGGCAATGTGATTAGATCTTGTCTTTCCAGTGGCTTTCAAACATTTTGATCACTCCCTACAGAAATACCTTTTACATTGCAGTGCTTGTGTGTGTGGTGTGTGTATCTGAAACAAAATATTCATGAAACAATATTATTATCTTATCTCCAATGAACCCTAATGATTAGATTTCTAAGATATTCTATTTATTTAAAAAATTATGCTGGTCTTGAAACTGACTTCATGACCCACAAACTTGCACTTTGTGAAACACTGTTTTAGGCCAAAATGCCAATAGAAATGAACTACATTAATCTTTGACTACGTGGAAGGAACACATGTATCCTAGTCAGCATTGGATGATATAATAACGTCACAAGGCTATCTCTTCCTGAACTTCTTAGCCTTCAGTCACTTCTAGAACCCTATGCATGGATATCACTTCCCATACTCCAGACTTTCAGGAGCTGGAAGGCCTGAAAGAGAGTGAAACATTTCTCTTCCAGATCTCATCAGTGAGAAGTTGAGAAATTATGTAAATTTGGATTTGGATTCAGCTACAAACAAAGCGATATACTAATTTTTTTTCATATAATTCTCACCACAACCATACAAATCAAGAATTGCTACCCTCGTTTTGCAAGTAAAGAAACCGAGGCTCAAGAGGTCAAATGACTTGCTCAAGGTGACAAAGCTAGTGAACAGCCATTCTTAACTCACTTCTCCTCAAAGATAGCCCCTACCTTGGGGAGACAGGCGCATGATGTAGAAGTTCTTGGAAACCAGAGGCAGCTCCTCTGGACTGGAGGTTCCAGACACCGAAAGTAGGGAGGCTCCCAAAAACCTGAATAGCCCCTGCTTCTTCCTGGGGGCTGTGAAAGCAAAGGGACATAATGTTACCTCACAACTTCCTCGAAACCCTTGCCCAGTCTGTCTGTCACTGCTCAACACCACTCTGCCCTGTCCTTCTATCGTGCCAGGGGGAAAGACTGAGGTATTTAAAAAAAAAAAAAAGTGAACATTTATTGCTGCACATATTGTACACTTCACCATATGGGCCCCTCACATGTACAGCCCCGTGAGCTAGGAAGGACTGGTTATATTTTCCCCCTCAGAAATTACCCTTAACTCACCTAAGGTCACACTGTCTGGAGCCCAAAGGAAAGCTCAGAATCCAGCTCCTCGGTGACTGTATTTTTTTCACTATACTCATACTGAAATTTTGCCTGAGGAGAATCTGATTTTGGTTATTGTAAAATAAACACTCTCAACTCCAGTCCCCGTTACCAAATCCCACCATCATGAAGGCGAGCGCTGTGGCTTGTGGGTGGATGTGCCAGTCACGTTTGGAGAAGTCCTAGGATTCTACCTTCTCCCACTTCCTCTTGACCACCTTGTTTCCTGCTTTCTTTCTGGTCCTACAACTGAGGTAATGCCCAGGGCGGTGGGAAGAGTCCTGGCCCACTGTCAAACTGGGCATGCTCAGTGGCGGAGCAGGTCTGGGCCTGGCGTGGGGAGCTGGGGTGCTCGCGCCGCCGCTCCGGGTCTGACTGAGTGCGCGCAGCTGAGGGGCCGTCGCCTGGGTCAGAGGACGCGGCTGCTCCGCTCGCCCGCCCCGCTGGACGCGGCGCCGCCCGCCCCCTGCAGCCTGTGCTGCAGCTGCTGGCCACCGGAGGGGGCGAACAAACGTCAACCTGTTGTTCGTCCCGTCACCATTTATCAACTCAGCACCACAAGGAAGTGCGGCACCCACACGCGCTCAGAAAGTTAAGCATGCAGGAAGTTTGGGGAGAGCTCGGCGACTAGCACAGTCACCAGGGCCACGCTGGGCGAGCGCAGGCGGCAAGAGCGCAGGGCGGCGCGGCGTCTGTCCCGAGAGCGTAACCCGGCTTTTTCTTGGAGCGACGCTGTCCCTAGGTCGCTAATCCCAAATGCACCGGCTCATCTTCGTCTACACTCTAGTCTGCGTAAACTTTTGCAGCTATCGAGACACTTCTGCAACTCCGCAGAGCGCATCCATCAAAGCTTTGCGCAACGCCAACCTCAGGCGAGATGGTAAGAGACTCACTTTATTTTTTAATGTAAACGATACTCATGTTTGCTATTGTTGTCATTGTTCTTTCTGGGATTTTTCCCCCCTTCTTTTTGAATCTTCCATATGAACCCGGGCTGAATGCGTTGTTTGGGGAGAGAGGTCTTGTGCCTGACCCCAGTCCTGAGAAAGCCCCTTCTTCCGGAATGGGACTGAGGAATGTGGGACGCAACCTGCTGGAAAGGGATAGGATGAGTCAGGTGGCTCATCTCCTTGCACCCTTGAGAAGTCATTTTGGTGTCCGATGGGTCTCTGATACCAGGATGCGGTGCCTCATCCCGGAGTTGGAGGAAGTTGCAGGCTGCGCCGCCCCTCGGTCAAGCTCTTAACCTTTTAAACTTGTGATAGGTGGAGGGACTCAAAAGTGGCTGTCTCTGGGCAACTTATTTTTATTTTTATTGTTTTAGTGGGGAAGAGGGAATGATACGTTTCGGTCCAGCAGTTGTGTCTGGAACAGAGTGAGAATTTATTTATATATTATTTATTTTTAGGAGATGGCCGTGTGCAGCAAGCATATTGCCATTTCCGTCCCCTAAGTGACTTTCCTTGGAGTTCAGCGTGGCTCAGAAACTCAGAAGCCAGGAGACTTGGACTTCTGAGGTTTCATCTGTACCACAGGGGTCCAGGCTTCTGCTGCTAGTTTCCTTGCATAGAATGCTTTACAGCTGTTTGCAAGGAGCAAAGCTTGAGACAGCTGTCCTAAGAAAGGTCTCAAGCAAGCTTGTTTGTTTTCCTTTACTCTGGAAGACACCTGGGTCACTGGGTCCAGAGACTCTAAGATGAGTTTATTTACTTTCTGGGGCCTCCACCTACATCTCAAGTTGATTTATCCTTCAATTCCCACTGCAGCTGATGTTCCCAGCAATTTGCGGCTGTTTCTGTCATGTACCTGAACTGACCCATAGGTTTTTGGTTTTTGTTTTTTCCTACATCAGTATCCTTCTTTCCTGCCTGCTTAAAGTTATAACACATCCCGCAGGGAGACCACACCAAGCTATTCTTGATGGCTTCATTGTTTGAGCTAGCAACATGACCGACCTGCTTTGTAAATTAATATATTAGCCCTCTTACTGCCTTATCAAGTTTTTTTCTTGGTATGTCCTTAATTTGGACTTGACTGAAGGACTTTTGGACTGTGAAGGAAAAACAAAACTTTATTATATTTTCCGATGACAAGTAGACTGTGGATTTCAGTGTGCACAAGTCACCTATAGTGGTGTAGGTGTGTGGCGGGAGAAGCCACAGAGAGTCACCTTACATTATAACTGTGTTTTTATGTAAAATATTACAGCAGCGCATTTTTGATAACCCTCTGTCTTAGTTAAGGCACAAAATTTTCTTACTAAACTTAAGAAAAGGTTTAGACTCAAGACCAAACTTTCATGGTTTTGTTTCATGCTTTAGTGTTCGCACTAGGGACAGATCTTCTCCTAGTTGATTTTTAGGATTTGTTCATGTTTGTACTTTATATGTCCTTTTAGCTGCATAGAGTAAAATTCCACTTATAATTTGCATGACTTCATAGCCATAATTTTGTAATCCTTAGCCTCCCAAGTATCAGTTACAAGAAGTCAAGGACAGAAAATGAAAAATATGTAACCATTGCCCATTTAACCCAAGATTCTGACTAAAACCAAGTCATGCAGTTTAGCATTTTTTTTTTTTTGGAAGAGAATAATCTGAACTTGGTTTCCATTGTTAAAACTCTATATATCTGTCTAGGCTATATGGAAAGTGCATTGTTTCATCAAAATATTAAAAACTACCCTGGATTTCTTATTTCTTCATATTTTAGTTAAAGCTATTTTGCAAATACTCTAATAGTCCACATACACACACACACACACACACATACACACACATTTTGATTAGATCTTATTGCTTAATATATTTCTCAATACCATCTTACAAATAAGATTAGGAAAAAGGAAAAGGTAGTTAGACATAAAAAATTGTTTTATATACAGTAAAAAATGTTGACAATCGTAATGAGTTGTTAGTTTGGGAAATTGAGAATTGCAACTTTTTCTTACATAAGCATGCATTCTCCAAGAGGGGCAGTATTGTCCCCAAGAGGGTGAAATTGGAACTTAGGGGGTGAAAAATCTTAGATATTGTAATGGTTTGTGTTTCTCCAAAGGGCTAGCATGTATGAACAGATAATACTGTTCTGTGGTATTAACATTTGTAGGGAGGGAGAGTGATTAAAAAAAAAGTCTAAAAAGACTCTTTATTGGGGTGATGGGTTAGTGATAGTGAGAAAAACATTGAGAAACATTGCCACAGAGTCTTGGTGAAAGAATAAGAATAAAAGAATCTTTTAAAAAGGCTAGACAACATCTGGAAAATCTTAATGGCAATAGTTGAGCTGACAGAGAGAAAGTAATAACTTATTAAATTAAAATCTTTTTCTGATTCCAAATGTTAACAACTTGCTCTCCCAAATTTCCCTAATGGCTCATTGAAGGAGACAATATTCTTGCACATTTGACTATCAGATTAAGATACTATATAAAGTTGAGAAGAATATAGACAGGGAATATAATCAAGGGAAAGATGGAAAATAAAAGTTTCCAAACGTTAATTTAGGATCTTTACAAAATCTGGCTCTCAGAATGCAAATGGTAGGATATCACAATAAAAAGTTAGATGTGACTCTTGAATAGAAGTTTTAGAAACCATTATCTGATGATGGACATGTCTTCACACTTGAATACCATCCATTTGTTCTGCCAGCCTTGTTAGGTGCTGCCTGATGTTGAGGTCAGGAAGGGAACAAAGAGGACAGGTATCCTGTCCAGGGCATAAGATATACTGGATCCTGTCTAGCCTGATACAAAAAAACTTGTTTTTGATCTACTGTGCCGAATAACTTCAGATAACTGGAATAGCTAAGAAAGAAGGTGGACATAACATAGAGTTAGGGTTACTAAATGATAGTTTCATTCTACCCATTATAGGAGGCTTCTTGCTGCTGTCTCCTGGCCTTCCAAAACTTTCCATCACGATGTATTCTTGTTCTAAAGGGATATCTGCAGAGCCCTTCTACCTGCAGATACGGCTAAAGGTGGCTCAGTGGTGAAGTGTGGTTGAATTTGGCCCCTCTCTCAGGGAGAAAATGAGGTTCTATAGCTAAGAAAGAATAAAATATAATCATTCACAATACTTAATTGAATGGTTACACTTCCTTATATCATATTTATTATTTATTAATCTTGTTCAAACTGAGTGATTTTTGATACTCATTCCTGCCTCTGGGCACAGAGCAAATCTTAATTTACCAATAGCATCCACATATTCTTATTTTAGTGCCTGTGCAGTTAGTGCTTTTGTAATAATAACTGGCCACAACTAAGTGTTGCTCAGCGTGTGGATCAAGAAGTGTAAAGGTAGCAATTAACTGACAGTATTACTTACTTATTTTAAAATCTAACTAGATAGAACTTCCTGCCTAGAGGGTTAAGAATACAGATGTACTCTTCATCTTCTTGACCTTTTGTAGCTTTCAGAAAGTATGGGTGTTGGTGGTAAACAATTCTGAATTTAGTTCTGTTTAGATAATACACCAGTACGTGAATCATCTATTATGTTATCATTATCTAGTGATAGGCCTGCAGTTTTAGTAATTGTGCTGTCTTAGATTTTAAAGTAATCAAGCTCCTTTCTTAAATAATGTGGCTTTCTATTGTCATTTTTGATGACAGCCCATTGACTTCAGTGCAAAGATCAGAGCTCATAGGAAAGGCAACAAAACAAAGGACAATATAAACAAATTATTTTTAAAGTATCTGAAAGCTAAGAATCAGATTAGTGACTAAATCTTATGTTCTTCTGTGTTTATATTTTTTGTTCAACTCTAACCGTATTAAAGCCTCATAATCTTATAAAGCATAATGGTAATTACATATTTTAAATGCAACATGGCTTTGACCTGACACTGTAAATAGCTACTATTTAATATATTCTTTTAAAGAGGAGAGTTTGGCCAGGTGTCTTTATGCTATATATTGGAGGATGCCACTAGATTTTGAGTTACATTAATGGCCATTGTGAGTTCATTGAATGACAGTAATTTTTGTCTACAGGATTTTCCTTTCAGTGAATGAAAGCAAAACTATATTGTTTCAGATAATTATTCAAACAGTTGAGCAGAGCCCATAGACTCACTGATCTCTAATGACTAGCCATAAGTGTAAGCCTGCTGTCACAGAAGACACTGAGCACATGTAGTCCCAGAGCACCATCGTTCTAAGAGTCTAAAAGGATATGTGTATTTCTGTCTCTGTCCTTGAGAGCTGAGTCATAATGTAAATCATCTTCCTTCTGGAACTTACTTTTGAACTTTCTTTGCTAATCTGATTAGTGTAAAAAGGCAGTTCTGGAACACCTTAATAAAATCCTTCCTTTTATTAAAATAGGAAAATCTTTTAGGTGAACCAGGTGTAGGACATTTTTAACTCATCTATGCTGTGTCATTTAGGAAATACATTGATCTTTCACAAAAGGATCAACATGATTTGAGGTTGGAAGTGAGTTAGTGTCTGAGCTACCTGGACTCTTTCAAGGTTTTCTCCTTTAAGGTCATTCTTTACTTGATTTGGACTGTCTTCTAAACACACAGAGTGGTATAGTGGACATTGGAGACTAGAAAGGGGGAGTGAGAGGGAGGGAGGGATGAAAAATTACCTATGGGGTACAATGTACATTATTTGGGTGATGGGTACACTGAAAGCCTGGATTTTACCACTATTAGATATATATATATATATACACACACATATATATATATATACACATACATATACATATATATATATAAAACTGAATTCAACTTGTACCCCCTAAGTCTATTAAAATAATAAACAATATCACCATAAGTCCAGAAAAAAAAAGGATGAAAGGTAGCACAAACAGTTCTTTATCCCAAGCTCTGCTGCTTACCCCTGCTATAACTATTATTCATATACTCAATGATTATTTTTTTGCATCTCAATCTGCCATACCCTGTTCTGGAAGCTTAGTTATTTAGCACAATCTGAATGAAATATACATGGTTCCTGCCTTCTTGGAATGTATAGTCTAGTGGAAAATGTAGACAAGTAAGTGGTTAGTTCCAGTGTATTGTATGTATCTTTCAGATGTATTCTGGAAAGTGCTAAGATTCTCTGTAAGTGTCTTAGAGGGCAGTGCACAGGTATTGAGGAGGCTGAACATGTGTAGCATGAGGTTCTCCATCAACAGAACAGCTCCACGTGTACGTCCGCACTTCCGTCTCACACATTTGAGTTCATCATAAGATTTTTATTTTAAAAAAAGAGTATTTTGCAGTTAAAGTGTGAAAGCTCTTTATAGTGTGATAGTGTTTCAATGGAGGAAATGCACTGAGGTGTGGGGATTCACAGGAACACCTAATATAGGACTTGAGGAATTAGGAGAGGCTTCCTGGAGGAAGTGGTGTCTAAACTGAAGAATGCAGGATAAATAGGGGTTAAGAAGTTGGGGGCAGTCATGAAGGAGGGAGGAGTTTTGCAGTGGAGAGAATGGCACTTGCCAGATTTGGAGATGAGAATACAGGTGAATAAGTGTCCACTAGTAAAAGGCATGAGAAATGTTAGCGAGTTTGACCATTATGCTGAGGGCAGTGGGACGCCATTGAGAGATTTAATTTGTAGGGAAATGTGACCCATTCTGTGTTTGAATGCTGAGGGTTTGAATTTCTGAGGAGTCGGCCAGGCCAGTGCTGTATTCAGAGCCAGTCTTCCTACACCCTCACTGCCTATGGGACATGGACAAGACTGAATTATTTCATTTTCAGTATGACAGCAAAGGATGTGAATGCCTTTCTTAGTCCAAATCCTCAGTGCCTAGTGCCTCGCTGTATCCCTGTGGTCTCCCCACCTGGGCTGCCTCTCTGCAGCTCAGCATGGCAGCCATTAACTGTATCTGAGATCTCAGTAAGGGAAAGTAAATGGTGAAAGTAACCTGTCTAGTGTTTGACAACATTTTAAGTTATTTCAAATGTCTACATTTCAGAATTAATGCAATTTAAAGGGGAACATTTTTAGATTAACTTTTACATAAGGGACAGTTTCAGCAAAAAGCTACAGGGGGATAATATATAATAGCGAAAAGAAGAGAATGTAAGACAAAAGCTGAAGCAAAAATGTTCTGCCTCCCCATACAGTATTTTAGGACTAAATGTAAGTCAGAAATAAAGGAGTGAGCCCACAGGACAACACCAGTGTGCACAACCCCAGTGTGCACATACAGGAAGAAATATTTCTTCTGTTTTTTTTCCCCCAGAACAAGAATGAAGGATGCCTTGTTTCTTACAAGTGTTGATGATGCATATAATAATATATCTTTTCCCTCATCTACACCCTGGTATTCTGACATCTATGTATTAGCTTTAAAATTGATAGATGAATACTGTCTTGTTTTGTGATTTGTGGGGTGTGCAGTTTAGTGGGTTTTGTGTGATTAGGAGGCGGGGACGTCCATGGAAACACCATAGCACAGGCATGTGAGCTGTCTTTCATTATGAGGAGTGATCTCTTCTTAGACTTTAGGTTTGGCACTTGAGCACTTTTTTGTAGAGTGTATTTATGAAGACAGTTTTGGATGAAGTGTTTTGCCTATAAAATGAGCCAAACATGATTTGAAGCCTCATATATTAGACTTCTTTTAAAATTTTATTTTATTATGTATTTACTTTTGGTTGACATAGAAATTGTATAATTTGTCATGTACCACTTGTTGTTTTGAAATATATATACATTGTCAAATGGCGAAATAAAGCTGATTAACATATCCATTACCTCACATATTTATCATTGTTTTGTAATGAGAACACATAAAATCCACTTTCTTAGCAATTTTCAAGAATACAATACATTGTTATTTACCATAGTCACCATGTTGTATATATTAGGATTCTTTATTTTTAAAATTTGAAATCCAGCATTCCTTCTCTGGACTGAAGGAGTTCAGGGACACTTGCTGGGTGTGAGCTGTGAGCAGGCGTTGAATGAGATGCATTGGTTCTGAACAAGTCATTTCAGACCCACTATGAGAAGATACTGACAAGTTCTACATTTAAAATATTTAATAAGCAATATAGCAACCTCTTACGTTTACAAAAGTTAGCTATTCAGAGACCTCAGCTATATAAAATGCAACCAAATGAAATAACAAATATGCAACAAATCCACTTAAGAGCTAAAATCAGTGTAACAAACTGTATAAATGAGTTTGTAAGGATCATGCGATAGGCACTGAAAGACCATGTGTCTTTACTTTCCATGTTATTCTGTCAGACTGGTTTATGTGGCTCTCATACCCACAGCAAATAGGAGTGTGGTATTAGAATAGAGAAGAAGACTGGTTTGAGTTATTCACACTATTAGCCCTGAGAAATGACAGCTGGTAGTTTTCCTGCCTCCTCTTGTATTTGTAGGCCTTGAAAAGCTTCCATAAGACCTAAGCAAGCCCAGCTGGCTTAGGCTTCTTATTGAATAAGGTGAAAATAGTTCCAACCTGTCTCTAAACGTCAGTAGGGAATTACTATATTACAGCTCAGTAAAGTTGTTGATTTTTAACAGATTGTCCTTGAGCAATAAAGAAAGTTCAGATTATGTTTCTGAGTTTACCAGGTTCATAAGCTGGAAATGGTACTAGTTTAAGTGTATACGGATTTCAACCAGAAATTGACAATGTTTACTATGAAAACCTTGTGGAAAGTAATGATGGTAGCCTTGACGATAATATTATTATCATTATTATTATCATTCTTCTAGTGGTAACTAATAGATTTGTGTTAGTCAATAAGGAGGTGAACGGTGATTTTACTGGCCCTTTTGATTAGACCCTTTTGGGTACAGAATCCTCAATAACTTGAACGAAGACAGAAAACACATCTACCAAACTTTCATACTTAAGCCAGAAAAAATAGTTAATAGGTTGGATCAGAGGGAGGGGTTGGCAGACTTTTTTTGTAAAGGGCCAGATAGTAAATATTTTAGGCTTTTCAGGTCATATGGTTTTGTTGCAACTACTCAACTCTGCCATGACAAAATAAAAGCAGCCATAGAGAGTACAAAATCAGACTGTGTTTGGGTCAGTGCAAGTCTGAGTGTGTCACGCTCTTGATCCCTCTCTTTTGCACAATTCTACCTCTTTCTAACTCCTTTAGCTCCATGACATAAATCCATAGAGTTTAATACTCGTCTATCTTTAAACTTTTCCATCTTACTGGCTCCATCCCTTCAGCCAGCAAGTATGTTCATGTTTCTTCCCACCGTCCCACAACTTACACAAGTTGTTTTTCTGTTTCTCTTCACTTTCTCATCATTTAAACTTCCTCGGTCTCACCACAACTCAGTGTCTCTACCTCATCTTCTCTCCTGCATGCATTGCGATTTGAAATCGTTCCCGCTGCTCCACTGAGCTGCTCTGGGGGAGTTCACTAGGATTTGTAATCTCCTCGGGGATTGGCCCGTCTCTCCTTGAAATGTTCTGTCCTCTTGCCTTGATGCTGCTCCTCCTTTGTCTGAACTACTCCAAAATGGCAAGTTGGAAATGGTGATGGAAATGAAGCCAAAACTAACACAGGACTCATTGCAGGTTCTTTGGAGAAGCAAGTGGGAGAAAGCCTTAAAAAGCATAGTTTATGTTTTATTCTTTCCCTGTTGTCATTATGAATATGGAAAGAAGTAGGAAACATTTTTAGAATGTAATGGGAATACTGTTAATATATAAAAAAAGAACATTCCAAGATAAAAATAATGTATTATAACCTATCAAGTTATACAGTTGCCACATTTTTGAGGACAAAACATAGTATTTTTTAAATGGGAGGATATTTATAACTATAGAAATATGACATTGAACACTTACATACCTTTTTTTGTTGAATACCCTTTTGTTTTTTTGTTTCCTTGTCTGAGTCTTCCTGTCTGCCCTATAAATATTGGTATGTTTTCTAGGGCTCTGACCTCAGACTTCCCACTTTTTTCTTACTGCTCCTCTCTGAAAGATCTTAGTTTATCCAGGGTCAGTTGCTACTTATGTGTACATGACCCACACATCTCCATTTTTTTCTTCTGCCTGTTTACTGAGTTCCAGAATTGTCCTTTTATTTCACTACTTGAGATCTACAATGGTTGATCCCACTGATAATTAAAATAAACTCTCCAATTTGGTAAATAACTATATGAAATAATTAGTTTTTAGAATATTAGGTTATTCATTCAATGGTGAATTTCTTACAAGTAGTAATCCTTTTTTGTTGCTGTTCTTCCAGACGCATCAGAATTGTTTTTGAATGAACTGTTGAGTGAACATACAGATCAGGTGTCGCATTTTAGATAGAGGAATTACACCACTCTGTGTAGACTTTCCTGACTCCTAGCCCTCTCCAGGTGGAACTGGCTCCTCCTTTATTTATCCCACATTTCTATCATAAAGCCTACGATAGTGCTTGTTTATTCACATATCTGATGTCTGTGGATATATATATAATAACTGTATTTAATATAACTGAGCATCCTTATTGTACATTTCATTGGCTGGCACATAGGAGAAGCTTAATAAGCTTTGATGAATCATTAAATCAGTCAGTGTCCTTTTTTAATGCCAGATCTTTGGGCTGCGTGAGTCCTCTCACTGTCAGATTGTAAGCAAACAGGAGAATTCTGTTGTAATTCTTAATGTAGGGTGGCTGTCAGATTTCTGCCTTAATTGTCTGGATGGTTGTTATATTATTGAACAGGACAGGAAATATAAGAGGAAGAGCGGATTAGAGAAAGTCAAAGAGATAGAAAATTAATTTTGGGACACTTTAATCTTTAGCAGCTCGTACAACACCCATGTGGAGAAACATAGAGGTAGGAAGGCAAGAAACACATACTTGCATGAAATGCATGCACAGTGAACAGGAAGTAAATAACTATGTATTATGTTTTTGAAGTAAGTGAGATTCATGTTTGTGGGTGCATGATAGTAATACGTGATATTTCTTAAGTGCTTTTAACATGGCAAAGTGCTTTCATACCTGTTATAAACAGTGGCTTGGTGTGAAGAACTGGTTATGTTTCCAAAAGGCTTTGCTGAGAATCCCAAGATTATACATACTTTTACACTGCCACTTTAGGCATAAGCATGATATTTTGGGTTAATTTTTGACTAGTATTAATGAAATGTGGAGAATTTTCAACTGTCTCAAAAAAAAGCAAAAACAAAAACCAACAAAACTTCACTCATAATTCCTGCTAGAATGGATTCTTTTTGGTATACCTTTTCAGTATTAGTATTTAAGTACCTTTACACAAAATTCATGTTATGTAATAAAGGGTTAAAAAAAGAGGTGGAAGTAAATTAAGGAACAGGAAACAAGTCTTAAGAGTCAATTTCAATGATAGACTTTAAGGAAAAATTAATGCATCTTCATTCTGCTTATAAGTTTATCTATGGAAGAACACAATGTTTACACTCTATATAATTTTACTAAGGATAAAACAAAAGAGTTGTTATTGAATATAAAAGCATTCATTTGCTATAATAACAAAAACCTCACTGACAAAGTTGGCTAAACATGGAATTAAAGGATTTCTAAACATTTGTTAATTGAAAAAAAAACAAACTAGAATGGAGTGAGAACTACTTGGAATTTAAGTATAGTGTGTGGGGAGGTTATTTAAATATTTTAGGAAGAGCCACTGTGGCCTATAATGTTTTGATTCTTTAGTTTACTACTTTTCACCAAAACCAACTGCAACAAACATACACAATATCCATTTATTTAACAAGTATTTATTGAGTACTGACTGCATGCAAAGCTCTAGCTAGATGAAGCACTATAGAGCCGAAACAGTTAAACCTAAGGCATAGTCTCTGCTCTGTTAAAACTTACACTTTGGCTGAAGAAACAAAATATGTATGTGAATAAATATAGGGCAAGGAAATGCTATATGAGAGCCACCGTTATGTGGCCTAGGGATTTTTTTTTTTTTAAAGAACCCTGATTTCAAGATTCTGTCCTGTTGATCAAACTATAACTGTAAATTATCCATCTTAATATTGGTTCAGTAAAAAAATTTATATTGTTTGAGTTTTTGTTGAGCACAATATTATTTGAAGATGAAAGACAAATCTCTTCTAATTAAGTTACTACTATTATATTAGTTAAGACTTGAGCAGAAAAGTAACATTTAATTGTAGGAAAAGTAACATTTAATTATACTTTCTTGATTTTTCTTTTGCGTGTTCAGATTTTAGGCTAAATACTCCAGAGTCATAAAAGCAAGTATGTAGACTCAGTTGTCAACCCAGTATGACTTATAACTTTCTATTAATAATATGTATATGCAATGTGATTATTTGACCACTGGATGGCAGTAGACAAAGACAGCTTTGTGCATCGTATTTTTTTTCCTCCCTCATGGCTGGGAATGTAAATTAAACCATTCTCATATTTTCCACATACATTGAAGAAAATAACCTAGGAATAATGGGAATCTATCATTACAACTATTCTATTCTGTATGATGTCAATAAATTTTAGATATAAATAAAACATGTTGAGACAATTTAGATGACTGTTTGTTTTACTGCTTTGTACTCTTTACACATCCAGTTTGTATGCATGTGTAAAGTTTGTGAAAGTCCAACTTAGAAACACTGATTAGTTGAAAATAACTTTTTGAGCAACAGTTGCATGTGTGCAGCCATGAGTTAACAAATTTCGTTTGGACACATGACTAGCCAGTTGGCCACTCTAGACTTGCAGGAAGTCCCTGAAGACTCCTTATTACTTGCCAGGTTTATCAAAAATAAGTTACTTGGGGGGATAACAGCATTATTGCCATTTTAGAAGTGATAAATCATCCTCTCAAAATGTTGCAGTATCTGAGATCCTAAGGAAACATGAGCAGAGTGGCAACCATGTGGAAATGTAAGAACATGAAACCTTCGTCTCACTACCAAGATGCTGAGCAGTTATCAGTGATGGGGGTGCAATAGCCACATAATTGGTTGCACATTAATAATTAGGTTGTGTTCAGCCGTCTTTAATAAAAATTGCAAAGTGGATACAAAATTGACCATTTTTAGTGAAAGCTTTGGGACAGATTAGAAAACAGTGTTTTGGGGTTTGTACTAGGCTGAATAGTGGCCCCTAAAGATATCATGTCCTAATCCTGGAACCTCTAAATGTTACCTTATATGGTGAAGACTTTGCAGATGTGATTTACTTAAGGATCTTGAGATGCGGAGATTATTCTGAATTATCTGAGTGCCCCCTACGTGCAATCACAAGTGTCCTTAGAGGAGAGAAACAGAGGGAGATTTGACATAGGCAGAAGAAGAGACAGCTATGTGACCACAGAGGCAGAGATCTGAATAATGCAGCCACAAGCCAAGGAATGCCAGCAGCCACAAGGAGCTGGAATAGGCAAGGTGGGCTCTTCCCTGGAGACTCCAGAGGGAGTATGGCCCTGCCAATGTAACCAGCTCTATGAACAAATTTCAATGACCCCTATATATTTTTTTAATAATCCTCTACCTTTAACTACTTGACCTTTTGAGTTGTTTCTCAGAAATGGTGAATTTTCTGCAAGACAAAGGAGTTGAGATTCTAAAGGCTCCTGGGCAGATTTCCTGACACCAAGACTTACCATCCATCAGAGCAACCTGCCCCATGCATGTAGCCCCTTGTTAATGTCAACAAAACCTGCCAAAATGCATGTAATCCCATGTTAATTTCTCCTCTTTAAAAAGCCCAGATTCTCCGTTAGTTGGGGAGATGGATTTGACTCTGTTTCTCCTGTTCTCTCAACAAGACATCTTTCATATTAAAATTTTCTTTTTTCCTGGGCAGTCCTCCTTGTCTCAATAATTGGCTATCTGTGCAGTGAGTCAATGGACTTAGGCCTAGGGTGAAACCCCCTTGTGGTTTCAATAACACCAACACCTTGAGTTTGGCTCATTGAAACTGATTTCAGACTTTCAGCCTCCAGAATTGTAAGAGAATAAATGTGTGTTCTTTTAAGCTGGTAAATTTGTGGCAATTTGTTACAGCAGTCACAGGAAACTAATACAATCTTTGATATGAAAGAGAATAGTTGAACTGCCTAGTTTGTTAAGTCCAGTTTCCAGCCATTATAAAATGTCATTGGCCAGTAAATTTACATTGATGGTTTAATGGTGCATTTAGATTTCTGCCCTTGAGAGTTTTCTGTTAACAGTAAGACAAGCCTCACTTCTCTCCCGGATCTGTATCAGAAAGTTTAAAAAATTCTGGCTCCAAGTTTTACCTACTTTTCAGATAAGATTAAGTCCTTAGGTAATGATAATGGTGTTGTCCTACTTCGTTATATTATAGTTGATTCTTAAAAATTTCCATT
Organism: Varecia variegata; assembly: GCA_028533085.1. Classification (NCBI taxonomy): domain Eukaryota; kingdom Metazoa; phylum Chordata; class Mammalia; order Primates; family Lemuridae; genus Varecia; species Varecia variegata. The sequence continues at coordinate 116,071,555 of CM052438.1, forward strand.
AACCCACCTTGTCAGTTATTCATTTGTTGGCTTATATGTTTATTAATTTTTTATTCCGTAAAGGTTTATTGTAAGTTCACTATGTGTCTACTTCTATACTAGGTTCTGGGGCTAAAGTGTTGCAAGTGATGTGATAATTATTTTTTAAATTAACTAATTAATAATGTGATGATGGCTAACACTCACAGAGTACTTATTAGTGCTCAGAGTATGCTGATGTAATATGATATATGTAAGTATTAATACAATGATGACAGTATATATTAGCTGGTAGGAGCCTAGAAGAGAGATATAGCAGGTCCTTGAATTACACCATTTAGTTCAACGTTGTGTCCTTATAAGGTTGACAAGAAAAAAATAATTGATTCCATGCCAGGGCCACTGTCTGTATAGAGTTTGCACATTCACCCATCTCTATGTTGGTTTGCTCTGGGTACTCCAATTTCTTCCCACATCCCAAAGAGTGCATGTAAGGTGGTCTGGTGTATCGAAATGGTCCCAGTCAGAAAGAGAGAGAGAGAGAGATACAGTGAGTGTGTGTGTGTGTCTGTCTGTCTGTGTCTCTGTGGGTGAGCGCACCCTGTGATGGGACAGAATCCAGTAGGGGTAGGTTCCCACCTTGCACCTGGAGCTGCTGGGATAGGCTGCAGCCACCCTTGACCCTGAACTGGAGTAAGTGGGCTGGAAAATGGATGAATGAATGAATAAATACAAATTATTATAAAATAAAAATTCATAAAGTATAAGATAATCATACGAGTGCACGACAATGAACTATGCCAAACAAAAGCACTGCTTGAGCCCAACGGTATTTGCTCTGGTTTGTTTTTGGATTGCATGGTAGGAGGAGCTGCGCCTTACAGTGTTTGCTTTGCAAACATTTACTTCTTGATTTAACCCACCATGACTACAACCACTGTCAGTCACTGATTCACGAAAAATTGAGTAAATAATGATCTTACTTGTTTTTATTCATCTTCTTTAAATGTATGTGTACCTCACATGTATGTTAGTGTTAATATTAGAAGTGATTTGCATCTCTATTTAGAAGTTTAGTGATGTTTTTGTGACTGGAAATATGCCATAGGAACTTAACTCTCGCATATATCAACAAACCTATGGTAAAATTAGTTATACCAAACATCCTTTTATGAAGTTGTGGTTTCCAAGAACCCATCATCAACATTTAGTGAATACTTACTGTATCTAGATGAATTATTTGCAAATATTAAGATTATTGGAATTTTTGAGTTCAGGGTAGAATCAGAGAATTCGAGGTGAATTTCTGAACCCAGGGCTCTTAGCTGAAATTGAACTCAGCTCTTGCCACTCTAGGCCATCATTATCCAAGAGAAATATAATATAAGCCAATGTTATTTTTAAAATGTTAATTAGTAACCACATAAAAAAGTAAAAATAAATGCATGAAATTAATTTTAATATATTTTATGTAATCCAATATATAGTCCAAATATTATCATTTCAATGTTTAATAAATATTTTAAAATTATTGAGATTTCTTTAAAATTTTTTTTATCATACTAAGTCTTCAAAATCTGGTATGAATTTTATACTTACAACACATTCTATTTCAGACTAGCTGCATTTCAAATATTCAATAGCCACATGTGACTAGTTGTTGCCAATTTGGACAGTTCCAGCTCTTAAGATCATTTATTTAGAACAACACAAGTTATTATTGGTCTATTTCCAACATAAAAAAATTTAATTTATGCAAGCTATTTCTCTCTTTTTTCAATGTGCTGAAATCTACGGAGTCACTTTTTAGGGAAATTAACAACTCAGCATGGGCAAGTTTCATGTGGTTTATATTTTGTTTTGTTATTATCACAACATTGGTGCAGTTGATGTTTCTGGTTACTTTCATGTATTATCTTTAAAAAAACCCAACAACTTACAGTCATCTAATAAACTTACAGTCAACCAGGCTACTCAGTTTTTATACCAGGTGCAAAATTTCTGATATTTCAGAAGTTTCTTATGAAAATCGTAGCTGGCATGAATGGGAAGAACTGTTTAACCAGCATTGATATTCCTTTTCATTTACAACTTAATTTGACTTAGGCATTGATAACGTTGTCTTTTATCACTTGACCATTTTTAAAAATTACTCTTTCTGGCTGATAAGTAATAAAAGATTTGTGAATAATAGAATCTTGTCATCTGTTGGGGGGGTTAACCTATTATATATTTGATACAGATTTTTACTAAGTGACCCATATCACCTTGGATTTAGAGGCCTTGGCCAGCATACATTTTGGAGTATGACTTTTTAGGAAAATTAAATGTTATGAAAACTGTTATGCATTTTAAAATTTCAGACCTTTTGCTTACTCTGTGACCTAGAATTTAAAGGTGATTCATAAAAATTATTACAGAAATATAAATTATTCTTACTTTTGCTAAGTGACATATCTTTACCAAGCTTTTAGTCACTGTTGACAAGGCCTTCAATTTGCTTATAATTTGGGCAAGCAAAAGCATTCTATCAAGTAAAATGGCTTGTAAAGGTGTCCTGTTTTTCCTTAAGTAACTTCAGAAATATCTCACTGGATTGTGTTCCGATGACAGGCTCATATATAATGATGCTCTGTAAAACTTTCATTGCTGCAAAATTTATGTCTTCTATTTGTGGAGAATTCAACCTCAGTTGTCCATTTTGACGTCTTATCACATGAAGGGCCACAGCACAGTGTACTGAGTTGTCAAAACAAGCACACAAAAAACAAGCACACAAAATCAGAAAGGCTTGTGCTAAAGAAGAAACTCCTTGAGATCAGACTCTCCTCAACAACCCTGTATGTATCAGAGCACAGCATGACTCTAGTGTTATTGAAAACATTTTATTCAGAAGTCACTTTTCATTTTTCAGCAAAGAAGTGGTTTTAAAAACAACTACTTTTTTAGTATGCCCTGGTGCCTGGTGCGCACCGTGCTCACTTATTTCTATCTGAAATTATATCATTTGTTTTCATTTGTTTATGTTCTGTCTTCCTGCAAGAGTATAAGCTCTGTAAGGATAAAGACTTTGTCTCTTTTATTCCCTACTGTATCCTTTTTTATGTCTCCTTTATTCCCCACTGACTCCTGGAATAGTACCTTGTATATAGGAGGTACTCAGTAAATATTTGCTGAATGATTGAATGAACAACAGCAAAGTGTAGTTCAAGTGAAGCTCAAACTTGTAGCAGGAGGAAAATGTCTGTGGGTAGCAGAGGTGGACTAACTTTGATGCTAATGAGGTTTAAGCTTCAGGCCCATTTACTTGATTAGCCCCTTTCCAGGCCCTATTACCTATTTTTATATTCATAATTTGGTGTTCTTTTTCTTAAAGAAGGCATCCTGCACTGTATAAGAAGCATCAGACTCCACAAATCTGGATCATTCCCTGATATTATGGTCCCTATCTTGTCTTCAGTCTGCTCTGAAGAAATGTGGAAACAAGTGAAAATATCAGATGAACACGTTAATGCAGTGGGAACTCTGTTGCTCCAAGAGCAGGATTAACCACATTGTCTAGTTTGATGTAAAACATCCTGACTGACTGACGTCCTCAGTGATTGTGGTGCTCTCGTGTTACATCTGTGGAACATACTTCTACTTCCGCCATGGAAACATATATATTCCAAATTTCTGTTGTATTTTTTCCCAAACATATGTCTTCCAGCTGTACATGTTAAAGTAATTACATAATTTAATTAAATGTTTTTTGACACAGCAAAACATGATTTAAAAAAGTGAGTTGTCTCTATTAATATTTAATTCAACGCTTTATCCAAACTTTAATGGTGAGTTGCTTTTAAAAAAGTTGTTGAGTTAGTGTATTAGTCTGCTTGGGCTGCCATAGCAAAATGCCACAGACTGAGTGGCTTAAACAACAGACATTTATTTTTCACAATCTGAAGGCTGGGAACTTCAAGATCAAAGGTGCTGGCAAATTTGATTTCTGGTGAGACCCCTTTCTGGTTAGCAGATGGTCACCATCTTACTGTGTTCTCACGTGGTCCTTCTTCCTTGTGCATGTGGAAGGAGACATCTCTGATGTTTCTTCATCTTCTTATAAGGACCTCCCATCCTATAGTATTAGAGCCCTGTCCTTATGACCTCATTTAACCTTAATTATTTCTCTAAAGGCCCTATCTCCAAATATAGTCACACTTGGGGTCAAAACCCCAACAATGAATTTTAGGAGAATGCAGTTAAGTCCGTAACAGTTAGGAGTTATGAGTGAAACAGTTAGTTAGGAGTGAGACAACTGAACTATTCTGCAAAGAATGAAAATAAAAGTAAAATAAGTCTAAAAAGCCTGAAGGGTTCCCTATATAAATTGCTTCTCATGTGTCTTTAAGTTTTTCTCTACTTTTAGGAAACAGAAATTGGAAATTATGGATAAGATATGGACATGGTTTATGCAAGAATGATTATAAATAATTTATCAGTATAAGTACTCAAAGAACAGGCCTTTGCAGTTCATCAGAACTTGATCATAGAAATGCACATTTACATGTGTTAAGCTAAAATAAAATGTAGAACTCCACATTTTAACTGGAATTTTAAATTAATCGATACAGTACTATTTCAACTATGTTGGGTAAGAGTGTTTCTAATGTGTGTATGGAAAAAAATAATGTCTTAAAAAGATGCATGTATTGTACAATGTAGAATTTAATTTATACCAACAGAGGTTAATGAAATTCATTAACTTGAAAATCTAGCCTGATGAGAGACTGTACGGAATAATGATTAAGAGTAACAAGACCTCAGCTGAAATCCTGCCCCTACCACTTGCTAGGTATGTATTCTTAGGAAATTACTCAAGCCCTCTCAGTACTCAGAGCTTAAATAACAACAGCAAAACTACCTGTATTATAAAGTGTGGAGATTAAATAGTCCCTGTATGCAAAGCACTTAGCATGATGTCAGGGAAACAGCACTGAAAAAATGGTAGGGCATTTAGATGTCTACATTAAGTTGTTGATTGGATTAGGGATATTTTCACATTTCCACATTTTTTCACTGTATACCTTAAATGATAAAAGTTTCATCTAACCATAAGTAATAGTAACAGCTATGTCTACAATACACTGATATGATGACTTCATAGACTCACTAAATTTTAGAACTCGAAGGCTTCTTATAGGTGGGCCAGGTCATCTTCTTGATTGACAGTTGATAAAACCATGACACACAGTGGTGCAGTGACTTCCCTAATGTCACACAATGGATCAGTGGCAGCATCAGGATTTAAATACAGATTTTCTGACTCTCATCTGTTGCTTTTTAGAAAGTATTGCAGATACCGCCTATCTATTATTAGATGAGACAATTCACAATCTCATTAAGATCCATGATAAAATTTAAAGAGTGGCATCACCAACACTGAATTTGTTGTATTATCAATGTCTGCCTTTTTTCCTCTAAAGTTGTATTCAATTAGGACTTTTTTGTGGTAAATATAATGGCTGTAATTTTTTTAGCATTTAAAAAATAGTGATAAGAATTGAGATTTTGTAGGTGTTTTTTTTTTCTTTTTTGGTTGTTGCTTTTAATTTTATTCACAATCTTGACCTCCGGTGTTCCAGTTGTTAGAATATATTCAAGTTAAAGTTGTAGGTGAAGCAAATTTGCAGCCTATTCACTCAAGACTTGATTTTTCAGGAATCTGCTTGCTGTATATAAAAGCATGAATCTAAATAAACTTGGAAGCTCGATGACATTCATTCCTGACTTGTCAATCGGAGTTTTCTTTAATGTCTAAAAGCAATATGTATGCAAATTTTAAGAAAAGGGACAGAAATTCAAGCTGCCTTAAATAATCTTAACTGCATTTGAAAAGTAGACAAATTGATTTTATAATGTAACCAAGGAAAAAAACTTAAATCCTTTCCTGGTTTTTAAGTAGTGCTTTGGAAGTTAGTTTCTCTTGATTCATCTGTCATTTACTGAAAAGCTGTTATATGCCAGGCACCTTACCTGCTAGAGACTTGGTATAATAGTAAAAGAGACTTGATTCTCCACCCTAATGTACTCTGGAGACTCTCAAGGCCAGTAGATTATATGCACCAGGTAAGTGTTGTGAGAAGAACAGGACCAAGGGAACACCAAGGAAGGGCTTCTATCCCAGAATCTGGAGAGGATTAAGTCTTCTCTGAAGAGCTTGGATTGCCCTAAAATGTAAATGGTGCCTCCAAGGATAGAAATAGATTAAACCAGACCTTCAGCTGCCAGAGTTTATATTATCCTGGAGACCAAAATCCAATAATAATTCCAAGAACCACAGGATTTCTGCTTTATTCTACAAGCATCAGTTCAAAATCCCCTTCTAATTCATGTTTGCTCCCCTCTAGCATGTTTAGAAATGTGTAGGCTAGACATAGATATTGGATATCAGTTTTATTATAAATCTTAATATCTAATTAGTGATTTTCTAAAACAGGCCCAGCAGACAATTTCTGATATGAAGATGGTCCTTATATCAAAGCTTCCTATCAACATTAAACAAATAAACCAAAAACATACGAAAATATAGCAGACCTTTTAAAATTTCAGACTTAATAGAGAAGATAGTTTTTCTTACAAACTATTAATGATAATACCCCATGCTTATGTCCTGAAAATACACACTATAAGGAAAATCTCCATAGCTCCCTGAAAATAACCAGGCCCTCATCTTTCAGTGAGCTGTGGGAGTAAGTAACAGAGCAAACAAACCTCAGAGACAGTGCTTTCAGAGAGCATCTCTCTTACCTGGAGCATTCGCCGTGGTTACAGAGATTATTAACTGGCCTCGCTCAGGACACCCTGAGTGCAGGTGGCTTTGAAACCATAATGGACATGCAGTACCATGGCCCACATCATTGCTCCTTGATGCATCGTCATGTTGAATCTCAAGAAGGGACTGGCCATGTTGGGGTGACTTATGAGCTGTCCTGTCTGCATTTTCTAGTGGATTTTAAAAGAGCGACATCACTTCCTGTAAACCCTCTCCCTTGTTCTAATCACAAAGAAGTTCTTAGGGCTTTAGGATTTTCTAAAGCACTGTCAGTCACCTCTCAAGCTCTCATTCAGCCAAATCAAGAATTTGGAAACTTGATGTTAAGAGAACTCACAGAAGACTTGACTACCCATTGATTTATTTGACAGATACTTACTGAGCATCTTCTGTTAGTAAGGCACTGTGCTAGGCAGATGAGATGGAGATTAAAAAATCTATTAGATCATCTCTGGAGATATATATAAACACACACACATATATGTGAAAAATATATATATAGTTCATATATTATATATATTTATATTCACATATATACATATACCCAGATGCATGATACATATTTTAACATGTTTATGTGCAGGCATACAAAACTGTATATATTTATGTGTTCAGATGTATTGTGTGTTATGTATATTATAAAGATGTTTGTGTATGAAATAAATATATGCAGTATCATTAAGATGATAGTGTTAATTAATATGGTAAATGTGAAAACATGATACTGGAATAGTTCTAAATGGGGAGGATCACCAACCCTAGAAAGTTAGACATCCTTTTATGGAATTGAAAGTGGTACAAACCAGACTATAAAGATGATATATTACTTTCCGTGGGTGCTGTATGAAATTGTCACAACCTTGGCAGCTTAAAACAACAGAAATTTATTTTCTCACAGTTCTGTAGAGCAGGAGTCCAAAATCAGGGTGTCGCTAGGGACACCTACAAAGACTCTAGGAGAGGTTCATTACCTTCTGGTGGCTGTTGGCATTCCTTGGCTTTGGCTGCATCACTCCAGTTTCTGCCTTTATGGTTACGTTACCTTCTCTTCTGTGTGTCCCAAATGCTCCTCAGCCTCAGTCTTATAGGGAGACTTGGGATTGCATGTAAGGCTCACCTTACTTGGATAATCCATGATAAACTCTTCTTCTCAAGATCCTAAACTTAATCACATCTTTTGCCATATAAGGTATTTTCACAAGTTCCAGGTATTAGAATGTGGACATATTTTGGGGGAGAGTGTGTACCATTCAACCTACCATAGATCTTTTAAAAAGCTGAATTTGGGGAGTTCATTACAGGCTAAGAAACAAAGGTAAGCAGAGATGTAGGGCAAGAAAGAGAAGGCGTGTTGGGTAACAAGGAGGAATGTCATCAGGAAGCAGCGTAAGTTGTGTCTGGAGGAAAGAAGAGATGGAAGCCAGCAAAGACAAAGTGGGCCAGCCCACAGAGGCCCTTTGCTCCTGGGCAGCTGTGTTAGGATGAATTGGAGAACCAGGGAGAATCATCAGACAGCAATTTATTAACATAGCCCAGGTGAGACCTCACAAAATAGCTATTAGCTACGAGAGTAGAAAGGACGGGAGAGATTTCTGCAGTAAAATAGATAAACAGAATTGATTGGCTTTAGATTCCATCTAAGATAATTGGGACATTAACAATAGGGAGATAATAAGGCAGAACCAATGCTGCATTCAGATGTGTTGCTTCAGTTTCCAGTACAGTATCCAGAGGGGGATATAGTTAGAAATGGAGAGTTAGTCTCTGGGAAGAGCTTGGCATTGAAGTTACCTATATCAAAGGGTGAGGCTCCCAGAGGGAGAAAGGGAAGGGGAAGAAGAGAAAGTCTCTAAAGGTACCTACCGTCTTGGAAGACTCATTCCTTTAGAGGTTTATTGAGAGAAAAAGAGAACTAACATTCCTATGTTTCCTTATGTTTCAAGAAGTGCACTTTCTGAGCACATTTTAACACAGAGCATTGTCGATGGGCACAGAGGATTGTTGGATTTACAGGATTTTTCATGCACTAAGTGATTGCATGTGAGCTCGATCTCTTTATGTTGTCTCTGCCCAAATACTGATCTGTGAATCTGCTATGTTTCTTTGCATTTTGTGCTAAAGTAATTTTCTTTAATTAGAACCTTATTAAAGCAACATGGTTCTATTTGCTCTTTGTTTTATGGTAATGACCGATAAACAAAATGCTAATTGGCATTACAATTTTGTGCTATATTTGTTCAGATATTCAAATGGTTTAATTAGGATTTAATTTGCACACTAGCCTGAGTAGTTGTCTATACTGATATTTCTTTTGGCTTTTCTTGTTCAGACAGAGTTGTTTATTAATACATGGCAAGAGCTCAAAGCTTTGTCACTGAGTGCAGTGTTAATGCTGGTTTCCAGGGAAGAGAGTTTTCTTTATTAATCAAGGAAATATGCAGTTGATTCCAATGATGCCATTGTGTGTAAAGATTTTGTTGTTTCATGAGTACTTGGATTCGATTTGCTAGGATTTTGTTGAGAATTTTTGCATCTATATTCATAAGGGATATTGGTCTGTAGTTTTCTTTTTTTGTTGCATCCTTTCCTGGTTTTGGTATCAAAGTTATGTTGGCTTGGTA
>CM052438.1:116081468-116106072 GCA_028533085.1 Varecia variegata
AGAACCAGCTTTTTGTTTTGTTAATCTCCCTTATGGCATTTTTTGCTATCCTTTTCATTTAGTTCTGATTTGATCTTAATAATTTCTCTCCTTCTGCTGGGTTTGGGCTCGGTCTGTTCTTCTTTCTCCAGCTCTTTGAGTCTATTCATTAGGTTGTCTATTTGTAAGTTTTCCGTCTTTTTGATATAGGCATTTATGGAAATAAATTTTCCTCTCAGGACTGCTTTAGCTGTGTCCCATAGATTTTGATAGGTTGTGTCTCCATTGTCGTTTAATTCAAAGAATCTTTTGATTTCCATCTTGATTTCTTCATTTATATTATAATTGATGAAACATCTCTGGATTATCCTGCACCCAGTTGAAAGCAATGGCTTCTACAGGTAACTGTTGTGCCAGTCTTCAGTCTTTAGTGTTTGTGATTGGATTGTTGTCCTAGAAGCTTATTTCTAGTTCAGTCTGGATCCATATAAGCCTGTTTTTTCATCACTTATCAAATAGTAATTTCTCCTGGGGCAGCTGGTGCTTACCTTTTCCTGTTTACTGTCTGTTACTTTTACTCATTTTACTTTTCAGCTATAGAAAGTAATTTCTACTTTCTACTAGAAGTTATATCCCTCATTCACCCTATATATTATGCTCAGAGGAAAACTCTCAGGATGCTTGGAGGATGCAATTTGGGGCATCGGATTCCTGCATTAGGAATCAGTTGTCCTATGCTTCCTTACCAACTTTCTCACTAACTACATAATGTTTCTGGGTCATCTGTAAGTAGCAAAGAATAAGATATTTAGTTATTTTATTTGGAGGTGATACATTCGGACCACAAAGAAGGACAGTCAGATGGACTAAAGTTGTACTTCTCAACATTTATTGTTATATGAATCACCCAGAGATCCTATTAAAATGTAGACACCTGAAAAGGCAGAAGATCTGAGATGGGCCTGAGATTCTGCATCTAACAAGCTCCAGGGTGATATTTGTGCTGCTGGGTTGTGGACCACACTTTTAAAGAACATGCACTTCACTATAACACACGTAGGGCTACCAGGTACTGTAAGTTATATAACTCAATTGGAGAATCATAGAATTTTAAAAACTGGGAAACAGAATTAATCCAACCAGGGAGTTTGCTGTTTAAATGAGCTGTATAGTGAAACCATTTGTAATGTAAATTTCTGTCTAAAATAATTGCTTTGTAAATGTGGATTTCTTCATTGGGTTTTCTTAAAATTGGATTTTTTTAATGTAAAAAGCGTTACAACAGCCCCATTAAAAAGTGGGCAAAGGACATGGACAGAAACTTTTCAAAAGAAGGCAGTCTAATGGCCAATAAACATGAAAAATTGCTCAACATCTCTAATCATCAGGGAAATCAAAACCACAATGAGATATCACTTAACTCCAGTGAGATTGGCTTTTATCAAAGGTCCCAAAACAGCAAAGGTTGGTGTAGTTGCAGAGAGATAGAAACACTCATACACTGCTGGTGGTACTGCAAATTAGTACAACCTCTATGGAAAGGAATATGGAGATACCTCAAAGAACTCAAAGTAGAACTACCATTTGATCCAGCAATTCCACTACTGGGTATTTACCCAAAAGAGCAAAAGACATTCTATTAAAAAGTCGTCTGCACTTGAATGTTTGTAGCAGCACAATTCACAATTACAAAGGTGTGCAAACAACCCAAGTATCCACAATACATGAGTGGATTAATAAAATGTAGGATATATATACCATGGAATACTACTCAGCCATAAAAAATGGTGAACTATCTCTTATGTTATCCTGGATGGAGCTGGAGCCGATTCTTCCAAGTGAAGTATGACAAGAATGGAAAAACAAACACCACATGTACTCACCATTAAATTGGTACTAATTGATCAACACTTACGTGCACATATGGAAGTAACATTCATCTGGTGTCCGGCAGGTGAGAGGAGGGAGGAGGGGATGGGTAAATTCACACCTAACAGGTTTGGTGTGCGCTGTCTGAGGGATGGGCATGCTTGTAGCTCTGCCTCAGGCAGTGCAAAGGCAATATATGTAACCAAAGTGTTTGTACCCCCATAATATTCCAAAATAAATAAATAAAATCAAGAGGTCATGAAAAGTTCCTTCTATAGTACAGGACAACATAAATGAGGTTTCAGTCAATTGTAAGGAATATAATAATTCTTTGATCTCAAGTCACATTTGACTGTTATGTGTGGTGAGCTTTTGTGCATTATTTTTGTTACATTTAATGGGAATTCGACACAATTCTATATATCCTACAAGGAAAACTGGGCCCATATAATAGTCTTATTAAAAATTGTACTCTATGTGGTTTTAGTCACGTTTTCTTTGTATTATAACCTAATATGCTTGCTTGGGAAAAGCACATTTTATTGTTTTTGAGTCATTTCCCCATCTTGAGTTTATTAAACTTGAATTAAAATAAATTATTCTAAAAAAAGAGTTATTGTATAAATTAAAATCTGTTGTCAATTTTTTCTCTATTTAATAAATATGGTAATTTGGGGGTAATATTAATTATTTCATGTCTTTCTTTAACTCATAGAATTTTTATAGTCCATTAACTATCACAACTTATGGATTTATATCATTTGTTCTTAATAAGAAAGTGTTCAGAAAATATTCATCTCCATAACATAGGCCAAGTTGTGCGGTGCCTACAGTCTAGCAAGGGTTGGTTAAAGGTGGAGGATACAAGGTAAGCAGGTACGGTTTCTGCTCTCAGGGGTGCATTTTCTGCTAGGGAGGTCAGCTTGTGTGCAAGCCATGGAAAACTCTGGCATCTTTCTGCAGAGGGGCAGCTCTGCGCTATGTATGAGGATGGGTCTGGTAGGGTATCAGGTGAGTGTCAGCAAAGGCTGCAGAAGCAGCTTGATCGGGGTGCCAAGTGGGCCTGTTGGGAAGGGTAGGAGTGGCAGACAGAATTCCAGACAGAGAAATCCAGACATCCAGTAGGTAAGAATGCACACAAACGTGATCTACATCCCTACAAAATAACTCAGGTGCAATGGAAGGTCATAATCGATTATCACAGAATTTATGTGGAAGTCAAATGCCACCATCAACCTCATCAATAAGATGATATATGGCAACAAAGTGAGATCTATCAACTCAATTATAACTTTACAAAGTGTGGACTACTAAAGGGGCTCAGTACTTTTTGCAGCACAATAGCTTTTCCTTGTGCCAATGATAAAATTTGCCAAGTATGCTTTATTTCTTTTATTCTAGAATCAATACTGTAAACTTTTCTGTCTTTAGACATATTTGTGATTTCAGGTTTTTGCAATACATTACAGTTCCCATGAAGTTTTTTTGACGCCAATCATCCCATTTTATTCCAGTTTTTCTTTAAATCTCCCTTTCCCATGCGTAGAATGTAGGTACATAGAATAAGCTACAGAGGGGCAAGGATCAAATCTCTCTTGTTCACTGCTGTGTCATCAGGAGAGTGCCAGAGCATTTTATTCATTTAGGATGCAATTCTGCATTGGCTCAATGTTTAAGGATCTTCCTTTGTTACTGAAATCCTAAACAGCACAGCAATTTAAAAATGCACTTAATATTGATGATACTGTTAATATTTTATGCAGACCATTTGGTATAATGGACCTAGTGTTCAACAGACCAGAGCTTGAGAAATTCTGGTTTGGTGGAAAAACAATGGACCAGGAAGGAGGAGCTCTGGGTTGTTTTCTGAGCAGAGCCAGTGATGAGATGTTTGACCTCCAGCAAACTCTCCAGTAAGGTACCTAGTTTTTCCACAGGAAAAATGAGGACATTGGACTACTTGCATTCTAAAGTCCCATCTAGTTCTAAAATTCTATGATGTATGATAATAAAATGTGACTGTAAAATGTTTTAGGGAGTTGGCCCAAATGTTTGAATGTTTCTTAACAGTATTTAGTCTGGCAGGCAGGATAATTCTTTATATTTTATCTGCAATAAAATATAAAAGTGATGACAGGTTGGTATTGGTGCAGGATGAATGTGCCTGGCAGAGCAAGTGTTGACATAGATATGGTACGGAATAATCATGCTTTACATGTTATTTACTATTAGAAAAGGCATATTTGTGAAAAGTTACATGCAAACTGAATCTCATTCTCACTTCATTGATGTTGTAGTTTATAAAAGGCTTATTTTTCCAGAGCAATACATGTATATAGTTTAAAACTCAACCCCAAATCCCCCAGGGTTTATAATAATGAACTGTGGTCTTTTCAATCCCTCGTTATGCACAAGTCTCAATTCCCAGAGGGATCTTATTTTTTTCTTTAATTGGCACTTGTTTTGTTATTACTTTTCATATACTACTGTTTATATATTTGTCAACTTTAGACATTACTTATTATCTTTTTACACTGGGAGGTGATGATTTGTGGGTTTTGTGAGGAAAGGAAGGTAAACACACTTGTTCAATCTGTCATGCTTAACTGGAAGCCTGCAAATATGATTTTAGAGATGTTTTTACTTTGGTTTATAAGTATCTTTATAAGACAGTAGGTAGATCATTAAGTCATACATAGCCTTGCCTCTCTTGCCTGTCCAGTCTCCAAGGATTTAATCACAAAGACAGTTTCAGGTCTTTTCTTGTGTACGAGAGAGCTGAGTGGTGCCTGATGTCCTCCTTTTCCAGATTGCAGAGCTAAGGTTTGTAGGGTTACTTCCGCATGGAATCTCCATGCTAGGCATGCCCCTTTTTCCCTTCCATTCCATCTCACCTGCCTGCCTGGAGTTCCCCTCCTTATCCTTCCAACCTCCAATCCATTGTTGGCCGTCTTTGAAAATCCTTCCCAGGCTTCCAGAAAGTTGATGTCCTGTATTCCCACAGCTCTTAGTGCCTGTGTTTCATGTATTTTTATCATTAGCTCTTCACCCACGTTCCAGACCTCTCTCTTGAGCTCAGACCCTTACATTCAGTTCCCTTATAGACAACTCACCTAATAGCTGTCTTTCAGATACCTCGAATTCATTGAGGGCCAAACTAAACTTACCCTAACCTTTTCTAAAGTAGCTTTTCCTTTGCACTCTATCCTGGTGAATGACACACCTGTTAACTGACATTTCCCTCCTCCCATTGTCCTCTAATCCACAATCCTCTATGCTGCAAGGAACACGTGGAAATCAGATCCTATCTTTCCCCTTCTTAAAATTCTTCAATGCCACCAAATAGCCTTCTGAGTAAGGCTCTTGATCTGACTCCTTCAAACCCCTCAAGCCTCAGCTCACTTAGCCTTTGCACAAACATATACCCTAAGCTTCTGGCATACTAAGCCACTTGGAATTTCTGGAAAATAGCATGTTCTCACTTACCACTGGAATTTCATACGTAACTGCACCATTCTGGAATACCCTCTTCCCCCACCTGCCACACAAACACCCAACATTATCTGTCTAGTCCCTCCTCATCTTTCACCAGCTTATTCCGAAAGCCTTTCTAGATTCCCTTAAAACTGATTCCACCACATTGGGCTGTCCTGGCCTCTGGGCTCACTTTCCCCATAACACCTAGCACCGTGTGATGTAAGAGCCACTGCAAGAGTAATAACCATTGTGCCAGATAACTGTGCTAAGTGTTTTATGGATATTACACCACCTGAATGTGATTGTCAATTTAATTACTAATATAACAGGCATAGTAGCCAGTTTACCTTCCTTATACCCATGGCTGTTCTCTGAGAGCCTAACCACAACTTCTGCTGAGAGGGCAGTGGCTCCCCTGCTTCTGCCCCAGTGGCCTCAGGACATTGGGCAAGGACAAACACATGACTCAGCCTAGGTTAACCAGATTCCCTCCCACATAGAAAGCTGGAATTTGGGCTCAGAGACTGTAGTATCAGAGGTCAGTGAAAGATAAGGTGAAAAGATTACCTGCTTTCTGTTTTGTGCCTACAGAGGTAATAGCTGGTCAGAAAAGAGAAAGACAACATGCAGCCATGGCTCCTTGGGAGGTGGAGAGTAGATCTCTTCTTCAGAGTTTGAGGTTTGGGTTTAACCTCTTAGGAGCCCTGAGTAAACATACTGCCTTGGGTTCCCAGAGACACCTCCATGTCTACCCCTAAATTCCCTTTTACCTAAGCTAAATGAATGGTTCTACTGCTTGCAATGAAATTATTCTTAATTAAGATATTGGACGGGGGTGGGGGAGGGGATGGGTGTATACCTACAAGAAGAGTGCGATGTGCACTGTCTGGGGAATGGACACACTTGAGGCTCAGACTCGGGGGATTGGGAGGGACATGGGCAATATATCTAACCAGAACTTTTGTACCCCCATAATAAGCTGAAATAAAAAAAAAAGAATAAAAAAAAAGAAATGAATCACTTTTATAATGAAAAGGAGAATTTTATATATAATGCTATATATAAAAATACATTTATGAGCATAAAATGTCAAAAAAAAAAAAGATATTGTTCTTAACCAAAATACCAACTGCAAGCTCCTTGAGGACATGGAGTCTGACATCTCAGAGCTAAGCACATGGCCTGGTACACTGGAGGTGCTTACTAAATGAATGAGTGGGTCAGTGGATGAATCAGTCTGTCCTGTGGACTGGGTACCTTCAGATGCTGAAAGCCATAGTGTGACTCCTCACACCCAGAGTTCCTGGGGCTGTACGACTCGAATTAATTGGGCTTTATTTAAGATTCATTATCCCATTTTGGGATTTCATTTTGTATATTTGATAAATTTTCTAATCCAACACAATAATTTCTTTTAATAGTATACTTAGGGTGTTCTAAATATGATTAATGGGAAGTACTTTCTTAGAGACACTTAGCAGCTGAAAAAAAAATTAAGGCTTGTGTTTAGTGTGAATAATCCATTGCTTGATGTTTCACCAGTTACCTGGTATGTAGTACTCCAAAGATGGCATTGCATGTGTGTGAGTATATGTTTATTTCTCTCTGTGTGTAAACCCTAAATGCCCAGTAATATATACACAGCTGGGTTTATACTTGAAAAGGGCAATGGAAATAGAACTTTTCAAAAATGTAATTGGTATTTTCATGTTTCCTGTCTGTTTTATTAGTGGCTAATGGGAATGATTAATGTTACAGAAATGTGGTCAGAGATTCATTAAATGAAACAAGGAGTAAGCATGGGTGTGATCTGCACAGATGTCTATCTTGACATGGGGCCATATGAGCAGTTAAGAGGTACTCATTCTGGTGGCTGCTAGGTGTCTTCCATTTTACAAAATCATGTCCCTAGTGAACGATGTGCATGGACCCTGGATACAGAATACACCAGGACTCAGGGCTCTGCCACAGAATAGCATGGTACAGAGCATCTTTGGGCATCAGTTTTATTGTCATTGCTTTGTTTTGTTTTTTAACCGGTAGAATGGAACTCATACTCTTTCCCTCATGAGTCTTACCTAGCACATTATATGACACATAGCAGCATCTCAATAAATAGTAGTGATTTTTATTGCTATTTAACTCAAGGAGAGATATTTAGTTGCTGTGAATTAAAAATTGGTTGCATATAGTGAAACATGTCAGAAAGGTCCTACATGAGGAGAGGATTTGCAGAGAACTAGGGCATTTGTCACAAATAATGCTATCACACTTGAATATGTTGAAGCATCTCCATCACTTATACTAGACAACTTCAAGTGTGTAAATGTTTGTGCATCTTTGCCATATTCTCCTCAATATAGAAGCTGGAAATATAATGAGAGCTTTCAAACTTTGCTTATCACTATGACTTTTTAAAAACAGTAGAAGAGAAGTTCAGCCACAGAAGTTCCTACAGTTTTTAAAAATCTCCTTAGCTTATAAAATCTTGCTAAAATCTTTTTGAAGAAAGTATTTATAATTCCTAATTTATTATTCATGGTTTCTAAAGACTTGGTATATTAATTGACACTAGAAAAATGACATTGTTGGATGCCTTTTTATTGAATGCTGGCAGTCATTTAATCTTCCATTTATTTAACAAATATTTGAGTGCTTATCATAGTACCAGGCACAGTTCTAAGTCCTCCATATACAATAATGGCCAAATGAGACAAATTCTCTACTCTCATGGAAATAGCTCTCCTGTGGGGGAGAAGAAAAGGACACTAAAATAAACAGGATGATTTCCAAAAGTTAGAAGTACTTTGGAAATAATAAAACCGGGTGTTGCAACAGTGACTGGAGTAGATAGATGGTGATATTAGGTGGGCTATAGAGGAATAAATTCTCAGGAAGGGATGTTTGAAATAAGACCCAAATAATAAGGAATAAGCTTGGTGAATATTGGGAGAAGTAGCATTCCAGGTAGTGAAAACAAGTGCAGACACCTGCATGCATGTGAGAAGAAAGAAGGCCAGTGCATTGAAGCATGCTGTAGTGGGTTGAATTACGTCCAAATCCCTGGATTCTGGGAATGCTACTTTATAGGGTAAGGGTTTTGCAGATGTGATTAAGTTAAGGATCTTGAGATGAGATTATTATCTTGAATTATCCAAGTGGTCCTTAAATGCCATCACAGGTGTTCTTATAAGAGAGAGGAAGGGAGAGATTAGACACAGAAGAGAAGATGACCCACAGAAGAATGGGAAGTGATGTGAAGATGGAAGCAGATTGGAGTGATGCAGCTACAGGTAAAGGAATGCCTGGGGCCACTAGACACTGGGAGAGGCAAGGAATAAATTCTTCCCTTGAGCCTCTGGAGGGAGCATAGCCCTGCCAACACCTTGATTTTGGGCTCCAAAACTGTGAGAGAATAAATTGCTATTGTTTTTAGCCTCTGTTTGATGTAGCGTGTTAACAGTGGCTTTAGGAAACTAACTCACAGGGTGAGTGAGAACTAGAGCGACAGACGAGCAGATCTTTTAAGGGTCTTGTTGACAGAACTGGATTTTATTCCAAATGCAGTGGGAAGGTATCACACTAAGAATTTTAAATAAGTCAGTTTGGTGCTGCCTGTCAGGGGGGAGATAGATTATGGTGGGGAGGGAATATATATGGGTTAAGAGTAGAAACAAACTAGTAAGGGGTCAATTGAAAGAATCCAAGCAAGAAATAATGGTGACTTGGACTAGGGTAGAAGCCATGGAGATGGATGGAGTGCAGTAAATGAATTCATATTTTATTTTGGAGATAGAGCTGACAAAACTCAGTAATGGATTGGATGTGAGACCTAAGGACAGAGATGTCTTGGTCTGAGTATAAATAAACTTCTAAAATACCTATTTGTGTTCAACCTATGGATAGGAAATGGAGTCTCATGAATCTTAATGATTCTTTCGTTTATTTGTAAAAACATTCAAAGTAAATCATTTATGAAACAGATTACTTCTAAGGTATTTTTCTAAGATATTTTGTATATCTTCAGCTCAACTATAATTGAAAAGAGACTAGACTATTTATGTTTGAGAGTGTTGGGCAGAGTATATACATGTCCTGGTGTATTTTTTAAAAATACATTAGAGAATACTATGGAATATACCAATACATGCACGCCTCTGAAAATTTTTAGCCTAACTCCTCTTTCCAAGGTTCTTGGAAACTCCCTAGCCATGCATGGTCCCAAGTGTGTACACGACAGATATTACAAGGACAGCTGGAGGAAAATTCCATTTTCATGTTTTACCATTATTGATGGTAACAGGAACATTATAATGAAAGTGACTGATAAAATATGATTGATATTTATAAGAAATTATATAATATTTATTCTCTGTTAGTTGTAGTTCACTAATAAAAGGAGAACTTATGTTTTGTTTGTTATTCAGGTAGGATGTAGAAAATTCTTACCCATACAATTTCATTCTCATTATTTAGGAAAATAATTTTATAATATTACCAGAATGCAAAATCAGTATACAAAATTGAAATGTTTTATATATAATAATAATGAGATAATTATAATAATGAAATAGTAATACTTAGATGTATTACTATAGTAACAATGAATTAAAATGGTAATATTTAAACATAATAATAACTAAATCTTATTGAATGTTACTGTAGGCTAGGCATTACTTTATGAATCATCTTTTATTCATTTAATCTTCATAACTAATTCTAGCTAACAGATAGTAGCAGAAGTGACATTTGTCAATTCTGAGCTGAGACAGTTAACACAGTCTCTGCCATTGGTCTCTTCTCCTATCGCAACACCTTGGAGTTACAAATGGTGGAGCTATGAGAGGGTCAGTTTGAATTTTATGTGAGCAAAGAACACACTTTGAGTTAAACTACTGAGATGTCAAGGTTATTTTGTTACTGCAGCGTAGTCTATCCTATCCTGACTAATACAATCACTGCACAATATGTTATGCAATCAGATTGTTCATTTGTTATATTCTCAAAACATCATGGAAAGGTAAATTAGCATTGAGTTATATATTATTTTGACAAATTAGCTAATTGTACTCTTATAATCTCTATGTAAGACTAAAAGATGAAGAGAGGGTAATTTAGTCTCAATGAGAGCATAAATATTCAGCATAAATCTTTAAAATAAGGATGTAAAGATGTATATTATCTGTAATAACTAGCTCATTAGTCTACTTTTGTTTATAGAATGGCTTTATAAGCCTGCCTTACTCATGTTATAGAGTATAAAGAACCTAGGAGAATTGAAAAGATAATACAAACAGCAGACATAAGGAAAAATCACTGTGGTAAAGAGGTTGCAAAAGAGGGTACGGGGAACCCAAACTGAGGTCATTGAGCATTTTATGTCTAACTGTAGGAACATAGATAAGTATATTGTTACATCTCTGTACAGAGCAGGAAAAGAAGGAAAACAAGAAATTTTTATAGTTATATCTGAAATTCACATGAGTATGTACATGTCAAGATTATGCTACTTGTGTAAAATTTTTGAAAAAAGATGCATGGTTTTAAATGAACTCTTACCTATTCAGTATAGTTTTGCCTAGCTAACTAGAAGGAGGGAACACAAAGAGAGAGTACTGAAGATAATAAGGAGAAGTTGACCTAAGAATAAGTGATATGAATGTCATACAATTGGATAAAAAGATGAAAGTTTTATCTAATACTACCTAAATTTCTGATAATTTCCCATCCTTTGGCATGCTCACCATGTCAGAAGGTATTTAAATCTCTAGGGGATAGGATGTTTTCTAACAGAGCTCTCTGGTACATACATCCAAAAGTTCATCCTGGTGCCACTTGTCAGCTTTATCTCCCCTTTACCAGTCTTCTGCAAATGAGAATTCCAGCCTCGAGGTTATCTCATCAAAGAGTAGATCACCAAGCATCCCATTTTTTTTAACAGTTCATTGCCATTTAGGATACTTAAAGGAAAACACTGGGACAGTATCTCTGTCTAAAGAGATTAGATAGCATTTCTCCTCATTAGTGGCAGCAAACCTTCAAGGCACAATTACTAGACCAGAAATGCCACTTGTTGTAAGTTGACAGAGAAATTACATTTACAGCTCTTGTTCTATCCCACTTCATTCTGGATGGTAAGGCACCTGCTTTAAGAGAGAACACATCTCATTCTTTGAATAAATATTTTTTGAATACTTACTATGGTCTAGGCTTTAGGAATGTGTAGGCAAGGTCCCTGCTTTCATAGATCTTGCATTTTAATGATGGAAGAGCTGGGTTGGGAGACAGTAAACAAATAATCAGTTAGCTTATTGAACTGACTCTACAATACACATTTTTATCACATTTTAGCAATTTTGAAATCAGATCCTGCTCACAATTAAAGGTGTCTTCTTCACTATTGGCCAAGCAGCAGAACAGAAGTGATGTAGCTGTCATTTCCTGCTTATTTCCAAACTTGTTCAAAGAGGGGCATATTGTTACCACTTCTGTTATGTGCATTGTTGGTATTACACAAACTGAGTTAATTGCTGTTCAAAATGTTTTTCAGAAGATTACAGTATGATTTGACATTAAAACAAAAAGTTTGTCTGCAGAAAGAACAGAAACAGACCAGTGGGACCTGAATTTGATATTAATGAAGCTAATACTCGTTTTTGAAAGAATGACTAACTACATATTTTACTGCAAAACAATAAACAACTTGTCTCATTTATATTTTCCTATTTATGTATGTACAAGAGTGACATGATAAAAATCAATGTCTACATAGATATAAAAGAACTCTTCCAATTAAATATACAATCAAAATTCAAAATGGTAAAAAAAATATTGTGTCATAGTTTAATTGGCAGCATTTAGCTTTCTTAGGAGTGCACAAGATAGTGTGCATTTTATCATTGATGGGCCTTTAAATTCAATGAAATACAATCAATAAACCAAAAATATCAGGCGGTTACAAGGTCTGTGAAAAGAATAAAACACAATGAAGTGATAGAAAATGGCTGGAGCCAGAGGAGGGGAGGTACCTTGGATAGGTGGTCTGAGAAGGTCTCTGTGAGTTTGTTTGAGTCAAAGCTTGAATGTCAGAAAATGAGCCAGGCTCTAAGAAGAGCATTCAAAACGTAGAGGGACAGCAAGGGCAAAGGCCCTGAGGTTGAGCACACATGGTTTATTCAAGCAGCAAAGACTAGTATAGCTGAGTGTAGCGAAGGCTGGTGTGTGGATATTTTCATCTTCTGTTGCATGTTTTAGCAGCTAGAGACATTAATTTATGTTGCTCGGTTACTGCCATTCCCTGAACTAAAAGCCCTTCTCTGGATATTTGGAGAAAAGTGGGCTCATCTCATACTCTCCTTGTGTCAGTTCCACTACTCTGTACCACTCTGAGCACTGCTGTGGCTGTCACTCATGCACTTTGAGACAGATTGCCATCTAGAGACCCAAACACCTCGTTATGATGTTCCTAGTATTTCTTGGTGATGCCGGTGCCTCCTGTCACAAGTATGTGTAGTTGGTTGCATTGACTTCACTCGAGGTTTTGATAGAGAAAGGGGGGATTACAAATGAACAGAATGTAGAGGGCCATTCTGCCTTAGCATATACCCCTTGTAGACCTCCATCACCCTGAATTTCTGCAGACCACAGCCTCCTGTTGTGCTTCTCAGCCCCCAAGTCTCTCTCCTCTTTCTCATTCGCTATCTTCTATGCTCTGTCGCCCCACCCACAGCCCCCCTTTAATTTCTTATGCTGAGTGGTTTACCTATTTCTTCCTTTTATTATCTCCTTTCAGCTTTTGCCTTCATGTCTCACCTTCCACCTCCCAAGAAACTGATCAAAATATTTAACTAAAAGTTTCTCCTTTAAGAGGAACTTGGGTTCCAACTTCTAAGATGGCAGTTTTGCACCCTGCTGCTTCAAGGAAGTATCTCTGATGTTGATGCACAATGCTCCCTGCAAACCATCATAGCATGGTTTTATTCTACTGTGTTTGCTTTATCTATGTTATAAGTAGAAAAGAAAGAGAATGTGTTCCTGGAGATATGACTAGAGAGGCATGTATTTATTTCCATATGTTTGCTCATGATTCAAGACGATCACAGGAAGAAATGTTGCAGGTTAAGGGGAAAGTTGACAAGAAGAAGTGCTGTAAAATCTTCATCCTGCTGTTATGTGTCAGGGCTTAAACCACTCTCATTAAACCACTCATCATTAAACCACTCTCCAGGGTGCTTAAATAGCTGCCACACAGTGCTACCTGGAAAGATAAAAAATGTTTGAAGTTGCTGAAAGGAGAAAGGAAAAAAAGAAGAAGAAGAAGATGATGATGATGACAATGACAAAGTGATACCTTACTTGTTGGGAAAACATAGAGCGCCAGTTGGAGGCAGAGCTCCATATTGTGCTTTTCCTTGCAGTTTGCTGTATCTCTCGTGTTTTTAAAAAATCTATGCAGGTTTGTAGTTTATTCCAAAAATTTTAAGATACACCTGCAGAACATTTTCAGGGTTTACCATAAGACCAATGGTCACAGCATTAATTTGGAAACCCTGCTCAATCACTGAATGTACAGAGTTTGCATCTCTAGGTCACCATGAGGATAATTTCTAAATTCAATATTGTATTTAAAAATTATGAGCAGCAATAATAGCAGCAACAGCAAAAATAACAGTCAGTGCCATTCACTGAGCATTTTTTTATGTTAGGACAATGCCAAGATCTTCATGTGAATTATCAATGTACATTATTTCATTTAATCCTCACAGTAAATCTTCCAGGTAGGTATGATGTTTGCCCTCGTTTTAGAGTTCAGTCAATTGACACTTCCCAATGAAACACCAGAATTCCGAACCAGATTTTTCTCATTCCAGGACCAGTTCTATATACTGCCTCTTCTATATCAGTATTTTCTGACAGTAAACATTGCTTATTCATTGTTTATGATAGACTAGCAAAAGAAACGAGAAGTACACACGTAATCATGTATGAAGTCATCCATGTGTGCCAGCCTTTTGATGTACCCAGAGGGTCTCATCTGGGGGTGACACTGTATTCTAGAGATATTTGGAAGCATGAGAGGCATTTTGGTTGCAGTGATAAATGGAGGGCACCACTGACATTTAGTGGATATGAACCAAGGAGTGGGGCATCTGCTCTCTGGGTGGAGCTGTGTTTGGGCACACATTTTAAATTAAACATGCAGCATTTTAGATTGAGGAGTTCACTTCTATGTAGACCACCATTTAACTGTCTTCTTTTTCCTTTATTCAGGATGGTATATCCTTTACTCAGGTATGACTGACCTATACCACATTTTATCAGTGGGCACAGGTAATTCCCCTTGATACTCTTCTCTCCTCCTCAGGTGAGCCAGGGTAGATTTAACACTTAACAAATTGTACTGGACAGAAACTGAATCTGGGGGGATTGGGAAGCTGGGGTGTTGCAGAGCTTTGATAGCAGTTCCCTCAATTGCTGGTTCCTCTGGATCATGACTGATTGGCCCATGGAAATTCCTATGACAGAAGCTAGGCTAATCACTTTCTCCTTGGAATTTGTAACAGGAATGGAGAGAGACTAAGAGACCATATGTCTTGGGATACTACATACTAATATTAACACTAAGAACTAAATAACTTAATGGCAGTGCTATCAACTAGGAGAAGGTCCATAAATTTTTGTGCTGAAGTTTTCAGAACTGCCCTGTCCTTCTTAGCATTCTTCTTAGCATTGGTTGGTTGTTCATGTTCCTCTTTCATGTTTTGAGCTTTGTGACCTTCATATATGAATCACTTACATACACACACACACACATGCATACATGAGGTATTCCAAAAAGTTGTGGAAAAATGGAATTATAAAAGATAAAAATTAAAAAATATAAACTGTTTTTATGTTCCATTAAGGTCAAGACACTTTTGTAAGTGATTACTCCAGCCATTTAACCTATCCCTAAAGAACTGAGGGTCCTGGAAATTTAACCATGTCAATACAGTCTTTTTTACATTAACTGAAGAAAAATGGGTGCCCTTTAAAGATTTTTTAAAGATTAGAAAACAAAAAGAAGTCAGAAGGAGCCAAATCAGGACTGTAGAATGGATGTCTAATGATTTCCCATTGAAACTGTTGCAAAATTGCTCATTTGAAGAGAGGAATGAATGAATGAGCAGGAGCATTGTCATGGTGGAGAAGGACCCTCTGGTATTTTTCTGTTAAAGCTTTGGCTAACTTTCTCAAAACACTGTCATAATAAGCAGACATAATTGATTTTTGGCCATCCAGAAAATCAACAAACAAAATCCCTTGAGCATCCCCAAAACTGTTGTCATGACCTTTGCTCTTAACCAGTCTGCTTTTGCTTTGACTGGACCGCTTTCACCTCTTGGTTGCCATTGCTTTGATTGTGCTTTGTATATAGAACCGTACTGGTAAAGCCATGCTTCATCTCCTGTTAGTTCTGAAGAAATGCTTCAGGAGTCTTTTGGCACCCACTGAATGGAAAGTTTTCTAGACTTTAATTTTTCAGTCAGAATTATGTAAATTAAACCATTGAAATGTCTATGGTGTGGGCTGTTGTTTCTGCTATTAACTGTCAGTCATCCTCAATTAGATCACCAATAACTTGATTTTTTTTCCCCATAAATTGATGTGGATGGTTTGCCACTGCGGGCTTCATCTTAAACATCTCATCCCTTCTTATAAGTTCCATTTGTAAACTGCTGATTTATTTGGGGCATCATCCCCATAAACTTTTTGTGTAATAAATCATCAACGATTTCTTCATTCTGCTACCCAAGCTTCACCATAAACTTGATGGTTGTTCTTGTTTCAATTTTAGCAGAATTCATGTTGCTGAGAGGGGCTCTTTTTAAACTGATATCTTACTCTTCTTAGCACTTCCAAATAGATCTTTTTCAGACATTATAACAAGTTAATATGAGTTTTTTTTGGTGCAAAACATTTTTGCAATCAATGCATAGTTTTTTTGTAATATGTATTTTCCATGAACTTTTTGAAGACTCCTCTTTGTATGCATAGATGTATATACCTCATACATATACACATATATTTTAAAATTAGGCCATAATCATTTTCATTTCTTGTAATACCAACCAACAAACAAAACCGTGGCTAGTATTCAAGTGTATCAAGACTGGAAGTGATGTTAAAAGCTATTCTGTGCAACTAATTCTGCATAAATAGTTTGGAATTTAATAAATGTGCAATGTTAAATGCTTCTTAGAACCAGAATATAATTCAGACTTCCACACAACAAAAATTTAATCCCTTTGAAAAGTGAATCTGGCTTTGTCACCGTGTTCCCCTTTTGTCTATGACAGTGGTTCTCTGACTTGCTGCATACCTGCATACTAGAATCACCTGGAAAGTTTCAGCACTCTCTAAAGTTCAGATCACACCCCATACTAATTAAATCAGAAGGTCTGAGGGTGAGATATAGGTGTTGATATCTCTGAAGATGCCCAGGCAATTCCAATCTACAGCAAAATGTGGCATTACTTGTCTAAAAGACAGTGGACGTCATTCCCTGGCTTGTAGCTCCACTCCAGCCTCACTCTTGCCATTTCCTACCTCACACCGTAAGTTCTTACAGGATGTTTTTCTATATTTCTTCAGGTGTTCTCTTATTTTGAAAAAGTCTTCTGTGGAATAAAATAGGAAAAATCAGAGCTAGTGTGGGGGTGGGCATGTGGTTTGTACCGTTAGAGGGCCTTGAGCCCCCTTTATGAACTCCCCTTCCCCTCAGAAAACTGCATAGATCAGAGATTTTTAGAAACGACTGCTCTAGCACCAAGGCTTCCTGTGCAGTTGAGAGAGCTCATATAATTCCTTACGTGAAGGGTACCATTGTTTGTAACTGATTTTTCTATTTTCTAAATTGGAGTGCTTTCACAGCTACTCCTCTAACAGCTCCTTTACTTGCTTTGCAGTATTGGTGCTGCGTAGGAGGGAGAGGGGTAGAGTTGTAGCTGCTGCCTGTGAATGAGCACGTCTCTCAGCTTCTGTTTGCAGAGAACTGCACAAATGATTGGCGTGAGCACGCCAGCTGCATAGCACCTGTTATGTCGACATGCTCTACATGTGTGTCCCTCTATCATAGACCTTAATCTCCTTAAGTGCAGAAATCACATCCTAATTTCATTTCTCTAGCATCTAGAAGAATGTCTGGCACATAGTAAGTGCTCGTCAAAGGTGGTTTTTCTCCTCAAAAATCAACTGACAATTTGAACTTGTTTGAGTTTAAAGAGACTCAGTGAATAAATAGTACTTATCTTCCCTGCGTGGGTTTTGAAACCATTGAGAAACAAACAAAAGGACAAGGCAGATAAAATTGGTAAAACTGGCATTGAGGATGTCTTTTAGAGGTGCGGAATCCCAGCCTGAGATCTCAGCCCTGATGGACTGGGAGAGGCCATGCCAGTGTCCTGCTCCGGTGAACTCCAGGAAGGGAGGAGTCCAGCAGTTTGTGCCTCCTGCCTGCAGGCCACTCTCTCCCAAGAGGAAGGGCAGTAAGGACTATGCATGCCCAGTTTTTCTTTCCAAATCCATTTGTAGTGTAGGTCAAGTTACTCTTCTTTGGGAATTAGAAAGACAGCAGCAGGGAGATGCTAGGGGGATCTCTCTCCACGTGGAAGGAAATGTCAGGAGTGGCAGAAGAGAATTTTCCCTTCCCTTTCCCCACCACTGTGACCACACTGGGTTCTTCTGCATTGCTGCAACCTCAGCTACAGAGCTTTGGTCTTCATTGTATAGGTATGGGGTTACAAATGCCCGCTCTGTGCAATAGTGTCACTCTTACTCTTGTGTCCTGAATTGAACAGCTTGTGACCTGTAAATGTACAGTGATAACATTACTGTTGGTCATAGTATGAACAACTTTGCCCACTGCCTAACTTCAGCATCGGGAGTACCCATGCCACGTATTTGCTAATAAAAGAAGTTTTATATTTTGTACTCTTATGAAGAGTCATTGGTAAACACTCAGTAAAGTAATAACATGTAATATGATTTCTAAAATGTTCCTAGCAGTGGGACATTCCCTAGAATCTATAAACAAGAAACATTTTGGGGTAATGTCATGTGTTTTTATTTGAACCTAGCTCTGAATACATATAATCTATTACATAATTACTATTTTAAAGTAAACATGTTCCTATTTTCATATAAACAATTTAAAAATCTGAAATTGAGATCTCTCATGAACACTTTATTTAAGGTAGAAATTCTCTAAGTATAATGGAATAGTGATAATAAACAGAAAGAGTGTTTTCTTGTAATGTAAAGCCCTTTATATGTATTATTTCTTTTGATCCAGAAAACAGCCCTATGAAGTATATATTTAGCCCTATTGTCAGATAAAGATACTTAAATTTAGGGAGGTTAAATAACTTGTTCAAGGTCAAATAGCTAGTAAGCAGGAAGTTCAGACTCCAAGAGCACATGCTTCTTGACCTCTCAGCTGCCGTGCTGTGAAGGAGACTTCCATTATCTAACCATCAGTGAGGCTCATAGCCAACATATTACTTTCATATCTATCTCTCATTACTACTTAATGGAAAAAACTACTAAGTTTCAGCTATTCCTGAGACTTATCAGAGTACTCCTTTGTTGTAGCAATTTTAACAGTAAAAGGAGATAAGTCTGAAATTTATTGTTTTTTTTTTTTACTCATCTGGCTTAAAAGAAATGCTAGCCAAATAATCATTTTTATTCTATTCTACTTGAAAATTTACAGAAAGTTACTTAACTGACTTGTCTGGACTCTTTAAGATCCTTTGTCTGACATCTTTAAACAGTTTATTACGTGAACAAGGAAGCCTGCGTGTGAAGTGCAGCTTTTCTGGAAGGGGAAACCCTCATTTTTAAAGAGCCTTTAGGAAACAGTATGGTTTGGACTAGAGCCAATACTAAAAAAGAGTTCATTAAATTATTAAAACAATTACATTTGCTTGGCAAAACTTCGTTTCACTGTAAACTAGTAAAAAGCATCTAAACATTTTCTCGCCACTATGATAAATAAACTAAATTTTGTGAACCTATTCTGAATCAGTAAGCAATGAATGTGAACACAGCTAATTTAATGAATATTAACATTTATCTTATTTATGTGATTATATTATTATATTCACTTAATGAAGATGAGGGCCTTAAATATCTATTAGTTTTCTGCTCATGTGACTCTCTTCTGTGAATACAGGATTTCTAGCAAAGGAGAACTCACCACCACATTGTACAACCCATTCACAGTTGGTGGCTCAGTACTGAGAAAGTCTCTTCATACCTTAAAGTGGAATCTACCTCCTAGAAATGCCCACAAATTGCTCTGACTTGTTTCAACAGCTGCACATGCAAATGAATCTTTCCTCTCTCCTATCTAACAAGGAAAGGATTGGTAAGTTTAAGGTCAAGATCCCCCAGTATTCTGTTTAGGCCTCTTCTCTTCTCACTCTGCACATTTTTTTTAGGGGTGATCTTACTTGTCGTACTCATCCCTGCAATTACCATCTGTATGTTACTGAGTCCTAGTTGTTCTTCTTCAGTCGGACTTTTATATCTAACTGCTTAGTGGACAGCTCTACTTCCATATTTCACCAATACCTTATAAATTTCACCGTATCATATAAATTCAGCGTGACAAAAAAAAAAAAAAACCTGTTTTTCCCTGTCAAATATGCTCTTCTTTCTGTTTCGTACCTTAGTGAATAGCTACAGAACAATGGTGGTAGTTGGGTCTTTGCCAGTTAGAAGCAATTTTTTTATTACTTCTTTCCATTATCTAGAGTCAGCACCCAGTGACTACAGTAGATACTAAAACAGAGAAAAGGAAAAAGTAGTCTTAGAAAAATATAAATTCCCATGAGAAATATAACACAAAGGAATATACGTATGCAAAAAACAAAGGACATTTGAAAAATCTTTCAAAGTCTGCATTAAAACTGCAGGCTTCACTAACAAGTTATTTATTTTTCCCTTGGATTCATGAATTCAGAATGAAGACAAAAGAATGCCACTTTAAACATATTTAATTAGTTGTACTCATGGCTTCAGGGTATTATTGGCTCATAGTTTGCTAGGTTTAAAAATTGATAAAATGCTTATTAATAATAGATGCTTGTACTTATTATTTAACATTCACTAGGCAACCATAGTTTTTGTCTCCATAGACTAATAAAGCCATGGTTTGAGACAATTAACTAGGTATTTCAAGAACTTATTCCTTGAATTGTCTAGATAATTGCCTTGGTGCCCATTTGCTTTTCTTATGCAGACAAGGAGATAGATAGAATATAAAGTTTTCTTTCTTTTTTAAAATTTGTTATAGAAAAAAAAAGACTTTATGGTTCAAAAGAAACTTCCCAGCTAATAATGAGGACCTAAGCATTACTTCCCAGGTATCATATAATCTTTGTTACAGTCAGAAGTTTTAAAAATGCTATGCTGCTGGTCTTTTAATTATTTTAAATTTGTGTTTATTTTTTATTTTTTTGAAACAAAAGTGGATTATTTCTCAAATAGGGTACCTTATTTATAAATATTCACTACTATGGAAGTTCCCAGGAAAGCATTCTTTAAAAAACGTAGAAGAAAAATAACAAAACTTCTCAAACTCCCAAATGGTTTAAATTGTTGGGATTAACATTAGTAGGGAAAAAAAATGTAAACACAGCTGTGTGTAGTGGGTAGGAGATCCAGGGTCCTGACTCAATGATCATTGTCCTTATATGTCTAGGTTTAGACTAACAGTAATTGTTCCTTCTCCTGTCACCTTTCTCTCTGTATTTTTGTTTCATGTTCCCTTTACACATACCAAACCATCAGGATGAAGGCTAGCTGTGATTACCAAGATTAGCAGTCTAAAAACTGAAATTAAGTACAAGTTTATTTTTCGTTTCACAAGATTTTTGATTACCTCAAGAAAATGACAAATTTTTAATGTATTGCAAGTTGCATTTTAAATATTACTTAGCACTAGAATAAAGACACTTAGATATCCCCAGGTCTGCTGCTGTATTATCAGGTATGTCATATTTCATGGTCATCAGTTTCCTGAACTGTAAAATGAGGACAGTGTTCACCTAAAAAGGATTTTTTAAAGAATAAAATAAATAATATGTGTCAAGACTATATATCAACACTTGGTACAGAGCTGGAGCTAAAAATAAATTAGAAATTATCAAGGGTCTCACATTGCTCATCTATAAAATAAGGGGCCTGTGTCAATGCTGCTCCAAATATGGTTTGCAAACCAGTAATGGAGCATGAACTAACTGGTTTTTGATGAGTTAAGTACAGAAATTGAGAGTATGTGTGCACAAATTTTACATAATTTTCCAGCATAATTCTATGTCTATTGAATCTAATAATAAAAAACTAGAACTTGTGTTCTTGTAGATTTTGCCTTTTTTATTATCTGATTTTGTAGTAATTCATTTTTTACTATATTTTACAAAATTATTGGTCTATGGCAGATTGAAAATTTAAAAAAAAAAAGCTGGTATTTCATCACAGTTGTTTTGTATCACTGGGCAAGTTGACCTCTACAATAATCTTTCTAACTCTAAATTTCTGTAATTCTGGCCAAACTATACACTTTTATTCAGAGCACCGTGAAATGTATTTGCAACAGATACAGATGTTTTTAAGTGAAAATCGCTTCACTGAATTAAAATTCCAAATATGTACCCCTTAGTATTTATTCACATTGCCACCTGGATTAGAAAGCACATTATAGGTGCCTGAGGAAAAGAATGATGTGTCTGCATTGTTGACAATCAAATTAAACTTTCAATTTTTTCTTTAAAATCTAATCTATTTGGATTCAAAGATCTGTTTTTAATAAAAATCAGTGGGAGACTACAAAATGTTAGTGATGTGTGCTGTCACTTTGAATCTTCAATTGCTTTTGTTGGATTAGAAAGGAAATAATTCACTTCTCAAAAATACCACTTTCTCTCATTTAAATGTCCTGTGATGAATGGTCAAGTTAATCACAGTTTTATTGTGGGCCTACTATGTACAAGGCTCTGTTTTGCATTTGAGCTATGGAGGAAAACAGAGCTAAATATTAGTCATTGCTTTCAGAGGACTTCTGATCTATTCTGGGAATAGGGCATGTATACAGGAAAAGAAGAAGCACAATAGTTGGCTCCTTGTGAGGGATGGTAGGAAAAACCAAAGGAATTAAGAAGAAGTAAGTGCCATTTTAAGAGGAATAGAGGCCTCCCGCAGGGATGACTCATTACTGAGAGAACAAATTGACAAAGAGAGAGAATTGGAAGAGAGTTTTCCATGTGGAGAGAAGAACAACATCAAGTTCTTCAGATGGTAAACATATCTAAAATTATCTTTGCGATAGTTTGGTGGCTGCCAAGACTTGCTGGGGAAATATTGAAAGATAATATTGAAAAACTATGAAGAGAGTAGATGGTTGAATGCCTTGGGTACCAGGTCAAAAGTTTAAACTTCTACTGTGAGTAATAGGGATCCACTAAAGACTTTTTAACTAGGAATGACAGTTAGAGAGATATGTTTTGAGAAGACTAATCTGGAGATATAGTAAAGATAATTTAGACTGAGAGGATGATTGAAAACCAGAGAGGTGACAATTGCAACAATTTAGGCATCAAGTAATGAAGGCCTTTGGTTGCAATGGGGATAGTGGCAATATATGGGAAAATGTGCAATACTGTCTGAAGACAGAATTAATGCAATTTAGGGATGGTTTATGGAAGAGAAAGGGAAAGAAAGTGCTATAAGTCAGGCTTGAGTTTCCACAGCTAGGAAAGAAATGGTCTGGAAAATCATAGAATATTATGTATGAATAACAAATAAGCAAGTCAAATGGAGCATTTTTTTTTAGTTACGGAGACAGTGAATATAGTTTTAAATACTTCACTATCCCAGGTTAGCAGTGGTATATCAATGATTAGAAACAGAGTTGGTTGATGATACGGGCCTTTAACTCATGATTAATATCATTACAAAAATTATGTATATTTAGGAATAATTCACACAAAGGTAATACTTGATGCCAAACAAATGAATTGGCAGAAGTAGTAAGGAAATAGGGTTCAGCATATTGAATTTCAGGGAGATCCTTCATCTAGCATAGAGGAAGCAGATTTTAAGGCTTTGTTTCCCAAAGGTTGTCCTGCAGGATATTAATTGGTCATACTAAAAAAAAAAGTGAAAGCACCATATTTAAATGCTCAGAAATAGTGGATAAAATAAAATTAGACTTACCTCTTTAGCATAGGACTTTTCTAATTATTTTATATGACTTCTAACCTCCAGAACTGTAAGATAATAAATTTGTGTTATTTTAAGCCACAAAATTTGTACTAATTTTTACATCAGCCATGGAAAACTAATATGGGGGTGCTTTACCAGAGACAGTGCTGTTATTTTCTCCTTTCTAGACTCTAGCACAACCACCAGTCCAGCCATGAGGAGATGCTTCCCCTGGGCTCAGGAATAAATGCCCTGTTCCCAAAGTGTTTGTTAATTTCTCTGCCACTGAACCAAGAGCAACAAAAATGAACTCAGTTCTCCCCTTTTCCGCAGGCATCTACCATCTACATATGAATTAAAAATTATTTGAAAAATTACCTACCCAATTTTCTTTTATGACATCATCAAAGGAGATCTGAACCATAAATTAGACCTGAGGGTGAGGAGTAATCCTTGTTGTGTCTGGTTGTAAGTGTATACAATTTGGGTCACAAGGGTCAAAGAAGATATCTCAAGAGATTAAAAAATACCTTGAACTAAATGAAAATGAAAACAACTTACCAAAATTTGTGGAATTCAGCAAAAGCAGGGCTTAGAGGGAAATTTATAGCATTGAATGTATATATTAGAAAAGAAGAGAGATCTAAAACCAATAATTTAAATAAGCTTCTACCTTTGGAAACTAGAAGAAGAGCAAATTAAATCCAAAGAAAGCAAAACAATAATAATAATAATAATTAGAGCAAAAAATCAATGAAATTGAAAACAGGAATCAGTAAAGAGAATTAACAAAACTAAAAGCTGGTACTTTGAAAAGATCAATAAAATCAGTAAGCTTCTAGCTAGGCTAAGTAAGAAAAAAGGGAGAGGACATAAATTACGATCAGAAATTAAAGAGGTTTTTTATTGCTGTTTTGATTTCAGATCTAGATATTGGTCTATTCAGGAATTCTATTTCTTCCTGGTTGAGTCTGGGAAGGCTGTGTGTTTCTAAGAATTTGTCTATTTCCTCCACATTTTCCAGTTTGTG
>CM052438.1:116106572-116147142 GCA_028533085.1 Varecia variegata
AATATATTTAACCAGAACGGTTGTACCCCCATAATAAGCTATAATAAATAAAAAAAAAGGAGAAAATGAAAAAAAAAGAAATTAAAGAGGGTATATCTCTATAGATCACATGGACATTATAAGTGTAGTAAAGGAATACTATGAACAATTATGTGCCCACAAATGTGATACCTAGCCTAGATAAAATGGACCAATTCCATGAAAGACACAATCTGCCAAGACTCAAACAAGAAATATACAATCTTAATAGGCTTACATCTGTTAAAGAAATTGAATCGATAATTTAAAAACTTCTAAAACAGAAAGCACCTGACCCGGGTTGGTTCACAGGCAAATTCTATCAAACACTGAAGGAAGAAATCATGCCAATACTTTACAAACCCTTTAGAAAGATAGAATCAAGGGGAATACTTTCTAACTCATTCTATGAGACCAAAATTACCTTAATACCAAAACCAGACAAATCTATTATAAGAAAAGAAAGCTACAGATTAGTATTTCTCATAAACATAGATGCAAAAAACCTCAACAAAACATTAGCAAATTGAATCCAACAATATATACAAAGAATTATACATGATGACACATAGAAGATGTACAGGTGGCAAATAAGCATGTGAAATGATCTTTCATATCATATGTCATCAAGGAAATGTAAAGTAAAACAATAACGAGATACCACTAACACCTGTTAAAATGGCCAAACTCCAGAACACCAAAAACACCAAATGCCGGCAAAAATGTGAAGCAGCAGGAACTCTCATTAATTGCTGGTAGGAATGTAAAATGATACAGCCAGCCACTTTGGAAGACTTTTTCTTATAAGACTAAGATACTCTTACAATGTGATCTAGCAGTCATGCTCACCAGTATTTACCTAAAGAAGTTGAAATCTCATGGCCACAAAAAAATCTGCGCATAGATATTTGTGGCAGCTTTATTCATAATCACCAAAACTTGAAAGCAACCGAGATGTCCTTTAGTAGGTGAATAGATAAACAAACTGTGGTACGTACAAATAATGGAATATTATTCAGTGCTAAAAAGAAATGAGCTATCAAACTGTGAAAAGATATAGAGGAAACTTAAATGCATATTAAAGTGAAAGAAGCCAATCTGAAAAGGCTACATACTTTATGATTCCAACTATATGACATTCTGGAAGAAGCAAAATTATGGAGACAGTAAAAAGATCAGGGGTTATCAGGGTTGGGCAGAGGCAAGAATGAATTGGTAGAGCACAGAGGATTTTTACAGCAATGAAAATACTCTGTATGATACTAGCATTGTGGATACCTGTCATAAATTTGTCCAAACCCATGCAACACCAAGAGTGAATCCTAATGTAAACTATGGACTTGGGGTGATAATGACATGTCAATATAGATTCATTAGTTGTAACAAATGTACCACTGTGGCGGGGGGATGTTGATGCCGGGGGGAGGCTGTGGGGGGGGGACCACGAGATAATGGGATATCTCTGTACTTTTTGCTCAGTTTTGCTGTGAATCTAAAACTGCTCTAAAAATAGCCTATTAAAGAATTACTCATCAGATTTTCTTATGTGAAATCATCAAGGGTGATGTGAATTATAAATTAGACCCGAGAGTCGGGAGTTATCCAGGTTTTGGTTTCAAGCTTTTACAATTTTGGGGATTCTGTTTGAAAGAAAGAATAGCAATTTAGTTATGAAAGTGAATATGGATTAGAATGAGCAAGTTAATTACAAAAACTTACAAACTTTAAAATGCTAACAAGTACCACTAATAACAAAAAGTCCTGAAAAATAATATACTTTTATTAGTTAAATGGCTGGCATGCCTTTATTATACTTTTTATATATTTTTGACTGCATACTATTGGATCATTTCTTCACATGACCGTGATTTTGTCATGTCATTTTCTGTAAAGAGAATAGAAAAATCATGTACTCTTCCTTTTAGTATGTATAATTAAAATTGGGTTTTTTTCTTTTCATTTATTGAAAGTATGGAAAAGTTTCTCTCTACTGACACAACTTGTTAATGCCATGTAAGTTTGTGAGATTGTTGCAAACCTCCAATAAAATGTCTTTCATATATGAGCTGAAAGATTTAGATTTTTTCATAGTTCAGCTGCTAGCTCCATACATAGCAAACCTTACTTCTACTCTGCTACCTCTATTCTTCCAGTAACAGGCACCAGAGGACCTTTTCACATGTCTGTAGAACCTCTGGCTTTGCAACTGTGTATCCAGATGTCAAGGTGCCACCAGTCAGCACAGTAGGTGTTAGAAGCATTTCTGGAAGCCATTCCTACACCAGGACAGTTATCAGTGACTTGAGTAACTGTGAGTTAATTAATAATAAAAATATCCCATTAAACTCAAACTAAGTGTGTCCCCAGCTCAGTGTTCCTGTAGCAGTATCTTGCAATGCCGCCACACAGTCCATCCCCACCTAACAAAAAGAGAGCATGATGGAGCCTAAGCAAGAATGGAAAGAAACAGCGATCTTAATTGATTGCATTCAAAATATCCTTCTTCAAGTTTTTTAAAAACATATGACTATGTCAGTTCATTGCTAGGGCCTCTCGCAGAGCATTGAAAGGAGCCCATGCCACAGCTGGGCCCCAAAGTTTTATCAGCTTCTCAGTAAAACTGTCCCTGATAAAACACGATTCCATACACTGGCAGGATTCTTTAATTCTTTTTGTTTTAAAGTTTTCCAACCTATGATTCTGAAATTCCAAATATAGAAATAACTGAGAAGCACGGGTCATATCCCATGGTCAAAACATTTATTTCCATAGGCTACTCTTCTCAACCTTGAAAGCCCCAGCCTTACACTAGGATATAAAGCTTTCCGGCTGGTTTCTGTTTGAAGCTTTCTTCACTGGATTCAACTAAAATAGATGCCCTTAAAGTTGGTGTCTCCATTTTTTTTCATTCATTTTTATTGTAGCCATGATTTGATTTAAAATAGATCATTTTGCACATTCCTACTCATTTTTTGTCGTTTAGCTGAATTTAAGCATTAGAACTTTTTCAAATGTGAAGGAAAAGTAGAGGAACGACGTTACCTGAAATGGAAAAATAAATGTTGCAGCAAGATTTCTAATGAAAGCAGAAGGAATGGAGCAGTGCTCTGTAGCCATGGGTGAAAAGGTTTACAGAGCAGATGACTCACTCAGCTGGATGGTTTCTTAAGGAACATCAGTAGTGGTTTCTGCATTTCACTGCTAAGGATGATGAGGCTCAGAGAAAGAAAATGTTTCACCATTTCTAAATGGCTGTTTCCTCTCTGGGTTGACAAAACTTTATTCAGTATTTTTAAGTGTTCCTATATTTAGTGTTGATAGTATGTATGAGCAATTAACTAATTTACTTGGATTTCTATTCCTTACAGGTAGAATTTCAAAAATTTGATGAATGTTGTCACTAAAACTAAGTATTTGATTTTTTTTGTTGTTTTGTTTTCATTAGTGGAGGGGTGATATGGGGCATGGAGAAGTTGTAGGAACATTTGGCAGTCTCGGGAAATTTTGGAACCCACTAGATGAAAGCAAGATGTAGATTTATCTCTTAGAAGTAGCTTTTATAGAGTACGTGTAGTAACTTAAATGCAAAACAGGTTGGTTATTTTTCACAAAAAGTCATACACCTGTTCTCCTTTAGTTTGCTTAAATCAAAGTAGTGTGTTATGAAATACACTTTGTGAGAAGCCTGTTCTAAATATAACTATTTGCTGTCACATAGAATTGAGAACTTACTCTGTCTTGGTGAACTTCTGGGGGACATGGAGCAGCTCTGGCTTAGAATCTCTTCAGTCTACACAGGGTGGCACTGAAGACCTTCCATGGCATGTTCACCTCCCCCTCATGTGTTGTGTCCACTTCAGTCACAATGGGGTACTCACTCCTCCCAGAACAGACCTTGCTACTTATTTGTGATTTTAAACATTCTGTTCTTTTTATATGCAACATTCTTTGCCTTCTCTACACTCCTTTCAAAGCCTGCCTGTCTCTCACAGTCATTTTAAATGCTGCCACCTACCTGAAGTCATTCTTGATTTTTCCCATTGAAATTAGTCAATAAATCTCCCTTCCTCCTTCCCTCTTCCTCTCTCACTGTGCTTGCAAAGACTTATTCTTACTACATTCTGCATTTTTAATAAATAATTATGTTTCTCCTGACTGGCTTGTAAGTTACACGATGGAAGAGATGGTCTCCTGCACTTTTTGGCCTTATCCTTGGTGCTTTGTATAAATATGAGATATTTTGTTTGTTGCATCGATTCATTGATTCAACAAATATTTATCGAGGACCTACTATTTACCAGGCACTAAGTTCTAAGCACTGGAGACATAGCTGTGGACCAAAGTGATAAAAATTTCTGCCCTAATGAAACTTACATGAATTGATTTGATTTGAATTATATTTACATGTTTTTCTTAAATATCTTGTGTACTCCTCAATTTATAAAAAAATAATTAGCATTATTCTCTAGGTTTTGACAGCTATTCACATTAATGTTAATTCTTACTAACTAGCATTAATAGGTATTGTGTTATAACATTCATATTCGTGAGTTGGGCAAAAGATCTTTATAGAATCCTATAGGTCAGATGGCTAATCTATAGGATTGTATGCAACTTAGTTACTTTGGGGTTTTAATATTTCTGACTACTCTTCACTTTTGACCCTCTTACCTGTGTTATTTTTCCATCCCTTTGTTATTCTGTGATGGGGCAACATGTTTATGGCCTGTGCCTGCCAGTGCCGGGTAAGCTCACTGTGGGCAGGAGCTTTGATTTGGACGTGGCTACATCCCCAGTACTCATACTCTATCTAGCTAAAAAAAAGGTGCTCATTCATTGTTTTTTTTTTAATGATTAAAAAATGAATTAACAATACCTTCTTTATTTCTGGGGGAGTTATATAATCTGTAGTATACATGATTTCCCCTGTGAAATCAATTTTTCAAATTGCCACTCTTAAAAAATGTCAGTGCCAGCCAAATGTTCTGACTGAAAAATATCATCTTTCTGTTATAGGTCCATTCTTAATTTTTAATATCACATCATTGGTTTAATCTTACCCATTTTTGCTTTACATTTTCTTTAATTGAATTATTTAGGAACTATAATAAATTTTTTTGCATTTATAATTTTATAAAATGACAGCCATCATACAAATGACAAAATTGTTTGAAAAAGCAGATGGTTTTACATTCTTATTTGAGACTGGAGTATGATCAGGCTATTACCAATTAAATCCTTTTTATGAAGACCTGAAATTTACGGATGTGTAATTCCATAACAAACAGCACAGGTTATAAGCTACTTCTTAGACTAGGTATAGATGCAGTAATAGTAGATGTTTAAATGTCTGAGCTGTTTTACTGTAACTTATACCCATGTTTAATTTTATAACTCCCACTTAATTCTGAATTCTACATTTTAAGAAGCCGTCTATTATTTACTCTACCAAAACTCCTAAAATGGATAATTTATCTAAACTGTAGGATGAACATATGCCTAAAATTTGCCCCTGCTTTGTCTTCATTAGCATTTCTTCATATTTTTCCCATCTTAATTTTCTCTATGTAGAATATTGCTTAAGTTATCCAGAACCTAGAATGATATAGAATGGGCTTTTCATTGGTCACAGAAAATAATCAATACACAGATACAGTGGATTTGTTACTAATGCTGTTTAAGGTATAGAATTTTAGTTTCTCCCGAATGCTAATTTTAAGAATTGGAGAATTGGAGAAAGGTAGGAAATAAACTTTGAGTCCATTAGGACCCATGCTTCTCATGTTTTTATAATCAGTGTTATTGTTACATTAATAAATATCTAAAATTCTTATACTTTTAGATAATAACCACTCTGGGAACATTTGCTTCCTGTAGAATTTCACTCAATAATAAAAAAAAGGCAATATATTTCTTGAGTTGAAACTGTTTGCCCTAGGACAAAAAAATCATTTTTGATAACATATCTAATGGTTAAAGAGAACTTTTTTAGCTTTTATACCATCTATTCCAGTTGCTTTCACAGTATTTTGTCCTGCGATTTTAGTTATTCTTGCACAGTTTCCTAAAACTCTCGTAGTCACCTTACCATTGAGAAGGGGGACAAGAACGCGAATAGACCAGACAATTAACTGCATAGATGCTACCATCACCAAGCCATGATCAGAGCCCTGTAACATCACTGCGGTGGATTGTAGAGAGCAGCAGGTAAGGGGCTTGGGTAAAAGACACAACCTGGAGGATCTGGTTCACAATTTCCCATGCACCTAAAACCACAACCAAACTGCTCTGGGGTCTTTTGAATTTTTGAGGACTCCTGAGTATTCTGTGTTAGCCTCCTCTCTAGTTCCAGTAAGACCTGTAAGTTTTCTTTCAAGTGCTGACACTTCTTGCTTGGAAGTACCTGTCCTGGGCATTGTAATGAAAAAGATTCTGAACGGATGAATTTTTTTTAATGAATGAATGCATTAAAAGCATTGTTGACTGCAAAATCACAATCATGTGAATCTCTGTAAAGCCATTTACTAATTCTGTCACATTATTTCTTTTTTTTTTTTTTTTCCAGACTGGTCTAAGTATTAGGTATTTAGTGGACCATACAGACATTTTTCTCTTATTTAAATTAATAGTGATAGTAATGATAGCAATAGCAATAGCATTACTAATAATATTTTATGGAGCTTACTATATGAGAGGAACTGGACTTAGCATTATAAATATGTTCTCTCACTGAACCCTCCCACACACCTAATATCATTCCCATTTTATAAGTGAAGAAAGTGAGGCCTTAAGAAGTTGAATTATTTGTCAGAGGTCACACAGCTAGTCAGACTCCAGAGTTCCTTACTCTAATAGTAGTGAATTTTGTGATGGGGGAAAAATGGAGTTCTATTTTCTCTAAAATGCACAGTACTTCTTCTTTACTGTGGAATTTTAGTTTACACTGTCTATGTATGCATTTATTGTTTTGGTATGATAAATTATCACAAATAGTAGCATAAAGCAGTACTCATTCATTATCTCACAGTTTTGGGGGCGCAGGAGTCCAGGCACTGTTTAGCTGGGTCCTCTGTTCAGATGCAAATCAAGGTTTCAGCAGGGCCTGCAATTTCATCTGAGGCTTGGAGTCCTCTTCCAAGCTCACTGTTCCTTGGAAGAATTCAGTTCTTTTTGGTTGTAAGGTTCAGGTCCTCAGCTTCCGGAAGTCACTTACCACCCCACACACATAACCCTCTCTGTAACATGGCAGTTTGCATCTTCAAGATCAACAAGAGATGTCCCTGCTGCTGCTTACCTATTATCTATAGGTAGACCCTCCTTTAAAGGCTTGGTCTTTGGACTCTTTTGATGAGCTAAGAGTCAACTGATTAGGGACCTTAATTATATCGCAATATTTTTTTACTTTTGCTATATTTTGTATCCTAATCATGGGAGTGGTGTTCCCCTCATCCCCTCAGTTCCTGCCCCCATTCAGAAGAGGGGATTATACAAGGGCATGGGTCACTGGGAGACCTCTTAGAATTCTGACTCCCACTACTTACAATGAAGACTGTTTCTTCTCCACTGCTGTAGACCTCAAGTTTCTGAAAGGCCTACAACTAACAGTCCTCGTTTTGTCCCCTGCACATAACAAAATGCCTGGCACAGAATAGGCAATCAGTATTTGCTGAATGCCTGAATAAGTGTGGACTTATTATCTTTGTTGTGTCAGTTTCAACATCTCACACAGAGTCCTTATTGGCCTATGGTCTGTATTAATATCAATTATGCCTATTTTTAGAAACAGAAACAGAACTCTCTTCTGTCAGAAGTAATGCCAATGCAGAGGTAGTGATTTTGTCCTTGAGAAAGAAATAGCTATGTGTTATGACATTAGCTTAGCTGTGCTTCTCTTGGTGGTTGCTAACATTCTTCAGAGTTAAAAAATGTAAGCATGTGCTATCAATTAGTGGGCTCATGAGGAATTTTGCAAACAA
Source organism: Varecia variegata (assembly GCA_028533085.1). Classification (NCBI taxonomy): domain Eukaryota; kingdom Metazoa; phylum Chordata; class Mammalia; order Primates; family Lemuridae; genus Varecia; species Varecia variegata. Next base: position 116,114,567 of record CM052438.1, read on the forward strand.
ATAGTGCCAAAGTGCTGAAAAATGAGAATTACCTCATCTTGTTTATAACAGGCCTGCATGGAAGTTTGAGATTACCTAGTTTACTAATTATTGTCAGAATTCTTTTCAGTCAGCTACCAAAGATTTATTCTGTTCCTCAGTACAAAAATGTACCTTTCTAATATATGTATGATTTAAACTCCCTGTGGTACTGGTTTAATTTTTTTTAAGTGAAGATTTAACAGTACTTCTAAAGTAACTTTTTTATAAACATTACACTTTTTGTTGTTGCTTTTTACAGTCATTGTGTCAGGAATTTTTGTCAACACATATCATTCTGGACTTCTTTATAAACCTGTCTCAAATTCAAGTTTTGTTTTTTACTAATTCATGACAATACTAACATGTACTTATATGTAACACCTAGAAGTTTACCTTTCCTTTGAAGAAGTATGAAGTCTTTTCCAGCAAAACTCAAGAAAAATTTCCAGGAATTCTTTTATGTGGTCGTTTTTTGTACTTCATCCACTTTCATTGTCAATCTCCTTTATCTTCATGGGACATTATTTTTCTACTGTCATTTTGGAAATTATGGGCTTGCACAGCTGAATTATATGAGCCTTCACCTCTATAGAGAATATCACTGACTCCACACAGAGAAAAAATGTCATACAAAGCTGAATAAGCATTTGGAAAATAAGAAAACATTTACAGCCAGACAGTTTGAATAACTGGAGATACAAATATTCTTTTTTCTTTTACAGAAATTGTCTCATTTGAGTTAGATAAATAACTGACCAAATACTTTCCTTTTCCCGTATAAACATGTTTTATTCTCCTTCTTCTTCCAATTTTGCTCCCAGCCCTGATGCCTTCATCTAAGTGAGGTGACTTTATCCAGCAGGCATTTTATTTGGGCCTATGACTTGTTAGTTAGCTCATGTAATTAGAGGAGACTAGTTTTAAAAAAAACATGATCTAATGAAGTGGCTCATAATGAGGGCTAAAATTTATAGGCATAATATTAGCTCTCCCTTCTCCTTGCTATAGCTATATGTGGGGGAGTGTGGGCTTCTCATCAGAGACCTGGTTTCAAATACCAGCCCAGCTGTTAACTCTGTGTGACCCTGGGCAAGTTGCCATCTGGGTGACCTTAATGTGTTTTCTCATCCTGTGAAATGGCAATCACGGTGCCCTCCTTTATGGGTTGCTGCATGGCTTGTATGTGTAACGCGTATAAAGTGTTTAACACAGTGACTGACACTTAAGTTTCACTTAAATGTTAACTATTATGATCATTACATTTCATCTTCTATGATACTGGTATATATGGTGAGAAGCAAGAGGAAAGTCCCTACTAGTGAAAAATAGGAGTTTTCCTGTAGATATATGTAAATTTGCATATGATGTCAGTGTTCGAAGTAACAAACAGCTGTTTCACAAGGTACTTATGAATATACCACCTGTTTCTGGTGATGCATAGCATTCAGAGACTCAGAGTGTTTCTTCTTTAGACAAGTTTCTGTGTAGAGTTATGCATCACTCAACGACAGGGATATGTTCAGAGAACATATTGCATCACTGGGCGATTTTGTCACTGTGTGAAAACCATAGACTGTACTTACACAAACCTGGATGGCATAGACCACTACATGCCCAGGCTATATGGTATCGCCTGTTGCTCCTAGGTTCTAGACCTGAATGCTGTAGGCAGTTGTAACACAATTAAGTATTTGTGCATCTAAACATAGAAAAGGTACAGTAAAAATATGGTACAAAAGAGAAAAAATAGTACCCCTGTATAGGGCACTTATCACGAATGCCACTTGCAGGACTGGAAGTTGCTCTGGGTGAGTCAGTGAGTGAGTGGTGAGTGACTGTGAAGGCCCAGGACATTACTGTAGACTACTGTAGCTTTATAAGCACTGCAGACTTAGGCTACACTGAATTTATTTAAAAAATTTCTTTAATAATAAATTAACTGTAGCTTATTGTAACTTTTTTACTTTATAAACTTTTAATTTTCTTTTTAACGTTTTGAGTCTTTTGTAATAACATTACCTGTAACCACTGCCTGGATTCAAATTCTGGTTCCGCTGATAATTAGCTGGGTATTTTTGCTCAACTTAGTTGAGCTCCTTGTGTCTCTGTTCCTTCTGTGAAATAGACACTAATATATCCACCACCTCCTAGTGTTGTGAGAACTGGCTCCCAGAGAAAACACTCAGTGAATGTTAGATATTATTCTTTTATTTAATTTTATTTTATCTTCAGTGTCTTCCTGCTGCTTTAACTAAGAAGGCTATTTTTAGAAATTATTCAGTTTATATGAGGAATTTCACCTACTTTGTCAAACATAATGTGAACGATTTAATAATTTTTGTGCCTTGCCCATTTCTGTATAGCATACTGTATTTTCCTTCACTTTTGTATTTAGAGGATAAAATTAAGGAAAACATGAGGAAAATCTTTACCCTCTGTATGTATATATGATTTGCAGCCTCTTAGACTGCTTTGGACGAGTAAATACTTCTTATCAGAGCAGCAAAGAGTGTAAATTAAAGACACATGTCCCTAACCCGGACACCTTGTATTTCTCCTCCTCCTCCCTTTGCCTTCATCTCTTGTGGATGGCCCAGATTCCTTGGCATCTCAGAGAGCTTCAAATCCAGTGTACAGATATGAGAATTGAACGGGAATAGCTATCATGTCTATTTTTAGCTTTTCCTTTACCAAACAAATGCCTTCCCCAAAGGTGGACATGTAGTAGGCACCAGATGGGTACTTTTATATTTGTTACAAGTTCAAACAAATGATGTGGTTGAAGTGGCCTATTTTCAAGTTAAGGACCTATCTCAACAATTATAGAAATGTTTTCACTCAAAGTACTATTTGGAGTGACATTTTGAGGAGGAAATCCTCTTTCCTAATGATTGAGAGTGATTTTTAGATGTTCAGAGATTTTGGAGAGGAAGGTTGGAATTTTCCTTTTAAGGTGAAAGACCCACCATTGTAGGTGTCTGAAATTTGCTCTATAATTTTAATAGTTCACACTCAAAAATGTTTTGTGCTTAAGGGAGACAATATAGTTATGTGTAAAGTAAGAACAGGGGATTCAGACACCCCTGGGACAGGTCGAAACCCAGTGGCTTACCAGTTGGACAGATTACTGGGTACCACTAAACCTCCATTTCTTCATTTGTAAAATAAGGATAACAACAGTACCTTCCTCATAGAATTGGTATGGGCTTATTGGAAAAATCTGTGTAAAGCTCTACACATAGTAGTACTCTACAAATATGTTATTATTGTTACTGAAGTGTCAACATACTCTCTCTATAACCTAGCATCTGGCAAGTGTTTCAGGGCTGGATCCTCACCATTTACTGAGCACCTTGCACATACCAGGCGTTGTTCTACATGCTCATGTTCGTTTTTCAGCAACCTTAACTAGTAGGTGTTATTATCACCTTGTCACAGATGAACCTTAAGAACAGAGGAATGTAAAGTCCCAGTTTCTGATTAGTATGAAAATGCTCACATCTGACTGTTGCATTTTAGAAGATTGGAAATCCTGTACATGTGACATATCGTGTTTCTTGAAAGAACACAATACAATTTCCTTTGTAATTTCTGTGATATAAAAACTACTGATGTACTGACACCCTAATAAATCTCCTGATACGTACACAGTCTGTGGTAGAGGTGCATGGCCTGGTATAATTAAGACTTTCTTTTGAAACGGTATGAGTTTATCATCTAAGCACTGTACAAAGAATCAGCTGCTTTGTTGAGTGTGCAACTCTTGCTGAGGTCTGGGGCAAACCTCTTGACCTCACTTACCCTATCTTTCAAGAGTAGAGGAGTGATGGTTTCCAGAAGTCCTGTAAGGCCTGACTTGTTGAAGAACAAAACGATTTAGTATGAAAAGCTATGTTGAGATAAGAAGTAATAAATAGTGACCTCACTTATGTCTACTTGTGATTATCCAAGCCTTAACCATATAGTTCATCTTCTTTTAACCAGTCTGGCCACATCACTACTCCTTAGCACAGCTTGATTTTTATACCCCTTGGAGAAGGAGCTTTAAACCATTGGCTACAATTGTACCATTGATATCTTCTCCCACATTTACATTCTACACCAGTCTCATATGCAGATGTGTGCCTAGTTACAAATAATACCTTGTATTGTTGTCCCAGTTATTAAATATTGACCACTAATGAGGCAAATTAATAAATAATCCTTGGAATTTCTATTACATAAATAAGACACTTGTAACAGAGATACTCCTGGAATGATGGTCTTCATGATACATATTGATGAAAGAATCTGTGCATCCTCTCTCACCCTAAGCTGAGTGCTTTGTGTTTAGTACAGTCTAAAAATGTTTGCTGAACGAAGAAAGGAGTTTGGGGATTATTGATAACTATACTCTAATTTTTAATTCTAGGATGAAATCAAGAGTTGAATAAATATACCATACAACTCTCTTACTTTGCATTAACACTTGGCTTCAAATTACACAATAAATGCAGTGCCCTCTGTTTGCTGTTTTTCCAGCATTCCTGATATTTTTTTTTCTGTTACATTGCCTTAGTTACCTATTACTGTATAACAAATTATCCTAAAAGTTAGTAGCTTAAAACAACACACATTTATTTTATAATTTCTGTAAGTTAGGAATCCTAGCACAGCTTAGCTGGGTTCTCTCAGTCAGTGTCTGTCTGGAGGCCTTTAACCAATACTTAAGTGTTAGCCACATTATGGCAGCTATAGATAAGAGAGCTTTTTTTTGTCTATTTTTTTTTCCAACCATGTAGCCTTTTTGTGTTTTTGCAGGAAAAAGAAAAAAACTATTGGACATATGGATTCTTGAACAATTGCTTAGAGGAAAATCAAATTGTAGCTCATTTTCTAAACTTCAGTTGGTATTTTTAGATTGAAATTATTGTGTTTTCAAGGAACACATTGCAGAAAATTTCACTGTAATAATAACATGAGATTTAGAACTTAATACCAGATTCTCCAAGTTCCTAAATAATTCCCTTGGGAATATGTTTAGGCACATCTGCAGATTGCATTAATTTTTTTCATGCCACTGGGGGAGTATTGAATGAGTTATTGTTTGAAAGTCTGGGCTGTGGAATAATTTGCGCCAGAACTAATAGAGCTAACTCACATTTTTATCTCCTCATATATCAGTAAGAGGGATTTCATTTCTAGTGTGAAATATATGAAAAGATAAATATGATACTAGAGTTTGTAGGATGCTTCCTTCTAAAGATTGGAGCTGTATATTTGGCCTTTCCAAACACTAACAATAATGGAGATTGCATGTGTGAGTATTCATTACAGAGATGATAGGCTTTTCTATGGAGCATGTTTTATAGACTAATCTTAAAGGAAAATGGTGAGAATATTTCTTACATATCAAATGTGCTTCAACTGCAACAATTAAATCTTTCTCTCTCCTTTCCTCTCCTCTCCCTCTTCTCCTCTCATTTTCTTTTTGTCTGTTTTTTTTTTTTTTTTTTTTTTTTTTTTTTTTTTTTAGTCCCTAATACAGTCAGTGACCGTGTGACAGGAAACAGATGTTATAACGAGAATTTTAGGCATGGATGGCAGAGTCTTACCGGGACTGAAGCAGGAGCCTGTAAATCTCCCTCCAGCCTCCTGCTTATAGGGCCCAGATTAGGGTTAAGAGGGCTGCCTGCTTCAGTGAGATGAGTGGTTTACAATATTCAAAATCTTTTTCATTTCTTAATTGACATATAATTCTTGAGTATATCCTGTGTGCACTGTGCTAAGTGCTGGAAATATAGTATTTAACATATAAAGATATAACTCTTGCCATCATGGAGATTATAGTTTAGTTGGATGACATTAAAGAGTGAAAAGAGAACAAAGAAAAAAATAAATATAATAAGAGAAGGATACTGGGGTTCTTATTGAGGTTAGGTGCCCGGTCAGAGAAGGCATCTGCAGAGGCAATGTTAACTGAGATGTGAGGAGTAAGTAGAGGTGAATAAGGTTAAGAGGAGAAGACATTTCCAGACAGAGGAACCTACAAGAAAAAGAAATATTAGGCAGGAAAGATCTTGATGCATTTAAGTAACTGGAAGGAGGCCAATGGGATTGGTGTGTAGTGAACTGGGAGGAGGGTTGGAAACCTAGGCAGGAGTCACATCATGCAAAGTTTTGTGGGCATATTTAGGAGTTTTAATTTTGTTTTGAATTTAGTAGAAATCCATTAAATGACTTTAAACAGATAATGTCAAAACTTGATTATATGTTAAGAATATCACTTGGCAATGTGAATTAGAAAAGTGGATGGGAGAAACCAGCTGGGAGACTATTGCATTTATCCATGAAAGGGATGATGTTATGGCTAAAGTTTTGGCAGGACATTTGGAGAAAAAAACTGAAAAATAATATATGTGGATATATATGTATGTCTGTTATGGATAACAGAATGATTGGGACTTGTCAAATGATTGGATGAGGGTCATGAGAGAGAGGGAGATCTCAAGGTTGAACCCTACATGTGTGTCATGAGCAACTGGGTAAATGATAATGCTATTTCCTGAAAAGGAAGACAAATTTTGAAGGGGAAGGTGAAGAGTTTAATTTTGGAAAAGTGAAGTTTGAGATGCTTACATCTCAAGTAGGTTTTTAGATATATTATTTTGATGCTGAGATGTAAATTTTGGCATTTTTGGCATAAAAATTGTACTGTATGGATGAGACAACATAAGGAAACTTGTATGCAGAGAGAAAAGAAGAAGGTGGCCAGGATTGATTCTCAAGGAATTCCAACTTTTAGAGTTGAGTTGGAGGAAGAAGAGGGCCCACACATGCTACTGAAAGAGGGTAGGGGGAAGCGGGAAAGGCTGGAGGAAAATCAATAAGTCATGCTGATATGATGACCAGGAAAGAAAGGATATCAAGACAGAGGGGGTGGCGAACATGAATGTGCCAAATGCTGCTGAGAAGCCTGATAATTTAGGATTCAAAGCACGTTCCATAAGATTTAGTGACATGAAGATCATTTAATGTTTCAAATTAATCTTGGAATGCTGGAGGCTGAAGGCAGGACTGGAGCGAACTGAAGGATGAACGGGGAGTGAGAGGCAGGCAGCGTATGTAGACAACTCTTGAAAGATTTTTTTTCTCAAAAGGAGTTATGAAATTGGGTAATAGTTGGAAACGGTTGTGAAGTTGAGGGGAATATTTATTTTTTTAAAGGTGGGAGATACTAGAACTAAAAGGGAGAAGATAAACTGAAGAGTGAAGACTTTTCAAAAGACACAGAATGGGATTCCAAGGCATGTGAGGGAGCAGCCTCTGTTAGGAAAGGAGGAGGGGATGGATAGAGAATGTAACATTTGTGATTTAGTGATGTCATTTATGAGAGAGGTGAAGCCTCATGGATTCCATATTCTCAGTAAAGAGAGAATTAAGGTCATTGGCTAAAAGTGAGAGAGTGGGGGAGTTGAGAAGTTCAAGGGAGAAAATAAGCAAACTTCCTAGGAGAGTATTATGGGAAGTGTGCCCATTTGGTAACTATTACACAGAACCTTGATGTATAAAACTGATAAAAGAAGTTCTGTTTGAAGACACGAGAGGAAGAGCAGAGGTTTGCCCATTCGGTTTTCTCTACATTATAGAGGGTAGCCCTAAAGGAACCCCTCGGGCTCCAAAGCACTCAGTTTGAAAACACCTAACTAAGGAAAATGTGTCTGTCTTCCCAGCAGAGACTGAGCACTCAATTGCCATGAGTGTCTGTATGTGTGTATGTTCCTACCCACCCTTCCAGGGCTGACCTCTGTGGGATAATTCAAATCACCCATCACCCTCCCATCACTTTTCTCTAAAATTTTGTCAGTAAAATGTATTGTTTCGTCTTGAAGGCATCCAGAATTCTCAGTGAAAAAGAAAATTCTTCTAGAAGGGCTACTAGCTTGTGAAACCTAAAACCATTTAGGTTTTGGCGAGGTAAAAACAAGATGCATTTCTATACCCGGGATCTGGGGGACCTCAGAGTGGGGAAGAGAGTCACTCAGAAAGCAAGGAAAAAACAACCATGGCAAACTCTTTAATTTTGTAGTGGATCAAATTTGCTTTTTCTAAGCTATTGTTTAATGTCATAGGAAAATGTTGGACCACCTGTAGAGTGACTCATTCTCTACTTGAGTCAATCATAGACTTATAAGAAGAAATGAGCGTGCAGGACAAATGTTGAAAACCCCAAGATGATCATATTCTGTTTTGTTCCATATAACCACTATTGATTTTCTACTATTGATAAATTCAGCACACTAACTTATATATCAGAAAAGCAAACACTATTGGTGTACCTTTTTTAAAAGCGGCATTCTGTTTCTCAAAATTATGATAATAATTACTTATCCATATGCCAGTGATATAACTCTGTATAATATGTAATAGTTTCTTTCAAGAATATCAGAGTTAGTACATTTTTTTTCTGGGGACATGTTTTAGTTATAAAAACATGTCCTTTGGCACAGATATCTTCTAATCTGTGAGAAAAGCTATTGTCAGAATATCATTCAAGTTGATTTTTTTTATTTCAAAGTATTAAGGGGGTACAAATGTTTTTGATACATGGCTTGAGTCCATGCTATAAATGTGCCCATCCCTCGAATAGTGTTCATTATTCCCCACGCATTAGGTGGGTTTTGCCCATCTCCTCCTGCCCCCTGCTTGATTTCCAGTGACTTTTACTCCCCTCTGGTGTGCCCATTGGTAAGTTCCAATTTAATAATATTAGAGAGTACTTGTGGTGGTTGTTTTTCCAACATCATAAAAGCAATGGGTCAAATTCGCTGTTTTGCTATCTTTGTACCTAGAGATTTGGGATAGTGCAGAGAGAGGGAGGGGCTCTGGGGTGTTCTGCTCATTGTGATCACAGGCACTTTTCTTTCTTCTTCTGCAAAATGAGAATAATAAAATTACCTCCTTCATGAGGTTGTTCTAAGGATTTAATGTGTTAATAAACCCAAAACACTTAGCTACTGTCTGGAAAGCAATAAAAATAAGCCAGTTTAAGCATACGAAGAAACTACAAAACTGATTGGGAGACCACATAATGTAGTTGAAAAGTCATTGTCTTTGGAGTCAGATATGCAGAGGTTCAGATTCTGGCACAGATATTCATTAGCTGTGTGATCTTAGAAACATCACCTTGCTCTCTGAGCCTTGGCTTACTTAATCTTAGGGACTTGGATGCCCTGCTTTTTCCCTAAGGTTTAGTTTCTTCCCCTTTAAGCTAGAAATAGTCATCCTTACTTCATAGAGCTGGTGTAACAATTACATGAGATCATGTGTAGAAAATATATGGAAAGGCATCGTATATAAGGTTTTGTTTAACATTTGTGTGGGCGCTTATGTAATGTCAGCTTCTCTTTCATTGCCAGCTAGATTTTTTTCCATCCTAATAGATATGACTGTGGTTACTTCTGACAGCTTACTCAGTCCCCACGGTTTGTTAACACCTACGAGTCCCTGGATATTAGAGCATTTTCACAATGAGGTGTAGATTTTGGAGCAAGATCAAGATTATGAAGCCATGAGTTATATAATGGTCAGCATAATTTTTTATTACATGGACAGTGTAGGCTCTGTTCTAAGTACACAAAACCTAACTCCTAAAGAGTAAGTCTTAGCTTACTCCTCATTGAAGGGCATGGTCAGGGAATTTTTCAGCAAGCTGTGAAAACTGACTCATTATCTCAGAGCACGGTTGCTGCAGTGAATAAAATGTGAATCAATTTTAGAATATACACCCAGAGGCTGTTAGCTCAGTCACATAGGGTAAAGGTTTCCTGCGACAATAGCTCTATCTGGTTCATGCAGAAGTAGAGAGAAGAGCTGAAGGACTGAACTATATTGAATGAAGGGGGCATCAATTCCTCAGATGCAAATTAGGGGCCATAAAATTAAAAAAAAAAAGTTTCATAGTTGATCCTGCAGTATTAAGCATTTCTTTTTTAAAAAAGGAAAAACAAATAACCGACATGATTTTAGTTTTTAAATATGTACAACTGAAAAGCGATTTGTTAAGCTGTTTGTACAATATGCTTATACACATGTAAGCAAGTATGGTTTTGGCCAAAGACTGTCAGAGACTCTATTTTAATTTACAATGCTCCTTTCTTTTTACATCTAAGGCATCAGCTGTATCGCTGTGTAAATCACACTGTTTTAGCTGGCTTACAGGCCCTGGGGAATGCTTTAGGATTTCAACATTAGACCTGGTAGTTTGCCTACGGGGCTTTTGAGAGACTAGTTGCAGGCCAAGTTGCTACATCTGTTTTAGAGCCATAATATAAACTGCGTCATAGGCACAGTGACTACTGTAGCATCTGCATGAACTGCTCCTCAGAGGGACCCAGGAGATCGATAATGTGGCACATTCCAGGCAGAATTGGGAGGGGGAAGGCACTTTCTTAGCTGGTAGGCCTGCCTCAGATGTGGGACACAAAGATAAAAACAGAATCATTTATTTCATTTCACTGTATTTCTCCATTGCAGACAAATGTTTCTTGAAAATTGATATTTTTAAAAAGTGTTTCTTTTTCTTTTCAATTAATGGCAGATTTTTTGACAGTGCCTTGTTCTGCCATACCTTGGTTTTTAACATTTACCAAGCACTAAAAGTGATCTCACAAATGATGAATTTTAGTTGGAAATTTTATACAAGCTTGGAAGCCACAACCCCAAATGTTAAAAATGGAGAATCTATTTCTATAAGATTCATAGCTTTTTATTACTGTTAGTTTCATAGTATGGTTCTAAGAACAGAGTTTTGAGGAAAAAAAAAAAGGAAATATAATTAAGTTCTCTTCTATCTTCCATTGCTGTCTTTTGAGGAAGAGATGGCACTCGAATCAGTCTTCTAAAAATTATGTTATGGATTTGATTGATAAGGACATTAACACTTTTTCTTTGTTAATCTTCATTAATTGATGGGAGAGAGAGTTATATGGTCTATTCTAAAAGGTCTAGATTTGAAGCAAGTGAATTGGCTCTTAAATCTTTTTATCTAGGGAGCAGTGGTCAATTCCAATAGAATCTGTACAATTTGTGGTTTCTTTGCTATATTGTGATAGATATGATGTTAATAAGAGGTGTTCAATTTGTCATGACAAATTGGTTATGTTTCACATGTATCTGGGAGGCTTTTACTTAAAGCATTATTTTGGTAAATATTTTTTTAAGTTAAGAAGGATTCATCTTGTGATAGAAAATGCATACAATTTCAAATCTAGGTGCTCTTATTGGTACCCAGCCATAGACACTTGCCAAGACCCATTTCCTCATCTGTAAAGTGGATATGGTAACTTTCCACAAGGGCTGGTGAAGATCAATTGATGTAATTCTTGCAGTAGCACTTGGTAAACTCTAAACTCTCACCCAGTATGATTAAAGTTCTGTATGCCACTATTTTATTCTTGCAATTGAACTTTTACTTTGTGTAAACTTGAAATTTCCAACATTAAACCCACATAGAAAAAATACAGTCCTCTGTTATCTAGAAAATAGAATATGTGGCCACCCGTTAATTGCTGCTTACCACTGTTGCTTTTAAGGATTGGGATTTGGCAGTGCAGTAACTCCGACCTCCTAGGCGTTCAAGCACTGTCCTCCTCAGAGGAGAAAAGACACTCTCTAGATTCCTTTTTTTCCAAATTCCTGTGGTTTCAAATCTAGTGTAAGTTAACTCTCTGACTCCCAGAAGGATCGTGATATTCATCACCTTTCCAGATTTTTCCTCTATTTCAGGATCCAGTTCAAAACTTAGTCTCCTCATGGAATATTCTCTATGACTCCAAAGTGCATTAACTGCTTCAGGTTGGAAGACAGTTTCTGGTTCACAGTTTACCGATTTAGCACTTATGGATTCATGCATTTATTACTTTCTAACAAGCTAATTTGTCTCATCTTCCTAACTAGCTTTTGGAGTTCCTTAAACACAATGGAAGTAGTATCTTACAATTCTTTTGTTTCCCTTCTTGATGAATTTTTCTCCTAGTTCTTTATACCACTTGGATGCTTATGATTACATGGAGGAGTGAATGGAGAGTTGCACCTTTAGAACTTTCCTGGGTACAGAAGGAAGAATTTTGGTTCAGTGAGCTCTAAAAGTGCTTACCCAGCTGAGACAGTAATCTGGTTGTTGTGTATTTCCTTAGCCTCACTCATCCTCAAGGCTGATGTGGTTGACCTGGTTGTTGGTCCAAGAAGATCTTGCCATCTCCAGAGCTGTTCCCTGTGAGTCCTTCCCAAAGTCACCTGCTCTGTTGGAACAGTTTGCCTTCCCAGAGAGAAGGCGTCTGTTATTCAGGCATAGCTCCCTCAAGTTGTAATAGCCAGATAAGAAGTCCAAACTCAAGAATTTCAATTTTGGAATGTCATATTTAAAGAGCATGATATCCCTTAGATTGCAAAAAACTTTTATGTAGTGTTTCTATGTATCCATGAATTTGCCCTTTGGGGTGTTCTAGGTAATGAAGATTCTCAGGATGAAGGGATGAATTGAGCACTTAAAAGCAGATTGTTAGGTATTCAACAAGTAAGTGATATACTGAGCCCCACAGACACCTTTTCAGGAAGGCAGAATAAACAGATAAACTTGTAATTGTTTGTTTATAATTATGAGTCTGTAAAACTGTGTGTGTGTGTGCGTGTGTGTGTGTTTTAACTGAGAAAGTACTGAGCAACCACCTTGCACAAGGACTTATGCTAGCTGCTGGTGGCACAGAGAGAAACCAGGCACAGGCTCTGCCATAAAGGATCTCACTCTACTCACTATACTCACTTGAGTGTAGTCAAGACAAAGCTATTCGCACGATCTAAGAGAAGCATAGAAAAAGCTGATTAATTCTATGGAAGACAGAGACGGCTTCATGAAGAATGTGAAACTTCAACTTTCTTCGAATGGAAAAGTAAGACTTCACTGAGCAAATGCAAGGTGTGAATGACCATAGCTTGTTTGGGGAATAAGTTATTCAGTAAGACTGGACCATCGAGTGTGTAAGAGGCCACATTGTAGAACGTTATTCTAAATTAGTCCAGGCCTCCCTGGCAGTTATTCCAAATAAAAACATAGGCCTTTTTAACACCTAATTAATACCTGCCTGCCTGGGTTGCAGCACCAAGGCACGAGCCAAAGCCCTGAACACAGGTGGAGTTTCTTTGTGTTGGAGGTAGAATATTTCAGAGGTTGTCCTGGGCATCCTGAACCTAAAATCTCACCGAATAGTTGTTTAGGGGAAGGTAAGGAAGTGGTGAGCAAACAGTGCTTTGTGGCAAATGGCTTAACTTTGGATTTTGTGTGATCATAGTTAGATAATTAAGGAATAGATTTTTGTTTTTTAGACCATGTGTCAGATACATTAAAAAGATGAAGGAAAAAAGAGGCGTAAGAGCCTAGATAAAAGACCAAACTGCTCTCTCTTACTTCAGCCAACAGAGTGATGGACACTGCATTGTAAGCTGAAGACCACGAATTCTAACTCTGTGTTTTTATTTATTCTGAAAATACTTAGACACTAATTCTCCTGCATCTTGGAATCTGTTATAAGAGCGTTACTTGGCACACAGGAGACTCTCTGATTATCTGTTGCTGATACTGAGGCATCTCTGTTTACATCTGACTCTAAACATATTCCTCAGTTTTCACTTCAATAAAATAATTTTGTTTATATATTATCCTCTAAGGGAATTGAGCAAGATGAGTATATGAAAAAAAAAGAGTATTATTATAGTGTTTTGGTGATATGTTTACCTAAAGTTAATATCCTTTGGTCTGAACTCTGCGATATTGAGGCTATGTTTATTTCTAACAAAGGTACCAGCAACATGGAGAGGAAAAATGGAATCATTAAGCATTTGAGCGTTCCTAGTTATAAAACTGCCTTTAAAATCTATACTTAGTGCTAATCTGTTTTTAGACTATATTGGAATCAAGAAGAAATGTAGTCCCTTAAATATAAGATGTCATTGATTATAAGATACACTACCAATTTAATAACAGCTTTGGAAGAAGCAGGAAAAAAAAAAGAAATTATATGTCCCACTAAATGCACATACTTTGCTCTTTTTTTGCAAAATTTGCCCTAAAACTTGCTGCTCCTCCAGGCTTTCTCTATACAGCAGTAAGTGCTCAGGTGCAAAATATATAAATCATCACTATTTTTTCTCCTTCCCTCTCATCTCCTGCATCTACTTCAATCAGCAAGATCTATAAACTCTACTTACCAAAGTTGCATGACATTGGTGTTGTTTTCGCTGCTACTCCTCTAGTTCAAACCACAGTAGTCACTTGCCAGGAGACCATGAGTAGCCTCCTAGTCAACTCTTCAACTGCCACTTAGACTCCCTTGATATATTTTTTGCTGTCATCAGCCACCCTAGTCATTCATTATGCACATAAAATCCAGAGGAGTGATTTTTCAAAAGGTATGAATCAAGTCATGTCACTCCCTACTTAAAACTCTACAGTGGACTTCCTTCCCCTTAAAATCCACCTTCTTTATCATCCAAGCCCCTAACTCAGTGGTTCTCAGTGGCTCACGTATTCCTGGGAGTCCTGGAGACCTTTACAGGGGTTCACGAGGTCAAAACACATTTCATCATAATAGAAAGATGTTATTTACTTTTTCCTCCCTCATTCTCTCATGCGTGTTCAGAGGAGTTTCCCAGAGGTCACATGACATGTTCTATCCCAACTCACTGAATGCAGAAGCAGATATGAGAATCCAGAAGCCTTCTGTTAAACCAGACATTAAATAGACATGCAAAAATGTAAAACAATGCCCCTCTTCTCACTGATTGCTTTTGCTTTGAAAAATAGAGTAATTTCTCAGAAAAATGTTATCTCTATTAATATGCAATGAATTGGTTATTGCTATTTTAAGTAAATAAATATTTTTAAATGCTTCTGTTTGAATTTCTAATATAGTAAATATCGGTCTATAACACCTATAAACAAAAGCTATTTGAAGTCTTCATTACTTTTTAGGGGTGTAAAGGCAACACAGATGTCCTTTAGTGGGTGAATGAGTAAACAAACTGGTACATACATGCCTGGAATACTAGTCAGAAATTAAAAGGGACCAACTATTGATACAGATAGCACCTTGGATAGATCTCAGGGACATTTTTCTGAGTGAAGAAGCAAATCAGCTGATTTATGTAACATTTATATAACATTCCCAAAGTAAGAAAATTATAGAAAACATGTCAGTGGCTGCCAGAAATCAAGGTTGGAGGAAGGGTGTGATTATTAAGAGATAACACAAAGGGATTTCTTTGTGCAATGGTTCTGCAATGATGGTGGTAGTGGTAAACAAATCTACACGTGATAAAGTTAAATAGAAATATATACCAAAAAAAAAAGTACAACCTGGAACCTGGTGAAATCTGAATAAGGTCTGTACATAAGTTAGTAGTAGTCTACCAACATCAGTTTCCTTGTCTTGAAATATGCTATGGTTATGTAAGGTATTATCATTGGAGGAAGTTAAGGGAAAGTCACACTATATATATATATATATATATATATATAAAATATATATATGAGATATGCAGATACACGTGTATAATTTATATATAAATTATAAAATTATATGCTATATAATTGTATAATTTACTTATATATGTAAATTATTTTTATATGTGATTTAATTTTTTCTTAAAGAGTATAAAGGACACAGAACAACAACTACAAAAATATCCTAGAGAAACGTTGCCATCAATAAATCTGCCACCTGCCTGCCTTTTAGGCCTCTCCTCCCTCTGCTTATTACATTTTGAGTATGCTTTTCTATCTCTCTCTCCCTTCATTATACTGAGTTCAGGGCCATTGTACTAGCCCTTTCTTCTTCTTGAAAATCACATCCCCAGATTTCTTTGAGGCAGGCTCTTTCCCGTCATTCCATCTCAGCTTAACCAGCATTTCCTTTGAGAGCTTCCCCGACCATGCAATATGAAGCAGCTTCTTGGTCATGCTCTGTGTTCTCTATTGTTTGGTTTTCACCCCAACACTTCCCACCAGGGGAGATTCCTCATTTCAGTATTTGTGTGTCACCTGTGAGACAGATTGGGCGTTCCATGAGTGCAGGCATCTTCTTTGCCCACTCACTGCGATTCCCCAGTGCATGGCAGAATACTGGAGATGTCCCGGGAACTGAATCCATATTTGTTGAGTGAATACACTAATCCACGCTTCTTCAATATTACATCAAAGTGTGAGGTAGAGCTTTCTTCACAGGCAACTCTAAGTCTGTAAAGGGTTTGGTCAATTTGCAGTTACTCGGCTGTTTCTCATAACCTGTGCATGGGATTTTAACCTTTTTAGCAAGTTCTGAATTGGCAGTGTACTTTTTGTTGTTCCTTAATCTGACATTCAGATTTAACTGGGTGTTCTTTTATGTGGTAACACTACCTAGATGATACTAGATTACGGTACACTCTTTTCAAAATGGAACGTACTGACTTGCCTGAGTGGCAGTGTACCAGCAAACATATGAAGCTCAGAACATTACGATGCATAATGTCCTACCACCAGTGTTTTATTAGAGGTTTGAGGATACATTTTTAAGATTTTTCAGTCTTCCAAGATTAGCATGCTCTAATTTAATCAACACAATCCAGATTTTCCACATTGGGACAATATCATATTTTGTTTGTTTTTTTTTGGTTGTTTTCAAAACCTAGAGAATAGAGAAATTCTCTGTGCAATTAATAAAGGGAAAATTTGATACTTTTGTGTTATCAGGAAATCTAATGACATTAACACTAGCTATAGAGTAAAAGTGATCAAGGTTCAGGAAAATAATAAAAAGTAATGCTACTTCTGTGTATTATGAAATGTGCCATTTCTTAGGCTGTCCTCAGAAATCTTCACAGAAGATTTTGATAATGTTTTTGTCTCTTATAAGCCAGGTACTTTACACATTCTATTAAAAACATAGCTTCTACATATTAATCTAGTTTTTTCCCACCTTTGTCCAGATCACATATTTCATTTGCAAACCAGCATCTATTGTTTGTTCCACTTCTCCCTGCAGTTAGTTAAAAAATAATCAAGACTCTAAGATACTTTTGAAAATTTTATACCATGCTTCATGTAACTTTTAAAAATTTCATGCATTTAAATTTTACTTTCTGCAAACAACCACATAAAACCAATATACTGTGAAACCGATACATTATATGGGTGATTTATAGCAACCTGAAATATATAGGGTTGTGACTGATAAAAAGAAGATCCTGAAGATCTTCACAATAAACCTGACATTAAGGAAGACGGTGACCCTACTTCATCCACAACTAGTATATTGGTTGTAAGAGACATGGTAAGATTTTCTTAAAACTTCTTGATGTGTTTTAATTAACTGTTATGATACAAATAAGCCTAAATTTAGTGTTTTCGAGTGATCTTTAAAATGGATGAACCAAAAATCCAGCTGGAGCCCATTCCTCGAATGAAATATCACAGGAATGGGAAAACAAGCACCACACGTACTCACCATCAAATTGGTATTAACTGATCAACACTCATGTGCACATATAGTACTAACATCCATCAGGTGTTGGGCAGATGGGAGGGGAATAAGGGGATGGGTAAATTCACACCTAATGGGTGCGGTGCGCACTATCTGGGGGATGGACACGCTTGTAACTCTGACTCAGGCAGTGCAGAGGCAATTTATGTAACCAAAGTGTTGGTACCCCTGTAATATTCTGAAATTTAAAAAATAAAAATCCAAGCATACAAATTGTGAATGAAAGTCACTAGAATTTTGGGTAACTAAAAAAAAAGATCATGACTATATTCTATATAATGAAAAATACAGCCAAACCCAGAAAATACTATCTTTCTTGGAAGTGCATTCAAGGCCAGTTATTAAAGTGACTTTGAAGGTGAGGTTCACATAATGAGAGAAGAGTAGATGATACCCAAGGACAACACTGAAACTCTTCTGAGTCAAAATGAGGTAGCCACTCAGAAAGAAAAGCACCTTTGTTTAATACCATCAGAGAATGTATATTTAAACTGCTAGTGGAGAGCTTGAGTTCTTGCCAATATATGATTTGGGTAATGTCAAAGTTAACACTTTTAATGGACTTTGTTCTTCATGCATACTAATATATAATGACTTCAGCAAAAAGAAATGTTAAAACTTCATAGTGCCAGATTGACAAGCAACTGGGAAAAAGTCTGGCAATAATTGGCAGTTCTATAAAAAGCTCAATAGACTGTATCTAGTCTATTGCTGCATTCATTAAGAATTACCTGCCTTAAAAAAATTAGCCATGATTCTCTCAATGTTTTCAATGGGATGATTAAAATATATATACATATATATATTTTATAAAATGAGCTGCTTCAAATACCTATCATTTTAGACAGATGTTTAATGAATTGCAAGATGAACTTAAAAACTTATTCTATGAATACATATGTTGAAGTGAGAAAGGTAGTTAAAATGCTCAAACTTAGGTTTGAATTGTTTTTCTATGAAAAGGAAAATATGAGATATCATGACAAAAGGCAAAGACCTGGATAAATGGCCAATCTCATTGTTCTTGTAAACTTGGTTTATTTTGCAGGTTTTTCATAGCTGAATATTTCTATCAAAAGCTGCAATTGCAAACTGAACTGTTTTTACTGCTTATGTCAACATTACTACAATAAAAATAAAATTTTATAGTTGGTTGAAGAGGACTGATCATAGAGACTATGTATTCTTTGTGGCTTTTAGTTCATTTGGATTTGATAGAAATTATGGGTTTCTTGATGAAAGAAAAATAACTTTTGATGACATATTTCTCAAGATATTAAAAAACAAACCGAATGGTGATTCAGAGAATGTTTCAATTTATCACATAAAACAAGCAACTTCACCTCTTACCAAGAAGATTAACAGTGAATTTTCTATCAACAATAGCCTGAAAATACAACTCCATCAGCTTATTAGGATTATGCACAACTTTTTTCAGGTATTGCCTTGGCATAGTTCACAAAGAAATGAAAAATAATTTGCCATCAATATTCACTTGCATATTATTTATCTATTGTATATAACAAAATATTCTAAAACTTAGTGGCTTAAGAAAACAAGAAACTCCTTGGTATTTACTCAGAGGAGCTGAAAACTCATGTACACACAAAAACCTTCACATAGATGTTTATAGTAACTTTATTCATAGTTGCCAAAACTTGGAAGCAACCAGGATATCCTTCGAAAGATGGATAAATACTTCCAGACGATGCAACATTAGTAATCAGCACAAAAAAGAAATGAACTTTCAAGCTATGAAAAGACTTAGAGGAAACTTAAATGCAAATTACTAAGTGGAAGAAGCCAATATGGAAAGGCTACAGACTGTATGATTTCAACTATATGACATCCTGGAAAAGGCAAAACTATGGAGACAGTAAAAAGATCAAGGATGGCCAGGGGTTAGAGGAAGGGAGGATGAATAGGTAGAGCACAGAGGGTTTTTAGAGTAGTGAAAATACTCTGTATAATACTATAATTGTGGATATATGTCGTTAGACATTTGTCCAAACCCAATGAATGTACAACACCAAGAGTGAACCCTGATGCAAACTGTGGTCTTTGGGTGATAACGATGTGTCAATATAGGTTCCTCAGTTGTAACAAATGTACCAGTACCACTCTGGTGGGGGATATTGATAGTGAGTGAGGCTATGTATGTGGTGGGCTTGAGGTACATGGGAAATCTCTGTACCTTTTGCTCAATTTTGCTGTGAACCTAAAACTTCTCCAGAAAAAAAAAAAAAATAAAGTCTTTATGAGAAAAAAAGTGTATTATGTCTTGTAGTTTTTGTAGGTCTGGAATTCAGGATGACTTAGCTGGGTAGTTCTGACTTTTTCTTTTATGAAATGGCAGTCCAGATGTTAGCTAGGGCCATCGTCATCTGTAGATTTAACTGGGGCTGAAGGATCTGTTTCACATTGGCTCACTCACATAGCTGGCAGGATGGTACTGGTTGTTAACTGAAGGCGTCAGTTTTTCCCCATGTGGGCTTTTCCTCAGGGGTGCTTGGGTGTTCTCATGCCGTGGCAGCTGGTTTCCAGCCGGAGTGAGCAATCCACAGGTTAGGGTGGAAACTGCAGTGTCTTTTATGTCATATTCTCAAAAGTCACACACCATCACTTCTTCAATATCTGTCAGTCATACAGTGCACCACAGTGTGAGGGTACCACCCAAGAGGAGTAGGCAAGGATGACGGTGGAGGACCATATTGGAGGCTGGCTCCCCCAACATATGTCAGAATGTCAGATCTCTTCAATTCAGCCCAGTTTCCAGACATGTTAGACTCAGTGCAAGTGTATCTTGTATATTAACCAAAATGATTTTGAAATTTTTGTTTGTTTTCCGGAAGATATTATATGGTTTTAGAGTACTTGAATTTCTGGTCTCAAGCTCGGATCTGATGGTTGTCGATATTACTTGATATTACTTGAGGGTTCTTTTTTCTTTTTTGATTTAGCATCATTTGTTTACTTTTGATAAGCACATATATAACATTTACTCCCTTGTTGGTACCACTGAGAGACTCCAGTGTTAAACGACCAAAGAGGTAATGAATCTCAGTCTTCGGAAATTCTGCTTTTGGATAAGGGCAGTGCTAACGGTAGATGTTAATGACTCAGACATAAAAAGCTCCTTTTTTCTCTCTCTGTAGAGGACACACTATACTGAAACTCTTTGCACTTCATTTAGTCCCAGTTAATACAGAATTAGTGGGAAAGACTAAGTAACTCAGAGGGCTTTTTGGCCATATTTGTATGCATAAGCAACAATACTGTCAGCACAATTATAGTTTAATACAAATAGTATGGCATATAATTCAGAGCATGTACAAAATGTATAAATTTATAGAGGTTCATTGCTCTGCTCAGAAATGTAAGTTTATACTGTGCATAAATGCCATTAAATCATATTTTCAGCCCCTTCTTTATATCTTTGCCATTAATAATTCATTCACGGATGTGGTAATATATAGGTATTTATGCAAAGATTAATTTTGCATATTGCATGTATTCTGTCACTGCACATGTACTGGTAAAACTGGACAGAGCATTCATGAAGGGAATTGTCAATAGAGATCAAATGTGGCCCTTAGTCTAGAATTAGCATATCTGTTCAAGAAATTCAGGGAACTAACCTGATAATTTTAGAAGGAGGGTGAGGTGAAGAAGAGGCTTATTGCAATTTCATAGGCCTTTCTTGAGTAAATACAGTCACCTACACGTTGTGCTGAGGCGATACTATGACAGACTCCTCCTTTTACTTGCCTGGGTAGTGGAGCCTGAATTACTCAGTTAATACATCTCCATCGGTTTGAAGTCACTGGATGAGTTTTTCCCAGATTTTTAAATCTGTTCTTGATATTGTCAGAATTGAGAAAAATTAAATCACGTTACCTACTAAAGTGCAAACAGCAATTTCATCAGTGATCTTTTTAAGCAATATTAAAAGTAGACTTTAAGAAGCATCACAAGGAACAATATATTTCTTAACCTGCCAAATTGCTAAGTGGAACCTTTCTTTAAGTACAGGTAAGCCTACACAATGTTAAATCTTGCATTTATTTTGGACACATTTATAAAGCATATACAGGGAATAAAATGACATATTCTTCCCTCATTGGTAACCAGCTGAATGTCTAAACATTAAATATTTTATACTATGGGAATAATTAAAGATGATCTTTGGTGAAAATATAATTATTAAAATGAAATAATATTTTGATTAACCTCTTCCAAAATCAATATGAATTAAGTACTGACTAGCCCACATTAATATATGCACAAGCATTTGGCTGAGATTGTATTCGATTTTCAGGTTGAAGAGCTAAACCACATGGAACACATAATAAGTTATGCAGAAAAAAATAAAATAAGAGACAGACATTTTCAAAGTGGCGAGTAATAGACTAAAGAGAGAGCAGATGTTGACTAAAATGCTAAGGCCGTGAAGGCACAGAGCCACTTTCACCACGCGTGGGCGACAGCTGGGCATGTGAGAAGGGCAGTGACAAGTGCTGCAGTAAAATCCCTTTGAAGCTGTGCTGTTTCCTGCTGTGCGTGGTTCAGTGGCAGAGCTGGGGCAACACCACCAGCCACGTCCTACCTCTGTGGCCCACCAAACACACCATTTAGATTTATTTCCACAGGCAGTGGAAATAAATCATCTTTGAAGTCTGCCATACCTGGTTTCGTTTCTGGCTACTGCTCTGTGAAAGTAAGGAGTTCTTTAATCACATTGAGTCTCGCTTTCTTCATCTGTAAAATGTGGATTAAAATACTTGCCTTATAAAGTTATTTTGATCATGATAAAGATATTTTTGAATTTTGAAATGTCCCCGTAGGTATGTTCCTTTATGGCTAAGTTAGTTTTTCATCCTATACCTCATGTGCAGTATGGCCCCAGGGAGAGAGAAGGGAAAACACCACCTTGGGGAGGAGGCAGATACTGGAGAGCCCCTGTAAAACATAAGGAGGAAGTGAAAGAAAATCTGAATCAGGGAAAGAGGGAAAAAGTGATGGGGTGAGGGAGTGAGTAAGAAAGAAGAAGTAGGGGAAACTGTCAGATTAGAAATAGTCTGCAGTAGAAAAGGAGGAATCTGAGAATGTGGTAGTTAGTGGCTGGTTTCCTTGGGCATAGTGTTAGTGGAGTATGTAAGCCTTCTAGAAAGACCCTGTCCAACATCTCAAAAGCAATAGGGAAGCACTAATGGAAGATGTCCACGTAACCAGGTGGAGTTAATGCTGCTGTTGTGTGGTGCACATGTGGTATAACTTGATGGAGAAGTTCCTCATTACACAGACCCTAGCCCTCCCACCTGCTATGTATACAAGGAAGTGCTTAGTGGATTGGCTGACTAGTGCAGACCTATGTTCAGAAGAGGACACTGAGACTGAGGCACTCAAGGGACAATGGCAAGGTCCAAAGTGCACAGCGGCAGATGCAAACCTATGTCAGAGGCCACAGAGGACCAATGCCATCACCAAGCATATTCCCTGTGGCCAGTACTCTTGAGACAAGAGTGGCCAGGGGACATGTCTGCAGAGACCACAGGGCAGCATGGACCACTCCCCAGGCCCCCTGCCAGGACCCGCAAGCTTTCCCCTTCACCTAGATGCCATTTTAAGAGAGACTAGTTAAGAGTAAAACAAAACAAAACAAAAATGTTGGGGAATCTGAATTTTGAATTGGTTTAATATTTACCTATAATAGATTGATTAGAACAAGATAAAACTCTAACTGAAATACATTTAATTGGCAAGATTTTTTTTCCCTGCTATCTTTTGGGATGAGGAATCAAGAGGAAATCTAGATCAGTTACAGAGAAATAAAGCAGCTACAGTATTTTATGTAACTATGCACACTGGAAGTACAGTTTTCTTCCTCTGCATGTTTCTGATGATAACTGTCTTCTGTACTTGGATGTCCAGCAGGCATGTCGAAAACCTGCATTTAGCACTGAACTCATTATCTCTCACCTCACAAATCCCCATTTACCCCTCCAAATCCCCACTTCTCCTGCTGCTTTCTTTTGGCGGGGGTGGGGGATGACAGCACCAGCTGCCCAAGCCAGAGTCCTTCTAACTCTATGTCAACTCCTAAACATCTCTTTCTCTTTCCTAATTTACTCTGTTCCCACCTACACTGCCTTAAATCGGACCTTCTTCCTCCCTCACCTGGTTGACCTTAGTACCTTCTTGACCTCCCTGCCTCCAGGCTGTCACCAGGCATGTGGCCTATAGAGCTGTTATGGATGCTTTTTCAGATGTAGATGTGCCCTTGTCTTTTCTCTTTCTAAAAAATCCTTTTCAGACAACCCACCATCTAGAGAACTAGGGAATACAGTTGATGCTTGAACAACATGGGGTGAGGGGAGCCAACCCCTCATGCAATCAAATATCCACATAGAACTTTTGACTCCCCAAAAGCTTAACTACTGATAGCCTACTGTTGACTAGAAGCCTTACTGATAACATAAATAATTGATGCATACGTATGTTATATGTATTATATACTGTAATCTTACAATAAAGTTAACTAAAGAAAAGAAAATGTTATTAAGAAAATCATAAGGAAAATAGATTTGCCATCCATTAAGTGAAAGTGAGTCATCATAAAGGTCTTCACATTGAGTAGGCTGAGGAGGAGGAGGAAGAGGACAGGTTAGTCTTGCTATCTCAGGGTTGGAGAGGTGGAAGAGAATCTCCATGTAAATGGACTGGCTCAGTTCAAACCTGTGCTGTTCCAGGGTCACCTGTAGTACAAATTCCTTAATGTGTTACAACCAGCCTTTCCGAGCAAATACCTCAGAATGTCTGGGTGTGAGCCTTCTTGGATGGATATTTTTTTAAAGCTTCTCAGGAGATTCCAGTATGATGTAAGGTTAAGAAAAGCTGATTTAGATAATTCAGAATATGTTTATATTGTTTTTAAAAAGATGAATCTGAAGTGAAAACACAAAATTAAAAAATTCTCATATAGAACTTGTATGCCCCTTAGACTTGCCTCTGCAACAAGCTGTAGAAATGCTACTCAGTCCTCTAATGTAAACATTTGAAGGTGTGTAAGCTGAAGAGTGATGTGGTCACACTAAATAATAATAATAATTATAAATAACTCTGTGAACAGTTTTAATGATGGATACATAGAGCACAGAGCTATTAAGAGGAAGTCCTCTTAAGAGGCCTTTGCAACAATCCAGGTGTTAAATGCTACTGATACAAAGATAGAAAAGGTGTGGAGAAATCATCACAGGGCTTGTCTAGGAGAGTAGGGAAACAATCACAGTACCTGGCAGTGAGTGAAGGAGTGACATGTATCAGGTGTAAAGGCAGTACATCCAAGAGGAACAAGTCATAGATAATTGGGGACATCTACCAAGGTTTTAAAAATATCAAAATCATTTTACCACATAAGTACAGTCTCATACTAGCTAACAACTAGAAAGATGGGGAAAATGGTCCCTCAGCTTTAGTACAGATTTAAAAAAAAAACTGAGATGTTCAAGTGGTGAATTCAAATATATGTAGTGTATTTTGCCAAAGGCTTCTGCTTATGTAGCCAAATACACCTAATAGTTCATTAAAAGAGAGGTTTGCAAATTCATCAGTAACATCGTTCATTTAATTGTTTGTGTATGAGAAAGAAATGGATAAGATATATGGACTCTCTTATGAGAGCAAATTATAGGCCCCTCCTATGATCAATGAACATATTTATCCCAGCCGTAGTTCTGAGCTGCATTTCCATGTTACGGCATTACAAAATGATGACACTGGGTCATTAAAACAAAGTCAGAGGGCAGCCAGTATATGATGCTTATTGTAACACACTTCCCAGCTTTCCTAGCTAGCAGAGCTTTATTTTTCAGTTCATGTATGGACTGCTTTTGCTTAGTTGTTTATTTTAAATTACTTTATTTAGTGTTTTTAATAATTAAATAAGAATTTATGAGCCCACCATACAAAACAGAAGCTAGTTTTATAGTGAGCTACATTTTACCATTTGATTTCCCCATCCACCTGCTTGCTCCATCCCAAGTTAATCAGCATCTTGAATTTTCCTGCTTATCATTGCCTTGCTTTTTTTAAAAAGCATTGTGTTCAGGGAAACAAATTTTCTGGTGAGAACATGTGGTGCTTATTTTTCCATTCTTAGGATGCTTCACTTAATAGAATGGGTTCCAACTCTCTCCAGGAGAACCAAAGAGGTGTCGTATCACCGTTATTTCTTATAGCTGAGTAATACTCCATGGTATACAAATACCACATTTTACTAATCCATTCATGAATTGATGGCCATTTGGGTTGTTTCCACATCTTAGCAATTGTGAATTGTGCTGCTATAAACATTCGGGTGCAGGTGTCTTTATTGTAGAATGATCATTACCTAAGTGCACATTTGGGAATATCACCAATTGTGTATTGGACAGAGGTGGGGTGTGGGGGGAGGGGATGGGTGTATATCTACATGATGAGTGCGATGCGCACTGTCTCGGGAATGGGCACGCTTGAAGTTCTGACTTGGGGGGATGGGGGTGGGGGAGGGGATAGGTGTATACCTACATGAAGAGTGCGATGTGCACTGTCTGGGGAATGGACACGCTTGAAGCTCAGCCTCGAGGGAATGGGAGGGACATGGGCAATGTATCTAACCAGAACTTTTGTACCCCCATAATGAGCTGAAATTAAAAAAAAAAGCATTGTGTTGCAAATTGTGTATGTAAAATAGATATCACACCAAGGATAATCTCTTTGGAGTTTTCCACTCAGTGTTATTTTGTGAAGATTCATCCATATAGTTATTTACCTGTTGCTGTAGTTCACTCACACTGACTGCCATGAATACACTGCAGTTTATTCTTCCACTCTGCCTGAGTTGGCTGTATATGCTTGAGCCAGTACCAACACTGCTTCATAATGAGTCTTGATATCTGCTTTTTTTTGTTCTGAAGATATTTTTGGTTGCTACTCATATATTCAAATTTTATAATCACATTATCAAATCCCACTTTAAAAAAGCTCTGTTGGAAATAGCACACCATTTTAGAGATCTTGACACCAAGAAACACTTAAGATGTCCTCACTTAAAGAAAATTTTAGGCACTTTGTATAATTGCCCATTGCCACAATAATACTGCAAAACAAACTACCTCAAAATATAAAGGTTTAAAACAACAACCCAACAGCTGTTTATTGTTCTGCCAAGTTCGTGTGTCAGTGGGTGCTTCTGCTGCTCTGGGCTGGATTAACTGTTCTCAGCTGGCTCAGGCAAGTGTCTGTGGTCAACTGCTGGGTTGCCTGGGATTAGCTGGTCGAGGCTCTCCTCATCCTGGACTACCCACTTCATCCTCTAAGCAGACAAGCCCAGGCTTGTTGTCAGGGTGGTATCAAGGGTCCAAAGGAAGAAATGGAAATGAGCAAGCACTTTTTTACACTTCTGCTGTGTCAAGTTTGCTGTTCCCATTGGCCAAAGCAACAGTGACTGGAAAAGGGGTGCACTAACAAAAAGTGTGGTTACAGAGGTTTAAAAAACTGCAGCCAGTAATGCAATCTGCTACACAGTTTTTATCAAGTATTAGTTCTCATTTACCTTGTGCATATGTCAATTAAAAATAACTCATTTCCTCAAAGGGTTTTAGAAAGTTGACTCAGATTCTAGAGATGAGCAAAAACAAAATAATATGTAGTCCCTAGATGTAACAGCCAACTCACCTGTGTGGTCAATGATGGTTTTGATTCACAACTTACAGGTGTGAATGATCAGTGTAATTATTACTGATCAGAATGATCAGTATGATTTCAGTTAAAGTGTATGAGCATTTATGTACCAACTCTCGTAATGTCATAGACTTAAGGGTCCTAAAGCAAAATGCAACTTACAGGTGTGTTTTATAATCCCTGATGGAGTGATACAAAACTTTCAGTAGAGTCCACAGGTGTAACACCAATTATCCTAAAGTACCTCAGGAAAATTTAGGGGATAAAATTTGTTTACACACCAAAAGTTGCTTTTTTTATAATCTTACAATATTCTGTTTTTCATTTCTTCTCAGAATATAAATGAAAGAGTTACAAATTAGTCTAGAAATTGACATTTCTGTCCTAGAAAACCCAAAATATACTTACATTCAAAGAAAAGTTTCTTTTTTAAAACTTTACATAAAATAAATAATGCCATGATGATTCCTTGCTGGTATTCTTCAGTTGGATTATCCGTACAAAATTTAGGTTAACTGGAATCCTGTTTGTGTAGTTTTTTTTTAATTGCAATTAATTACAACCATTTACTATGTACAAGCCTTTTCGTTGTTTTTTTTTTAATTGCAATACTGATAGTGCCAGAAAATTATTAGCATGAACTGTCTTCAGCTGCAGCTTATATAGTAGAATCCTTTTTATGCTAATTTTGAGGATAAAACTAATACTGGATTATAAGGTAATCACATTATATCATCTCGTTATGCTTCCCCAAACATGATTTCACATACAGAATGTACAAATATTTGTAAAAGCCAATGTTGTGATATACTTTTTCTATACCTATTATTCCCTGATGTGAAAGAAAGAGGGTTGGAGCTTTAAAGAAAAAGATAAGGAATTAATACATTTTTTTATTTTCATGTATTATGTAACTCCTGAAAAGAATATCAAGTGAATTTCAAAGATGCTTTTGTATTAGATATTTGTATTGTATGCATATCTCATCCAAACTCATACATTTCTGAAAGAGGAAATACATATTTCTAATCTGTAAATATCCTGGTAAAGCTTTGGACAAAATTCAACACCTGTTTGAGGAAAACAGAACTCAAAATAGGAATTAGTGAGCACACTATATGATAAAAAATATATATACACTACATTAGCAAAACAGAATTTCACTTAATGGGGAAACACACTAGAGGTATTTTCACTAATATCAGAAATAAGTCAAGATTTCCTCCTATATCTACTATCCTTTGACATTGTCTAGAGGTTTTCTTTAATGCAATTTGAAAGAGAAATCAATTTTGTGGCATAAGAACTTGAAAAGAAGAAGTAAACTATTTCTATTTGTAGATGATGATTGTCTACCTAGAAAACCTTAGATAATCAATGATAAAACTAATTCCAATAATAAAAGAATTCAATAAAACAGCAGTCTATAAAATTAACATACAGGAATCAATATCTTAATGTATACAAACACTACTAGAGAATATAATTGCAGAAAAACTCCATTTATAATAGCAGAAAAATAAAATACACAGGAAAAAGTTTAACAAGGAATGTGAAAAAGTTAATTGTAGTAAATTTTAATATGCTACTGAAACACTTAAAAGTAGATATAATAAATGAAAAGATATAAATTGTTTTGGTATTGGATACTCAGTGTCAGGTGTGAGTTCACACCAAGTTAATTTATCCATTTATTATGTTTTATAAATGTAATGAATCTCTAAAATCAATATGAAATGTATTTGGTGGAACTAAACAAGCTGATATCGAATGTCATATGGCAAAATAAGCATGCAAAAGTAGAAAAAAAAAATTCCAAAAACCTAAATAGAAAAATATACAAAGTGGGGATAACCCTACCAGACATTAAAATATATTATAAAGTCTCTATAATTAAAACAGTTTGGTACTGACACATGAATGTAAATATAGACTAATGGAATAGAGGAGAAAATCTGGAAATGGACTCAAGCACATACGAATGTATAATAAAGGTAGTATCTCAAATCACTAGAGTAAAGATGAACCTTTTTAATAAATGGGGCTGGAGCCCCTGGAAAAAGTTAAAAAAAAATGAAAGCCTACAATACTAGATAAAAACATGGATGAATTCCTTCTTAACTTGAATTTGTAGGGAAAAGCTTTATAACTATGACTCAAAATCCAGATTTAATAAATGAAGATAGACAAATTTGATTGCCTACATGTAAAAATATTTTTATTGTTTGCATCTCAAAAAGTGATTTAAATAAAGTCAAAAGACAACTGACAAAAGACAACTGGGAAAAAATATTTGCAATATTTATCACAGATAAAGGGGTACTATTAAAAATATATCAGAAATGGTTAATAAATGAGGGAAAAAGATTTTTAAAACCTGAGAGAAAAATGGGCAAAAGGCATGAACAACTTATATATGTATGTGTATCAATATACATACACATATATACATATACATATACACATATGTATATTTACAATATTTACCTTTGTTTCTTAAAAATATATAAAGATATTCAGTGCAACTTATAGGAAGGGAATTTAGCAATATCTAACATATCTACATATTATGTAAAGATGTTCAGTTTAACTTATAGGAAAAGACTTTATTAATAGTAATATCTAACATATCTACATATGCATTACATTTACCTTTTTACTCAGCAGTTTCTTTTTCAGGAATTTATTCTGAAGATACACCTTCAACAATAATGAAAATGTATATACACAAGGTATTCATTTCAACATTATTTGTAATTCCATAACATTGGAGAGTTCCAAGATGTCCATATATAGGCAGGTGGTTGAATAAAGTATGACATATTCATAGAATAGAGTTCTGTGTACCTGTAAGAAAAAAAGAAGAAGGATGATGTCTATGAACTGATATGAAGTTATTTTCAGAATATATTATTATATTAAGTAAAAAAATTAAGGTACAAAAAGAATATCTATAGTATTCTTTTTTCTTAAGAAAGAAGAAGAAACAAGAAAATGTAGATGTATTTCCTCATATGAGAGGGAACACAGAGAAACACAGGAAGAAAATATCAGAGACTAATGAGGTTACCTAGAAAGAATGAGTGAAAATAAGATGGACAGTTTTAAATGAAGAGCTGAGGGATGGGAGTGTATCCTCTTTGAATATACCTTTGTGTATAGTCCTGACTTTTGGAACCATGTTAATATTTTTATACCTAAAAATAAATGAAAAACAAAGAATGGCAGAAAAATCCTAAAATTGAATATAAGGAGAAAAAATAATAGATGCAATCATTTTATAAATGAATAGCATGATTTCACCAAAGACAAAACAAGGAATCAACCCAAGTAATCTTTTTTTTTTTTTTTTTTTTTTTTTTTTTGAGACAGAGTCTCACTCTGTTGCCCGGGCTAGAGTGAGTGCCGTGGCGTCAGCCTAGCTCACAGCAACCTCACACTCCTGGGCTCAAGCAATCCTTCTGCCTGGGCATGCACCACCATGCCCGGCTAATTTTTTCTATATATATTTTTAGTTGGCCAGATAATTTGTTTCTATTTTTTAGTAGAGATGGGGTCTCGCTCTTGCTCAGGTTGGTCTCAAACTCCTGACCTTGAGCGATCCACCCGCCTCGGCCTCCCAGAGTGCTAGGATTACAGGTGTGAGCCACCGCGCCCGGCCCCCAACCCAAGTAATCTTGAACACAGTACTTCCTCTTGTTCCTTTAGGACTAAAAAAAAATCTCTTATTGTATGTTGAATTCTAGTAATTTTTTTAGAGGCATGGGTCGGTAATTCTGAAACTACTTTCTATTCATTCTGTGATTAAGACAATATATCCATATCTCTTGTGGATAATGGGAGCCAGGTTTTCACTGTTGGAGAAGACAGTTACAGATACAGAAAGAGGGAAGGATAGAATGACCCTTGAGATGTTGGATTTGTATTTGATGTGCTGGTATGAACTAAGGGTTTGAAATATAGATAGCTGGATACAATCTGTTCCCTAGCTCTACTCTCTGAGGTCTAGCATCCATGACACTGTATTAGGAATGAACACTTAATACCTAGATTTTGGTTACTAAATATCATTCTCTGCTAAAAGGACCAAGACTTCTTGGAGAAATGGCTGATTTCAGGGCTGGGGCAGGGAAAGTCCAAGATTATCCTGTTTGCTAAGGAAAACTTTTTGTGCCGAAAGATGAAGAAGTGCTCAAAGAATGATGGGGACATGTCAAAAGGACACAGGGGACAGCATGTAGGGGCTTCCACTGGCCAAATCTTGGATAATATGAACATCAAAATTATGATAGGAGAAGATTATAACTATTGAGTAAGGTTAGAATCCATGAACCCATATTGGGAAAGCTCTTTTTCAGTAGAAAGTCATCTGATAAATGTAGAAGGAATGATGGAATTAGAAAAGTACCGTTTGCCAGCCATTGTAATAACAGTTGATTCAGGCGAGAAACATTAATGGATGCTAAAAGAAATGGGTGAAAGTTTAAGAAGTAACAGAATACTCTCTTTGTTCAAAATCTCTTTAACAAGTTATTTATTAATTAAAAAAGGTAAAATAATTTTAAAGTGGAAAAACATGGCAGATACCACCCTAACCAAATAATCAAAAATAACTACCAGTTGACAGCATGTGCCTCGTGATAATGATGTGTTGAAAAGGACACAGTAGTACTTCTGTGGTAGTCCTTCCAAAAGTGCACAAACTGTATCTAATCATGAAGAAACATCAGACAAACCCAAATTGATGGTTGTTATAGAAAATATTATAATTGGCCTGTACTCTTCAAAGATGTCAGTGTCATGAAAGAGAAAGAGTCAGAAACTATTTCGAAATAAAAGGGGCTAAAGAGACATGACAGTGCATCTCATGAATACAATGCATGACCTTGGGTTTTCATTTGCTCTTAAAGACATTATTGGGACAACTTAAAAACTGCCTAAGTTTTGTAACATCTGTGGATTAGATAACAGTATTATATCAATGTCAGTTTCTTGATTTTAATGATTGCATCTATGTTATATAAGAGAATTCCTTGATTTTAGAAAATACACATTGAAATGTTTAGGTAAGGGAATATCATGTCTGCAACTTACTCTGAAAGAATTCAGGAAAAAAATACACACACACACACAGGCATATGGGAGAAAGGGAAAGAGAGAAAAATAAAAACCAGTGTTATAAAAGGTCAAAATCTTGGTAAAAGGTATCTATAAATTATTTATACTATTCTTAAATATAAATTATATCCAAATGTTTATAAAGTAATAGATCCACAAATA